>CM077520.1:32044579-32421139 GCA_039654895.1 Mongoloraphidia duomilia
ACAAAGAGACCTGTCATTTTGTGTCTCAGACTACCTTTAGTACAATTAAATGTTGGTAATACAGCGATGTACGGAAGATTTAAAAGCTTTATCAACTATAGGTTACAATACAACAAAATGCCACAAGATATGTCAGCTATAAATTAATTTAAAATAATCATACATATTATTAAATGCGAATATGAAAATAATGTACGATATATTATAATATTGAATACAGCGGACATATCACAAAAACTACACCAAACATAAAAAAAATAAAAAACACGTTTATATCAGTTACTAAGAAATAGAAATTAAATTTCTTTCACTTCTATAACGTTTAAAGCGTAGGCACTCGACGAATTAAATGAAATATAGGTACAATGATTGTCCCACGCTTTCAAACGTTATAGAAGAAAAATAAATTTATTTTCTACTTTCTAGTGTTTTGATACAAGAGTATTCAATTATTTTTTGTCTCGTTTTTTTAAAAATATAGATACATTTTTATTTCAAATTTTTAGTCATTATATTATATTTTATTTAAATTTTGAACGACAGGAGACACGTTTTTCCACCATCAGCACCGTCTCTTCCACCACATGTCTTTTTTTAACTGTTGTTATATAAATATGTTTTATTATTGCCAAAATATCAGAATATTGTGTTGCCATCAAAACTTACATTCGACTGAAAAGTTTCACGTCAATTGGACATTTGGAAGAGGGTGAATCGAGTGGCAAGATTTTTTTAGATACATATACAACATAACTACAAAGTGAAGTCTATATAAGCGTGTTAAATCAAGCGATCTGTTAAATCTTTTTTGAAATCTTTTTATTCCATAAATGAGTATCTGTTGCAATGATAAGGACTATAAATTTTATAATTTGTATTTTATATTATTATTTTTCATTTTTTTAATTCTCTATTTATCTTTTAATGAATTTACTTCTGTAAAATTGTAACTGATAACGAACCCTTCTGTTCTTACAGTGTTTTTTTTTTTCGGGCAAAATATATTATTTAATTATTTATTTAAAAAAAATTTAACTACATCATTGAATTCTATTAAAAAATTGTAAAAATTATCTTGATGTCTTTTTAAAATTGTCATTATTAACAAAGATATGGCGAATCATTAAAACGAAACATTATACCAAGATTCTGATTTCACCAAAATTTTTTTCTCGAATGTAAATATAGTTTTCCATTATTTATGTTACCAAAATGATAATTTTATATTTTTTCCAAACAATAATTTAAATTTCGAATTTTTGTGCCCCTTAAACTTCGGCGCGTGTCCACACTGGCTATTAGTTGAAACGGCCTTGTGTACTACTAGTATTTATGGTAAGCATATAAAATAGACACAAAACTTGTACCTATACGTGGAAAATAAGACTGGTAATTTACAGATAATTTTGATATGTTATTTAGACATAATTGAATTTAATATAATTTATAAAGTTCTCAAACTAAGTTTATAACTATATAATAAACGTGAAACTATAAGTTGCAAAATATGATTATATATTATACACATAATATTTTGTGATTCATTGTTCGTGAGTCGTATAATATTACAAGTGAATAAAACCTTGAGTCGTTGTAAACCTTCCTACAAAATAGTGTTTTCTAACACCTAACATCATTGTGGCATTTAAATATATTATTATGTAACAACTTTATTTATTCGCAGCACTTCTGTCACCTTTTCACTCATTCAAATAGTCATAACTTTTTTGTATGCACTCGTACTATCTTTTTTAATTAAAAAATTGATTTTTTCGTCATTTTTACGTAAAAAAGGTATACTTCGTAAAAGTGGCTAGGAGTAACCTTTTCAAAGATATTTGCACTTAAAGTAATCGAATTGAATTGTGAATTATAGACGCTCGACAACAGAGGTCATTAGCGTCTGTCTTAAAGTAATCGATGTAATGTGGTTTTAAATGGCAAATTTTGAAAATGAACATAGGCGGCTTTGAAAACAACGACGCCGGTGTGCCAGTAAAATCATACCCCCGGATAATCTTACCGGGGGGGGTAAAATTATCCTAGTATAATTTTACCCCCCGGTAAAATTATCCTAGAATAATTTTACCCCCGGTAAGATAATACTAGGATTATTATACCCCCCGTATGGGGGTAAAATTTTCCTGGGAAGATTTTACCGGGGGTATCATTTTCCTAGTAAAATCTTACCGGGGGTATCATTTTCCTAGTAAAATCTTACCGGGGGTATCATTTTCCTAGTAAAATCTTACCGCGGGGTATAATATTCCTGGGAAAATTTTACCTCCCACCGGTAAAATCTTCCCAGGAAAATGATACCCCCCCGGTAAGATTTTACTAGGAAAACGAAACCCCTCCTGTAAAGATATCCTGATCATATTATTATAGCAACCTCTATATTATAGTTAAAGCTCTATACAGGGTGAATTACTAATAATGTCTCGGGCGATATCTTAATTATTATGTGCTTTAGAAAAAAAATTTTAAATAAAAGTCGGATTGGAATAAGAGCACTACACTTTAAAATTATTTTTAGCTATACAGGGTGTACGATGTAGTCATGGTACAACCGACTTGTATTTTTATAAATTGAACACCATGTACCTATAATTTCAGACCATCTCATTGTCCATTCGGAGGCCTACATAAACTGGTGCCATTTTTGAAATTCGGTTAGTGGGTAATTCGTTCAGTGGGTAAAAATTTTTGAACTGGTGGAGTAGTAAAAATTCTAGTTTCCTCACTTTTTACAGTCACTTTAAGAAACAGAATTGTCGGCGTGTCACCATCTATGATCCACAATCAATTATAGAGATCATTGTGCTTGAGAATAGCCGAGAGTGTAGCGGCGCTGTTGTTTACATGGCGTTGCTATGGTTCCTCTATTACAAGTCCCCAGTTCCCGAGTTCTAGCCCGAGAGCTGGTAAAAGTGTCAATTGGATTTTCAATTTATTATTAAAAAAAAAAAAAAATAATAGTGAATTGAAAATATGAATTGGTGCTAGGCCCAAATAACCTTAGCTGTTGGTGGTCTTTAAAATACAATACAATACTATAGAGATCATTGTGTGATTGTTTGATTTTATAATTGAAATTTGTAAATAGTGATTGTTAAGTGGGTACAATATTCCTAGTGTTATTTTACCGGGGGTAAGATTATCCTAGGATATTTTTACCCCCCGGTAAGATTATCCGGGCATTGTTGGACTTTATTATTGTAATTTGTAAATAGTGATTGTTAAGGGGGTACAATATTCCTAGTTTTATTTTACCGGTGTGCCAGTAAAATCATATCCCCGGATAATCTTACCAGGGGGGTAAAAATATCCTAGAATAATTTTACCCCCGGTAAGATAAAACTAGGAATTTTATACCCTCCTGAGGGGGGTAAAATTTTCCTAGTTATATCGTACCGGGGGTATCATTTTCCTAGTAAAATCTTACCGCGGGGTATAATATTCCTGGGAAAATTTTACCTCCCACCGGTAAAATTTTCCCAGGAAAATGATACCCCCCGGCAAGATTTTACTAGGAAAACGAAACCCCCCCGGTAAAGATATCCTGATCATATTATTATAGTAACCTCTATATTATTATAGTTAAAGCTCTATACAGGGTGAATTACTAATAATGTCTCGGGCGATATCTTAATTATTATGTGCTTTAGAAAAAAAATTTTAAATAAAAGTCGGATTGGAATAAGAGCACTACACTTTAAAATTATTTTTAGCTATACAGGGTGTACGATGTAGTCATGGTACAACCGACTTGTATTTTTATAAATTGAACACCATGTACCTATAATTTCAGACCATCTCATTGTCCATTCGGAGGCCTACATAAACTGGTGCCATTTTTGAAATTCGGTTAGTGGGTAATTCGTTCAGTGGGTAAAAATTTTTGAACTGGTGGAGTAGTAAAAATTCTAGTTTCCTCACTTTTTACAGTCACTTTAAGAAACAGAATTGTCGGCGTGTCACCATCTATGATCCACAATCAATTATAGAGATCATTGTGCTTGAGAATAGCCGAGAGTGTAGCGGCGCTGTTGTTTACATGGCGTTGCTATGGTTCCTCTATTACAAGTCCCCAGTTCCCGAGTTCTAGCCCGAGAGCTGGTAAAAGTGTCAATTGGATTTTCAATTTATTATTAAAAAAAAAAAAAAATAATAATGAATTGAAAATATGAATTGGTGCTAGGCCCAAATAACCTTAGCTGTTGGTGGTCTTTAAAATACAATACAATACTATAGAGATCGTTGTGTGATTGTTTGATTTTATAATTGAAATTTGTAAATAGTGATTGTTAAGTGGGTACAATATTCCTAGTGTTATTTTACCGGGGGTAAGATTATCCTAGGATATTTTTACCCCCCGGTAAGATTATCCGGGCATTGTTGGACTTTATTATTGTAAATAGTGATTGTTAAGGGGGTACGATATTCCTAGTTTTATTTTACCGGGGGTAAGATTATCCTAGGATATTTTTACCCCCCGGTAAGATAATCCGGGCATTGTTTGACTTTATTATTGTAATTTGTAAATAGTGATTGTTAAGGGGGTACGATATTCCTAGTTTTATTTTACCGGGGGTAAAATTATTCTAGGATATTTTTACCCCCCCCCCCTGTAAGATTATCCGGAAGTATGATTTTACTGGCACACCGGTGTGCTAGGAATATTGTATCCTCCTGGGGGGGGTAAAATTTTCCTGGTAAGATTTTACCGGGGGTATCATTTTGCTAGTAAAATCTTTTTGTTTTCTTTGGTAGAATTGCATTTTATATTGTTATGAATTATATTTCTGTTGAGAATAGACGTAAATTAAGTATACTAACTTTATTGTGCGAATAAATGTTGCTGTAAATCTGAAATTCCTCGCACGAATTTAATGAAAATAAAGAGCGGGGAAAGTTATATATCATCAATCCTGATGATATTTACTAACGATTTATATTTGTTTTTGAATAATTTGTCATAATAATTAAAGTATAAGTATAATGTATTGTAACGGTTACTTTATAAATGATAACATATTTCAAATAACTTCCTTCATAATAGATTTTTGTATATAAATTTTTTGGGGTCGGGGGAGTAGTGGATGTTTGTACCTAGCAATATTATAAACACAAAAAAATATCACTGTTTGGTTCCTTCGCAAATGTCAAATGATAACATATTTTAAACGATTTCCTTTGTACTGGATTTTTGTATATAATATATGTTTTGGGTTCTGGCCATCTATTCAGACCTACTAGGTCTGGCTACCTACCTACTCATAGCTCTTACGCACGTTGAAAAAATTCTGAGAACAGAACAAAATGTTTTTACAAAACAAAATGTACGTCCTTTCCACGGCATCGGTAATGCATTTGATCACCATTAATGAAAACATCACTCAAAAATCTTTGATATTGATATTGCAGCACAAAAACCGATAGTACATTATTATCAGTGCCTTTACAAATGCCCAAATTATAGAAAATAAAAAATCTTACAATCCATAGAATGTTTAGAATTATACCCCCCCACCCCGGTAAGATTTTACAAGAAAATTATACCCCCGGTAAAATCTTCCCAGGAAAATGATACCCCCGGTAAAATCTTCCCAGGAAAATGATACCCCCGGTAAAATCTTCCCAGGAAAATGATACCCCCGGTAAAATCTTCCCAGGAAAATTTTACCCCCATACGGGGGGTATAATAATCCTAGTATTATCTTACCGGGGGTAAAATTATTCTAGGATAATTTTACCGGGGGGTAAAATTATACTAGGATAATTTTACCCCCCCGGTAAGATTATCCCGGGGGTATGATTTGACTGTTACACCGGCGTTCATTTTTAAAATTTGCCATTTAAAACAACATTGCATCGATTACTTTAAGGGCAAATATCTTGAAAAAGGTTACTCCTAGCCACTTTTACAAAGTATACCGTTTTTACGTAAAAATGACGGAAAAATCATTTTTTTAATTCAAAAAAATAGTACTAGTGCGTACAAAAAAGCTATGACTATTTGAATGAGTGAAAAGGTGTGTAAAGAAGTGCCCCCTACAAGTAAGAGCCATACCAAGGTCAGATTTGAGTTTCTCATGTCAAAAAATCCCCATATAACAAATTTCATTAAAATGCCTAAATTATTTTAAAAGTTATTTAAGAAAATCAAAAATAAAAATTAAACTTTGACACCCTGTATCTCTTTTAATATTAACTTTCGGAATAGACAAGTTGGGGTCTATCGCAATATTTTTTTTAAGGAATCAGCTGTTACTTTATGTCCCATTCTTTTTGGGACACGCTGTATAAAAAAGTGCACCACCCGAAGGTACTTTAAACTTGATGTTCACCAATTTTTTTTGTTTTTTATATTGGTGGAGCCATTGTAGAAAGGACCTTCAATTTTTGAACTTGTTTGTCATCCATATAAGAAGTCATAATTATGGGGGGAAAACACACTTGAATAGGCCAATCACGACACTCTTGATACCAAAAGGGTAAAATGTTTTAATGATTTGCTAAATTCGTACAGCGTACTAGTTCCGTAGGATTATAGCTCTTCATGAATGACAAACAAGTTCAAAAATTGAAGGTTCTATCTAAAACAGTTTCTCTACAAATATAAAACAAATAAATTTTGGAATTAGCGAAACTTTAAAGGGCTGTACCTCCGAAAGGGTGCTCTTTTGTATTATGAGAAAACTCACGCCCATGACCTCGTATTGAATTTACAAACGGGGACAATATTTTTGATTTTACGAAAAAATGTCTATGGATTTTTTTGTAAACTTAATCCGCAGACATACTAGTACTAACTCTTGGCATATACTTATTTCAGGATTATCATAAAAATGGACCCGTATTAGCTTGGTATTACTGATTTATTATACTGCGATTAACTAAGATGCCAAGCCATCGATCTTTTTTTACACTGCTAGTTCCAGGACAAGCAAATCAAATGGATCTAGAAGCAGGAGACCGCAAGCACATAGTAGGTACAATTAAATTAATTTTACGGTAGGTCAATCACTAGCCAATTAACATTCTTGAACAATTCAGTAGAATTTACTTAGTTAACAAGACGTTTAATTCGAAGACAAACATTTTAAATACGGCAGTAATAAATTAATACCAGAAATGTTGCATATTTAATGAAACGTGTATAATGCTACTGAAGTGAAGCGTAATATATGGATATACTTGTCATTCAAAATCATCGTGGTTTCTTTTTACTTCCCACCTCTACTATAATAGAAGGAAAGTATTGGATTCAGCCTCAAATTTTTTTCGCAATATTAATAGATCCTCACGCTTTGACACCCTATAGGGATTATTTGAGACCATTTTACGACTGTGTGTGTGTGATATTTGACAGCGTTTAATTTAATTATGATTTTGAGTCAACTCGGTTCAGTGGTTCAAAAAAATGTACTCAGTGTCAGGTAATAACATCTAGGTAAAAAATATAAATGCATTCTATAGAATAATGTTAAAATATGAATAAAATCTTAATAGTTTTTCCCCTAAAATGTATAGGTACAGATTTCGAGAAAAAAATGTTTTCTAAAAAAAATTTTTTGCCACCTGGCAATTAAAAAAATATTTCTGCAAAAATTTTTTTTTCAAAAATATTTCTGTAAAAATTTTTTTTCAATTTGAGAAATCAAGTACCTATACTTTCCTATACTTTCCACCGACTTCTTGACCTCAAGATGTCTATGATTTTAGTTGGCCTATTATTGATCAACAAACAAATGAGATGGCAATGCTTTTTATATTAAGAATTTGAAAAGAGAATTGTTTTGTTGGGAAAATTTTCAGTTATGAACGATTGCTTACTAGGTGGGAAGTCGGTGGAAAGTATAGGAAAGTATAGGTACTTGATTTCTCAAATTGAATTTTGAAACTATATGTTTTATATTAAGACAGTTAATTGGTTTTGTAATGATACTTGTATCTATATATTTTTTACAACGCCTGCTTTGGAAGTTGACTTTTCGAGCGCTGTATGTCATCTCCGAAATACACAATAATCGCATACTTGACTTATATGTGTTTCATAAACGCACATGTTCGGTTATATATCACATAACTGCACGGATTTCACCTAAACTATACTACTATAGAAATATAACCTCACGAACACAATCTGTACTTAACTCACTCTATCTTTTTCACTTTACTAGAGACTACTGAAACGCCATCTAATGTCGCGATAATAATTTACTTTTTATCGTTCATGTATAGTAATTAAATTAGGTGTAAAAAAATGAAAATTCAATAAAAAATCATTTTAATATTGCAATTTTTTATAAATTAACTCAAATTTAAACTGTCCAAAAACGGTGCAAAGGTGGCCAAAAACGGTACTTCTACCCTATTTCTCTCAAAGTCAACTTCCAGAGCAGTAGTTGTAAAAAGTATTGTATGCTACAGGTGGGATAAGTAGCAAATATGACAGTCGTGATTACGACATTCGCTGTAAGGTTAATGAGGCATTCGTATAAAGACTCGTGTGATTGTCGCAACTCGCCTAACGGCTCGTTGCGACAAACCACACTCGTCTTCATACGAATGCCCCATAAACCTTACGCTCATGTCGCAAAACACGACTGTCAGATTATTTGCTACTTATCCCACATGTAGCATAAATTACTAAAATTATACTTGTGTCTTTAAAATACGTGTCATAATTTTTAGTAAAAATCTTCTTCCTGTTAGAAGCAAAACCACAGGTGGTCCTTTTTTCAAATCTACCATTTGGATTAAACAACAATGTTAATTTTTAGAAAACCCATCAAATGTTTCAACTGTATGGTGTCTAAGATAAGTAGTCATAGTTTCAGTTTATTATAATTTTTTTTTTAAATAAACTTGTTGATACTTCTATACAAGTTCGCTATTAAAACTTAGGAACTGGAAGTTTGCAACCGTTTCAGTTCGGTAAAACACTGGTTTTAAATAACACGAAATTTCATATATTTCGCTTCATTTTAGTCACATTGTATGCGTACGCTGTAAAAGTAGTTGGGTATGGGATAAGTTAACAACGGAACTCTCTAAGTATGATACAATGAATACGCGAAGGCAGGCCATACATGTCTATTTGCATACATACATAGATGGGTGTAGGAACCATTTCGTTTGTTTGGGTAGTTTGGGCCACCGACACCGACACGGCTGGCGTCATTTGAATAAATCCCTCGTCCGAAGACCGTAATAACTGTACCGACCGCATCGCTTATTAAGATCAGTTCACACTGATGAAAACCGGATTATAAAGTTTCAAATATACTAATATAAGACAAACGGAGGACGAACAGTGAGCGAAAATATAAAGCAAGTCGGGGATCCCAAACACGATTTCTTTATATGAGATACACGACAATATCTTTTTATACAGGGTGTTTCATAATATATGCGCAGGACTTCAGGATGTGATAGCTCATCCAAAAATATGAAAAAAAGTTTCTATTAACTTACCCTCTAAAATGCACCATTTTAGAGATACAGGGTGTCGAAATTGAAAAAAAATTTCGTTTTTTGCGAATATCTCCGGAACCGTTTATCGTACAGAAAACAGCTTTTGTAAGCATTTTCTACTCATAATAAGCTATGTTTTGTGCGGAATTTTTTTTTAAGTCATAATTGGTGAAGGTTTTGAAGGGGTAGTGGGTGTTTTTATGGTGCATTTTAGAGGGTAAGTTAATAGAAACTTTTTTCATATTTTTGGACGAGTCATCACATCCTGAAGTCCTGCGCATATATTATGAAACACCCTGTAGAGTTGTGATCTGAAATCTTCAGTTAGATGATAGTTTAAGACAGACTCTTCGAGTGGGGCAAGGATCAAAATAAAAACGCAATACTGATGTTAAGTTTTGCTATTTATCTAACTGACAGCGTTTCTGTCTTCTTCGGAGATATATAGCCATCAAAATGTTTTTACCAGTAGATTTTCATCGAGATTTTCATTATTATAAGTGATAAGTACATAACATAAGTCTTAATATAATTGTTATAGATATCTTATTCGTAGGTATCAATAACAATTATAAATATGTATAGAACATATAAATAACTAAACAAATTTGAAAATCATTTAGGTGCAACAAACCTCACGAATATTAATTAAAGGGTTACTAATTAAAATATTTTGTGCAAAACTGAAACCAAGTGATTTGTGGTGTTTTTTCATGTTTTCGTGTATTGTGTAATGTGTTTTTATTTTGTTCCTTATGCCACACGAAAAATTCGTCTGCAACCATCATAATCTAAGAGAGACGGTAAAGTGACATAGTATGCCTTGACGCCGTAAAGCTAATACATACATAATAATTTAAGAGATTCAAACTTGTGTGAACTTAATTCTTGAGGAAACATAATACACATGGATGGCGAATAAAATAAAGGCCTGGCTGTTTCAAGAGCAACACTCCAAGCACTTCCTTTCAAAATTGGAACAATATTGTTTGTACTATTTATTATGTATTATTTATTATTATTACTGTGCAGAGACTTTCCGATCTCTCTGTAGTATGGATAAAACCGATGTTAGTGTATCAATTGAAAAAAAAAATAAATTGGTACGGATCCACCGCACTGACTTTCTCGCCGAACTGGATCAACCGCGGTGGATTTTAGTTTATCAGTAAACTAATATTTCTGGATTTTTCCGATTCAAACGAAATTGTGCAAGGTCATAAATGATATATCGATTTATGACGCTACTAGCCATGATGAACTTCCACACAAACTTTCATCCCCTATTTAACCCCCTTATGTGATGAATTTTCAAAAATTCTTTCTTAGTGGGTGCTTACGTCACAAAAGGAATCTACTGTCCAAATTTCAAGTTTATATCTTCAGAGGTTTGACCTGAACGTTGTCTGTCAGTCAGTCAGTCAGTAACGGAACTGTTTTATAGATTATCAAAATTTTCCTAAAAAATCGAAGTTTTCGATTTTTGTTTATCAGTAACCTACCCTTATTTAAAGGGAGAAAACAAGGAAAAAGTCTTGTGAGGAATCCCACAAAAACCTTTATTTTAAAATTTGGTTTCAATCCGCTGAACAATGTATCAGCTAGGCCTCTGCCCTTATTAAACGTACGGACATCTAAAACTCGATTTTTCGATTTGTAGGGATCGTGAAACGCCTAAATCCGTTGAAATCTCGCACTATATTTTTTTGCCATTAGGTACAAGGATTTCTTTACTCCAATGGTCACTCAAAGTAAAAAAGATCAAATATATGGCAATTTTCCTGTCAGTAATATGCGATTCCATCGTCACCATGACATTGTGTCCTTTCCAGGTTTCTACACGTCCGCGTCGTTTAAAATATGACTTCTTCCACTAGAGATACCGAAAGTCAAAACATGACTATCAATAAGTTGCTCTCATTTGAATATTGTCACGTTAGCATCATAGTCGCCTGGTAGGAGAGTAGTCAAAGGCTTATTTTTATTTGGGAGAAACAATCAACACTTTTAACTTACTAAAAAAACATCATTGGTCAATGTTTTAACATTGTTCGACAACTTCGTCAAAAGTAATACAAAAGCTCGATATTTTCACGCTAAAACATCGTCTTTTACGTATAAAACGTAATGTTTTTCCGTTTGGGTTTTTTTTTGTAAATTTTTTCCCATATTAATGATAGTATACCTACTATACTATAGATATTATAATGTTTTGTTGTTTTTAACTGTGCAGCCGGTTTATGGAACGCTGCAGTATTTTTGTTTATTTTTCTTTGTATATATTGTATTTTCAGTAAATAAATTTTATCTTATCAGCTTATCTAATGTTTTTCATCCGTCAAGTAAATGCAAATAAATTGTAATGATGCTAAATATTCAGGATAATCTTCAATGAAATGCTTCCTGAGAGCGTTATATAACGTACACCATATAATACGGCAATTAAAAAATTAATAGTCCCGTTAGCGATTCCTTAGGGGATAATTATAAAACATATGTTTAATTCATATGTGAAACAATTTGTAATTAATATAAAAATTGAAAAACAACTGGAAGTAAATGAATTTTTCGCTCGAAGGTTTTTATCTCAAATAATTATCTCATGGAAGTTTTGTCTTCGGTGTCTGATAAAATTTTCAATTTTAAATCTAGATTTAAGAATGGCATTTGCATCATGAAGACAGAAATTGGATTTTAAATGCATCAGTTTTCAAATTATAGTCAAAAAAGACGATATTTTAAAAAAATATTTTGTGATTAAAAAGACATACAAATGCAAGTTTAGCTCGCGCCCTGAGGGTTCTGTACCATTAATATGACAATTATTTCGTGAGGTTGACATTTGACAAACTTAATAAAAATTAAGTTTATATAATGCCTAATTTTACATAGAATTATAAATTATGATTTTAGGATTTTTTCTTGTGTTATGAGACCTTCGTGCCAAATTTCAAAATTCTAGATTAACGGGAAGTACCATATAGTTTTTGACGAAAAAAGCGTGATCTTTGAAAAGCCCTATCTTTTTATTGAATTGAGTTATAGAAACTTGCATTTTTTACAGAACTATGGGGTTGTAGACCTTATTATTTGATATTAATTTCAACTTGGTACTTTTAGCCATTCCTGAGAAAAATGGTATTGATTTAGACACTAAAGTGATTTTATAAGGGTTCCATTTTTTTTCATTCTGAGGTAAGGAAGCCTAAAAAGCGCATTAGAAGTGAAATTTCTAAGAAGAAGGGGATTGTTGGGTGATCGTGTAAAGAAAACAAACAAATTTATTAAATAGAAAATATATTTCCATTCTGAAGTGTATGTCTTCACAAAAATCTAAATAACTCTCCTAGCACAACAAAAAATTAAACATTGTAGTAACGAAAACTGAAACACGTCCGTCTTAATTTACTGTCGGTTTACTTCGTAAGGTGAGGGACGATCGATATTCCCCCTCTCCTCCCTCTGACTGACGCACTAATGACAAGTGTAGGCGTTTCACTTTTCGTTACGCTTCCTTCATGCGAACTTACACTATACCGCACTATACCTTGACATAAGAAGTATCACTTGAAAAATCAAGACTTTTAGCACGTAGAATTAAAACTGATTTGGAATTCTATAGCTGGTTATAAAAAATACAATTGTCGTTTATTAAATTATTGAACAAAAGTGCAGTGTTTGAGTGTGAATGAGTCTTTACAGTTAGACATTATAGCTACTTCCTTGTGTTAAATTATGAATCGAATTGTCTCAACACTCGGTGGTTGTGCATCCGTATGGAAAACAATGCGCAAAAGTCAACCAGCCAGAAGTCATGTAACGCACACACACACACACACACACAGATACATACATTTGTATGTACACACGTATTATCTATTCTGCGTTCGTAGCGGTTGTCAATGTTATCAGAAGTTTTCAAAATAGTTCCCTGTCAACCTCAAAATCTGTCATTTAATTCCGGATATGCACATGGATACAAAATTGATGTTGCTAAATTATCAGTGAAGTGTTTTTTTTGTAATCTATGAAATTAATAAGATTAGGTATAATTACTTACTTTTATGTTTTTTCCTTAACGTAGCTACGTTCTTAGGTATTTGTAATTTATATAATAGTAACTTTAAAAATGTAGTTTCATGCCTAATTATATCCCCACGGTTGTTGGTAATGAACATTTGTTACTTAAATTCTTCATTTTTTGTGGATACACAAACCATTTTTACCCAGTGCTGCCCATTACTTGAATTCAAATCAAATTCAGTCAAAATCAAATTTGTTCGTTCTACCTACTATTGGAATAGAAACTCACTTACTTTTTTTTGTAATTTATAAAATTTATAAAAATGTTAATTTACAAGTGATTTTTCTCGGAAACATATTTCTTTTATATTTTCTAATATTTGTTATAGTGATATCAATAATAATTATGGTTGTTAAATTATGTATAAGTTATAAAAATGTATTTTAACGTCCAATTCTCCAAGTAAGTTTATTTTTTGTTTGTAATTTATTTTTAATAGAAACGGCGGATTAATGTATGTATTAAGTTCTAGAGGGCTGCAGAAGAAACTATGAAAAGTAATAATTTTTATCTAAAAAGATTACCGATGAATTGTCATATTAAACACGTAATTTTTAGTGACAAGTTTCATGGAATCAACTGTGAGAAAATATTTTTCAGAAGAAAAATTTCGCTATCGGTTGACCTGAGTCAAGGCGATCAGAATAATAAGATGTGGAAAGATAAAACGAATAAGCCTTATTATAATATTTCCAGTGCAAGAGAAACAGACAGATGGCATTGTCCATGATGCGGACAGAGACACAACACAAGGGACGGATATAGTGCAGCATTTCACCGACCGACAAGGCTGTCTCGGTATGTCAGGGGTCGCGAGGTCGTATCCTCGCTCTGGCATTTATCATGCTGCCTCACTGCCTGTTCGCACAAAGCCTCTAGCTTTCCGTTTACTTCCTTGTATGCCAGAGGCGCTTGCAGTGGTGGCGCCGCCAATACGATCGAAAATTAAATTCATTTAATTTTTTTTGAAGTGAAAACTTCCTTAGGCGCGTTAGGCATTCTTTGCCTGGGTGCTGAAAAAATGTGAAGCGTTCGCAACTACTTCCGTAAGAATTCGCAACATACTTAATATCATAAAAACGGCGGTATTCACACTTCCACCCATAGCGCAGTTGATTAGGTGTTTGCGTTCTATGCATAGGAACCTGGGTTCGAGACCTGATGGTAGCGTAGAATTTTAGAAGAGCGGTAACCGTTTTTAGGCGAGGGGAAAGGATTTGAGATGAAGAGTGCAGGGGGTAACATCCGGTAGAAAATACTCTTAAGTAGCATCCTGATTTCGACGGATTCAGAAAAAGAATTTTATTTTGAGGATTTTTTTCTGAAATATCTGAGATCAAAGTTCGACGAATTTGTCCAGCTGTGACCTCAGATATTTCATGAATAAAATAAATAACAAACAAATCACAATTGAAAAGACAGACGGAGATACATTATTATTGGTTAGCGCACTGTTACTAATGTTGGACAGATATTCCAGTTTTCAGTGAATGAAGTTCAAGAGAGCGTGTAAATTTGCATGTGGAAAAATCACGTGTATTACATGACTTTAATATTAGAGAACGTCGTAATATTATTATCTGTATCGACGAACAACCTCTGCTCCCATATTATACGGCCATTGCATTTCATTAGATATTCAGTATGGGGTGTATGTACTCTACATTATAACGTACGTACGACACGTCCTACAACTGCTGCAGAAGAGTGCATATTGCTTCCCTACATACCGAATATGTTGCCTGTCTCTTTTAAAAAAATTCGCCGAACTTTAAAAAAAATGACATCTTAAAAAACTTTGTAGGAATGACGATCAGAATTATAAATTTCTCTACATTATAATTATTATTTCGCTTCGAAAAAAAGTCCCCGGTATACTCTAAAGATATGTGAACCATTCAGATTCGAATACAACGACGGCTACAAGTAATGTAAAAATATTTTCAGTGGTGACCAAGGAGGGTTTAACAGAAGTTGGGGTAGGGTAGTAAATAGGTATCTTTTTGTCATACCATCTATAAAACAGCTACTTTAGATGGTCTATAATGGGTTACTTAACAGGCAGGTGTGCGGGAAAATCACTGTCCCGCCCACTTTCCTGAACAAGTACGAGGGAAAGTTACTTTCCTGCACACCTATATGTGCAGTCAAAATTCTTGAAAAAACTGAAAATGAAGTGAAAAACAGCTATTTTATAGGAGTATGATAAAAAATACCATATAATTATGTATAGTGTTTTTTTAAAGACCATCAACAGCTAAGGTTATTTGGGCCTAGCACCAATTCATATTTTCAATTCATTATTATTTTTTTTAATAATAAATTGACAACCCAATTGACACTTTTACCAGCTCTCGAGTTAGAACCCGGGAACTGGGGACTTGTAATAGAGGATCCATAGCAACGCTATATAAAAAACAGCATTGCTACACGCTCGGCTATTCTCAAGCCCTCGGTACGTCGGGACAGCTACCATAGAAATTAATTATTTCTTACTTTTTATAACGGTTTGCTGTACGGACATTCGAACCTGAGACGTATTGCGTATGAAGCGGCCGTTCTAACCACTAGGCCACGCAGACCTTACAGCAAGCTGCTATATTTATGGTACGGTTTAATATACACCAATAGGATATTCTAATGGAAGTGGTGATGGCGACGGGTGACGCGTGACAATCACGTTTTTTCTCGGTTTAGTCCCCTGCGGCCAAGCGCACAACGTCCGTTGAAAAGTATAACTTCAAAACAACAATTTATGCTCCCATCTTCAGCAAAAACTAAATTATTGCTGACGACGGTAGCATAGCTCTTGAAAAGTACATCTAATAATAAAATTTCTGTGGTTGAGAAATGACTTAATTCTTGTTTTAGCTATACTCACTATAAAATAACTGCTTTATATGCATGTGTGTCTGCATGTAAAGTGACTTTTGACAGGCCGATGTGCGGGAACGTTTGCTTTCCCACACTAGTGTGGGAAAGCAAACCATTTCTACAGTGATTTATGTTTAATCGCTAGATCCGCCCGCTATTACATATACTCCTATGCGTGCTTCGGCCTACTATATAGGAGTGGAGTTTACGTTGTTAATAAACTGTAAAAAAATTTTGAAAATACTGAAAATGAAATAAAAAGCAGCTATTTTATAGTGGGTATGGCGAAAAATACCATATACATATATCTTACGTGCGAAATGATATTATGATTCGTGCTACTGTTGAAAACTCGTTATCACCTGTTTTACCATACTGTCACTCTCACAACTCGTCAGCAATATGCCTCATTACGCAACTAGAAATACAATCTACTATTACTACTGCAACTAGACTCTTTACAGTCTTTACACATCCTGGTAACACGTGTTTATAAAATGTAAGATGTGATTTTTAACTTCCCATTGGAAGTTATTGTAATGGGTCCAAAAATCGAAATCAAAATGTATAACAAATTTTTATGTTTCAAGGTCACTACATTATTTTTACACTATTTTTAGAAAGATGTCTGTGTGTGTGTATGTGTGTGTGTGTGTGTACGTACGTACGTATATGTGTCCATTTCTTTCTAAGACGAAATCTCGAGAATGAAAAATGATATCGACTACGTTAGAGTTCCAATCGACGCGTATTAACGTAAATATAACCTGAAAGAAATTTTTTCAAAATCGGTTCAGCCGTTCTTTTTTCTTAACCCAACAGACTCCAAGAAAGTAGATTTTACACAATATCTCGCGAATAAACAATTATATCGACTTCGTAAGGGTGTCAATCGAGGCGTGTTAACGTCATTTTGATCCGACATAAATTTTATAAAAATCGGTTCCGCCGTTTTTTTTCTTTTTTTTAATTATTGTTAAAAATAAACAATAATTATGTTTTAATGATTAAAATGATTACTTTTCTGTGTAATATCTAATTTAATTATTATTATTAAATATTTATCAAACTGGGAAGTTCGTCGTGTGGACCTCAAGGGTCGCACTTTAGTCCTAATAAACGACCCACCTCACGGCTTGTTTGTAATCGTAGGTATATGAAGAGTACAGAGGAGAAAAGGTCAATGTTAAACATCATTGCAATTTTTCGATATTCTTATTTTTAATGTTTGCACAAAATTTTTTTGTTTTTTCAGAACGTTTGACTTATAATTTATAAATTGTAATTTTTTAAAATGCCTATAAAATTGTCATCTTTACATAGTACTACTGTAAAAATGCTTTAACATGAGAAACTTCTAATTCAAAAAGACATAATTATATAATTAACGCACTTTTGAAAGTATAGAACGTTAGTCTTTTATCCCCTACACTCTTCATATTATACACGTGTATTTTAAATAAAAAATAATTAGTCTAACAACTTAGTGAATTGCCACTCCACACATATACGTCTATCCACATCAACCAAAACTTACCACAATTATGTACTTTAACAGTAAAAGACTACAGACATTTTAAAGTACATAATATGTACTCTTTATTATCCTGGAAGTAAGCAGTAAAGTTTCGAGATGTAGGAATTTTATTTCTAATTTGAGAGCACTGCTGAAAAGGTATCTAATATAATGTATAGCATAAAACACAAGTCGTGTCTTTCCAGTGAGCTAGAAAGTATTGTTACAAAACTGTTTTCTGAGTTGGCGGAATAAATATTTCTTTACAAATAATAATGAACGCAACAACGAAAAGTCAATTCTAACAATCAACACAAGTAACAATAACTAAACAGTAATTACAAAGCAAAACAAACAACTATATACAATAACCCGTAACAATTAATTATATATACCAGGACTATTTATTTCTAGTTATTTATGTTTCAAATATTTATATTCGCTGTATTTATATCAGACGCACTATTTGTCGCTCAGTATTCTCCATTGACTGATGCCTGACTCACCGTTGACTGCTGTTTATATATGCTGCGTGCCGTTAGCCTAGCGCGTTCTCGCTTTCTCTAGAACTTTCGCGCAGGTACCAGTTGTTCAGTAAGCAGACCCGTTTCTCAAAACTCTTGCCTGCCGTTTATATACAGGGTGATCCGTAACAGTATGAAATTCTACATAGAGTTTCCTGGGGACTCGAGGTTGATGTGAAAAATCATAAACCATAAAAATTCGAAGAAAGACTCAGTCTGCAGTCCTAAACATTCCTTATGATCGTTTGCTCGTTCGCGCCGAAATTCTATTTCCGGGGCTTTCTAACATTGGTAAACGCAACCTTGTATTTTTTTGAAATTCGAGTCGGATGACTAGAAATCGGTACCTGAATAATACCAACAAATTAGGAAATTATTATTTCCCGTTTAATTTTCGATTCGGTTCCGTTATTGTTTTTTGAAAAAATCGGTTCAACAGTTCAACTTTTATATAATGAGGTTATTTTATTATTTCAAATAATCTCCTCCCTGGCTGGTAGTTAATTAATAGAGTAATTTGTAATTTATTATTAATTCATTACAGCTGTATAAATATAGTAATGAACAGTCAAATTAAAAACATACATATAAAATAACATATTAATTATTTCTTAAAAAATTCAGGAATGCCATAATTTAAGCAATTTTCAATCAAATTTGCTTTTAGCTTTTGCAAAATAATTTTTGGTCATTAATTTAATAAGCTAATTATGAGTAGAAAATGCTTACAAAAGCTGTTTTCTGTACGATAAACGGTTCCGGAGATATTCGCAAAAAACGAAATTTTTTTTTCAATTTCAACACCCTGTATCTCTAAAATGGTGCATTTTAGAGGGTAAGTTAATAGAAACTTTTTTTCATATTTTTGAACGAGCTATCACATCCTGAAGTCCTGCGCATATATTATGAAACAGCCTGTGTATTACTTAATTATATTTATAGACATGCATTTGTGATAATTGTTTTATGTTATGATCATGAATCATAGAATTGTCCGTATACTCGTCTCTATTTTTTTTATTAAGTTATAGATGCTCGGCAACTAAGGCAATTAAAATTTAAAAAAAAATTAAGCGACATAAAGACACGCATCCATGAGTATTGAGTATAGATGGGATTCGAACTCACGACAGTTTGACCCAAAGGCCAGCACGCTAACCGTTACACTAAGCTGTCCTCACGTTTTTCAAAACAACCATTAACGGCCATTAAAGGCTAATTTGTGATTTGCAATTTTGAAACAAATTGAAATTCCTTTTTGTGCGCACCTCGTGTAGTTTGCAATTCATAATATAGCAAGTTTGAGAAATAATTTCAGAACCAATTTACATAATAATACATATAATGTATGTTCCGTTTTAAATAATAGCAGCGCCCTTTCTACCAGTTTCTCCTTTCAAAACACAAATTGCAGTCTTCCCGATACAATATTCACGTGTCACCGTGCTTTTCATGCTACACAATGAACACACTTTTCAATCTTACTGTGTAATTTCACAGTGTATGTAGATTTCTTTATTTCCGGATTCTTGAATGGACTGTATTCAAATACATTACGTAATCTATTACCGACATTCTGAATGCATTTACAACGGTTAGTATATCTGTAATGATTATGTCTATACAGGCTGTATCAAACATTTAACGATTTTTAGAAAACTGTTGTCATGTTTGTATCGGGTGTATCAAACTGTTACATATTATAATTTAAGAGCCGCTATATAGATGCCGTAATACAGTCTCTTATGTAGATAAAATTAAATCAGAAATTTAAAAAAGAGGCCAAGTGCGTGTCGAACCACGCACAGTGAAGGGTTCCGTAGTCGGCTGAAAATATTCCATATCTGAAAAACTACACAACATATATCTTATTCAAACCAATTTTCGTTGAAAGTATTTTATATGTTCTACATCCTTAAATTTTTTCAGAATTTTCCACCACATAGTTGAAAAGTTAGAGGGGGGGACACACTTTTTACGACTTTATAGAAGCGCATATATCTCACCAACTAATGACTTAAAAAAAAAGTCATTGTGAAACTACATCATTTTCGAAGACCTATCCAGCGATACCCCACACGCTTATGTGTACCATTGTATAGCGGTTCATAGAAATTTCATCTATATAGTGCCAATAGTTTCCGAGTAAAGTGGCTGTGACATACGGAAGGACGAATAGACAGACGGACAGGACGAAATTATAAGGGTTCAGTTTTTGCTACTACAGAACCCTTAAAACCCGATGCAAAAAAGCAAGCCTTTAAAACGTAAGAAATAATTAATTTCTACGGTATCTGCTTCGACGTAGATACCGACCATTTCTTCGTTTAGATGAAACATTTAATTTATAAATGCATCGGCGACAGCTGAGATTAGTATTTTTGTCATTTTACAGTAGTCTCAGATGCATTTATGAATTAAATATTGCAGATAGAGTATATAGACTAGAGCTGAAGCCTTTGAAAATGGTAAAAAGTGAAAAAAAATTATAGTAGAATGAAACCCATTGAAAAAGGAAGAGAATAGAATAAAAATGAAAGGAAAAATAATTTACGGGCGATCTGAGGCCGGGAAGTGGTACGGGGTGGGTTTTTAAGGGTAAAAAACGGTTTATCTGGATTTCCGGCAAAACTATAAGTCCTATGGAAAAAAGTTTAATCGCAAAGCTGTAGGTAATAAAAACATCTACAACTTTTGTATCACACTTTTTTCACATAACCTCAAAATTTATGTAAAAAATTTAAAAAACCAAGTTTTTGGTTTTTTATTTTTATCTTTTACAAAAAACATTTTTTTTTCACGAAATTTGGTGAAAACTTACCTTTTTATGTCCCAAACACATTGTAATTTTTTTGATTTAAAATATTTATTTTTTCACCTTATTTTGACTTAATATCGAAAAAGCACCCTAATTTTCAATCGAAAATTCTCACGTCAAAATATCTGCTTTTTTAAAAAAGTCGATGGGTTTTTTGTTCGTTGAAATATCTACTTTATGATGGTGTAAAAAAAAATATACATTACTACGGTAAATGTTCTCAGAAAATGCAAAGAAACGAGAAAAAAAACTCGTATCCGAAATTTTTTTTTTAATCATTATGTACAATTTTGAGGTATTTATTAAAATTTACACTTTAATTACTCGTTTATTTGCATTTTCTGAGAACATTTACCGTAGTAATGTATATTTTTTTTACACCATCATAAAGTAGATATTTCAACGAACAAAAAGCCCACCGATTTTTTTAAAAAGGCAGATATTTTGACGTGAGAATTTTCGATTGAAAATTAGGGTGCTTTTTCGATATTAAGTCAAAATAAGGTGAAAAAATAAATATTTTAAATCAAAAAAATTACAGTGTGTTTGGTACATGAAAAGGTAAGTTTTCACCAAATTTCGTGAAAAAAAAATGTTTTTTGTAAAAGATAAAAATAAAAAACCAAAAACTTGGTTATTTGAATTTTTTACATAAATTTTGAGGTTATGTGAAAAAAGTGTGATACAAAAGTTGTAGATCTTTTTATTACCTACAACTTTGCAATTAAACTTTTTTCCATAGGACTTGTAGTTTTGCCGGAAATCGAGATAAACCGTTTTTTACCCTTAAAAACCCACCCCCTACCACTTCCCGACCTCAGATCGCCCGTAAATTATTTTTCTTTTCATTTTTGTTCTATTCTCTTCCTTTTCCAATGGGTTTCATCCTACTATAATTTTTTTTGGTTTCAAAAATTATCGACCCTGGTCTAATAGACATTAATTATTTCTTACTTTTTAAAGGTTTGCTTTTTTGCAACGGGCATTTTTTAAATTTTTAATTTAATTTTTATTTCATACTTTTTAAACTAAGTATAACTAATCAAAAACAGAATATTTGAGCTCAAACTCGAAGTTTCTAGCTGCATAGTGGTCGAGATTTCTACACAAACTGAAGATTTTGGAAACGGCTGGACCGATTTCCAACAAACATGACTAAGAACCATTTCGAAAATGCCAGATTTCAAACAATCACAGACAGATAGACAGACAAAATCTAACTTAGAACACACCTACTTTCGGGGGTTAAAAATACGTAATTTTTGTAAGTCTAAATTTTTATCAAGGGGTCGCTTTTGTTAAAAATACCGAATTTGACAAAATTAAAAAAATCAATTACTTTTCAAATTAATTGTGCTTGTAGAAACAAATACATTGAATCCAGTATTTTTGAAATTAAACTCTCGTGTATTTCTAAATTAACAACAATAGAGACTTTTTCTACAAACCTGATTAAAAAGCTGTTTTTTTTCATATGTCTTAGTCCTTAAAAATGGCAATAATTACATTTTTTAGATATATCTCAAACTTTAGAAAAAGTCAGCTGATTCTAGTAAGCAAAAAAACAAAAGTACTGACGTTTAAATGTTTTTTTTTTTGTTAAAAACTATAAACAACCATAGCGTTTAAACCAAGAGGAATACTGAAGTGTGCAAGTGTGCCCTTTTGAATCAGAGTATATCTTTTTCTAGAAGAACAGCTGGTTTGAAAAGTGTTTGAAAGATTTTATATTTTGCCAAACATCGAAATTTTTAACAAAGTAACGACCTTTTGTCTCAACCACGCTTCGGCCTCTTCTACTTTATGCAATGTCGTAAACGAAGAAAAAAATCAGCCACCTCACTGAAATGTTATCCTTATGTCGAGTTTTTGTTGGAAAGAAGTGACTGGGGTAATAATTTTTTATGAAGGTATAAAAATAAGTTGAATTTCATAATTAGTAATTTCTTGTATGGTGTATGGAGAAACGAAATACATACAATAAATATTCCTATACTGTTTGCTAAGCATTTAGAGTAAGACAAACAAATGGTGAACTATTTTAGTCGTATTATATAACTCTATATTTGCCTTATTTAGCTTATGAACGTATAGCTAGAGCTCTACACATTATATTGTGTAATATTATGTACATATTTATTATATGCCTGCAGTTTGGAAGCAATTGATTCGAGTTCAGTGTAGGGCTTTCATACCGGAATTCCGAGATATTGCAAATCCGGAATTTCGGATTTTTTTTCATCAAATTATTCTGGAACCGAAAAAATTAATATCGGAATTCCGGAATTAGAATAGAATAATTTTAATGAATAGATACTTCTAATTGGTAACTTTAATATAGCCTGAAGATGACATAAATATGTCGAAACATGTCGCTAGTTGAATAAAACTTCTTCGACAGTTTATCTTGTGTGGATTTTCTTTGTCAACCATATTAGAATTATTTTATTTCGTAGAGCCAATAGTAGATATGGATACAGTCGTCACAATGTAATGTAATATATAAAAATTAAAATAATACCTAATCAAAATACAATATCGGAAATAATGTAAGGCATAGTTTCTACGAGATGTGTTTTTAACTTTTTTTTAAACTGATTGTATTTAGCTAAGACATTTTATTTAATATGGTAAAGAATATAGTATATTATGCAAGAATTTTTTAATCTCATGTTTATATTTCGTAGCACGAAAGTATACGTCAATTTAAACATTACTTTAAACTCTGAGAAACATTGAATGATTCGTTGAGATGCAATAATTTATTGAAAATAATATGAATAATTTTCTAAAAATCAAAAACAGTGTGTGACGTCAAAGTGCATGTCGATTGTCCGTTGCCATTGAAAGTTGTTTACATCATATTTACATAGGTACAAAATAGTGTCTTTTAACAGTATATTTCTTGATAGAGTTTCTAGTACATAATATAAACGAACGTCCTCTATACTTCGCATATTATATCATGGCGTCACGAACAACAATGCTTTTTAACGGGCGGGGCTTACATACATATTTCAGAGCTTATTTGAAATCAGAATGTAATTGATGTGTCATTTTGTTCAGAATTTACTCTTCTATTAATATAACGAAAAAACAATTTTCATGCATATATCCATTTTCAGACCTGTATAATATTAAATATACAGATTCAAAGAAGGCTATTTTGTGTTAATGAAACGATTGAAAATTAACACATTTTTGCTTAATTTGCCGATCAAAAAGCTGGCTTTAATATAGATTTTTTTCTAATGATTGATGAGATCGGAATTCCAATATTATTCTGCTTTGATATTTTGCTTAAAAAATTTGCACGAAATTTCGGATTTGCAAAATCTCGGAATTTCGATCTGGAAGCTCTATAGTAATGTTCTGTGTGGAATTAGCTGATGGCAATAATAATGTTACGGATCAGCCTGTATATAAACGTCAGGCAGGAATTTTGAGAAGCGGTGGCTGCTGCTGAACAACGAGTAACTGCACGAACATTCTAGAGAACGCTAGAACGCGCTGTGCCTAAGCCAAGCGGCCTATATAAGCAAGCGAGTGCGAGGCAGTCAGGTGGTCAATGGTGAGTCGTGCAACCAAGCGGATCAGTGATATAAATATTAGTCAATCAACGGTCAAATTAGTCAGTACAGTGATATAAATAGTGGTGGATATAAATAAATAGGACTGAAGTAACTGAATAAATGACCAACATAAATAAACGTTAGAAATAAATCTGATATAAATACACTGATATAAATAGTTCCGTGATAGAAATTCACCTGATAAAATAAATATTAGTGAAGTCAATTGTATATAGTTAAGTGTTAATTACTTGTGTTGTTTGTTAGAACTGACTTTTGGTTGTTGTATTTATTATTGTTGTGTTTTTAATTATTGTAAATAAATACTTATTCTGCCAACTCAGAAAACAGTTCTGTAATAATAATTTGATTTGAAAGCAGGTGAGTGACTGACTACAGTGAATATGTACTGTCTTTATAACATGTACATATTATGCATCTGGGCACATTTTATGTTTACGCGCGTTGTACAGCCATTCACGTAAATATACAGACGCCGCGGGTGTATTATTTACAAGGTGGGCGTATTCACCCTTTACATCCATACGTAACAGTTGTGGCACTTGACTCTGCAACATTCCCCAGCGAAATGATAGTGATATTTATGTAAAATTATATGATTACCAAGGGTGCATCGTTTACGAGCTGGGCGTATCCATCCTTGAATCCATACGTAATAATTGCGACATATTTTGACTTTGGATAATTTACATCGTGGCTTCATTGTTTATAGTTTAAATAGGTGGGAGGGACAATTTCGAACGAAATGTTGGTTGAAGGGGTTCAATCAAACAAGCAAAGATGCAATTAAATATCAGATACTAAGTTTCGAGGGCACATAGTATAATATTATGAATACAACAATGAGTTAAGTTTTTTGTGGTTATAATATAATAATTATTAAATAGACAGTAGCCATTCCACAAGCATATACTTTTCTTAACGTAATCAGTCGGCAACCTGCCATCGTGATGTTAAACGTCAAACAATTAAGATATACAAGGAAAAAATCAGAAGCCACTGTTAGGACTTGAACCCGAAATTCTCAGTTTCCGGCTGGTTGAGTTACCACTTACTCACACAGTGCCACGAGAGTAGGATCTGTTCTTTTCCTATATATACCTATTTCAACACTAAATCACACTTCATGCGAGAGCGGATTTTATTTAAGTTATAAACATAACTCTCGGAGCACTGTGTGAGTAAGTGGTAACTTAACCAGCCGGAGTTCAAGCCCTGACAGTGGCTTCTGATTTTTTCCTTGTATATCTTAATTGTTTGACGTTTAACATCACGATGGCAGGTTGCCGACTGATTACGTTAAGAAAAGTATATGCATGTGGAATGGCTACTGTCTATTTAATAATCATTATAATATTATGTTTGAATTATTTTATTTGTTAAAAGAGTTGTCTAAAATATGTTTTTAATAATCGAATGGTTATATTAATTTTAAAAGA
Organism: Mongoloraphidia duomilia; assembly: GCA_039654895.1. Taxonomy (NCBI): domain Eukaryota; kingdom Metazoa; phylum Arthropoda; class Insecta; order Raphidioptera; family Raphidiidae; genus Mongoloraphidia; species Mongoloraphidia duomilia. The sequence goes on from CM077520.1 coordinate 32,070,911, forward strand.
ATTATTGGTTGTATTGTTTAGACTTTAGATGACAGTATAAATTTACAGGTAGGATCATATTGTTAATAGTTGGGATAAAATAATTAACTTATACTAAACCTCGGTTATTATAAGTAACGAATATTAGATAAAATAATAATGCTCTTACAGACTAGTACCACTGGAATCAGTTAAAAACAATGATTTATTACTCCACACTATTTCAGGATGGACTAGATAAAATTAACTGATTTTCTGAACTCTCTGTACGAGACAAACAAGTAGGTGAGTGAGTGATATGTATATAGGTACATAGTTTGTAATATTTAGACACATACCGATGGAAATATGAACCCTACATATGTATGTATGTCATATAATGATTCAGGTAACTCACAGGGGGCCGTACGCGTTGTATAATTCACCCTTATCCACTTACTTCACGTTGCTGGTTCCATGTCTATTTAATAAAGTGACTCGCGATTCAGTGATCTACTAACTCACTAATTGCTTAAAATCACCTAAATTCTATTTTTTAAGGCCATCAACTGCCAAAGTTATCTATTTGCAGTGCAAATTCTAATATTATCATTTATCATTATTATTTTTAACCAGTCGTTTTTATTCGGTGTTATCCCAGAATGAGATATATCCCATAATGAGATATAGTCAGCTTAAAACCATTCCATATTTTATCTCGGTATTCGTGAAACCCGAAAAAAATGCCTCCTTTCGACACGTCGCTAGGTTACTCCCAGTACTACCACTACAGTTGCCCACTAAAGCCGGCTCCAATGTTGGCAAATGTATTGGCAACCATTATTGGATGTGGCTGGGTATGTGTGATCATTTGAATATTATGTCCAGTAACCACACAACAGGATTCTGTTTAGCCAGCGTTGACCAAGCTTAGTAAAACCCAATGTTTAGCGGATATAAACCGACATTACACAAAATGGATAGCGAAGATGACGCAATTATCGCAAGTGCTTCAGAGGTAATAATTTCTTGTGTCCAGCTCCTAATACATGTTTTATGTAACTCATAAATCACAATTATAATATAGACACACTGTCAAATACAACGTTAGTGACTGTTTGTTAAATACTGGCCATATGAATACCATCCACACGCCATGGCAATTTCTCGAATGTCAACATTGGTCGACATTTTTCATATTGTCTGGAGTTGACTTAAACTGTGCTACTACGGGAGCCACCACTCTCGGCCTAAACTGCAGGATGATTAAATAATGTATGAGCTGTAGTAGTGGGCCATGACGTTCGGCGCAAATGACGTCAGTCTCTTGAAAGGAAAAAATTTTAATTATTTAACCAACATTGAAAATTTATTATGGAGCCATTTTAAGTGCTAAACAAAAAAAATTCAATGGCATTATTTAAGTTAGACGGAACCCATTCCAGTAATTTAAAAAAAAAGTCGTCTGACGCTATAATTTCATATACTCTGTTCTCACATAGCGACGCGACACGACAGTGCGCAAAACGGCGTACAATGTTCTCCGAAATGTTGAATTTTGTCGCGTCGCGTTGCTCTTGTGAAGTCTACTGTGGAATTCATCATATTATGATCGGTATAGTGTCCACATTCCATATCTGTTTTTCGTTGACAATTACTTAACTGCATTTAAATGTTTAACGTAATTAATAATCTCCTCTAAATAATAGTAAAAACTGCATCAAAATCGATTCAGTAGTTTTTGAGTTTATTGCATTTAAACATACGCCATGTTACGATTTTTGTATGTATATTACTATATTAGATAATAAACAGAAATTAGAATTGATACTTTATTCAGTTTTCAGATTAGAACATGAGAATCGCGGGTTTCTAATGTTAGGAACCACCGGAAATCAAATCGAATTTTTGGACCACAGATTCGGCGCCTTTTTAAATTTTTCATGATTAATATTTTTTATATAATTCTCGTGCTTCCATGAAATTTCATGTCGAATTTTAACCTTCTAAATCACCTCTAAAAACGATAAATACCTCTGGGAGGAAAAACAGACACACAACATCGATTTTATATTATAGAATACTAGCGGACCCGTCCCGGCTTCGCTCGGGTGGTATGAAATTATGATTTAATAGCTGATCCGGCAAACGTTGTTAATAATTTCTAGGAATAATTACATTACTCACTCGCTTCGCTCGTTCGTTTGAATTTTATTAATACAGTACTCACTCGCTTCGCTCGTTCGCTTGAATATTATAAATACACTACTCACTCGCTTCGCTCGTTCGCTTGAATATTATAATTACATTACTTACTCGCTTCGCTCGTTCGTTTGAAATTTATTATTACACTACTCACTCGCTTCGCACGTTCGCCATATATGTATTTTTTAAAGCTTAATATAAAAATCGCGGTTAAAAATCAGGGGTTGATCGTATAAGGGTGAAAATTTAGAGTTGTATGTATTTTTCAATGCTGAATCATGAAAAAATTTTGTCTAAAAAATAAAAAAAAAATTTTGGGGTGGACCACCCTTAACATTTAGGGGGATGAAAAATAGATGTTGTCCGATTCTCCACCCTACCCGATAAGCACACAAAATTTCATCAAAATCGGTCCAGCCGTTTCGGAGGAGTTCAATAACGTACACCGCGACCCGAGAATTTTATATATAAGATTATATTATAAGTAGATAAATAAAAAAAAGATAAAATTTGATTAATTCAGGACGAAGGCAAAATTAAATTTAATCGCAATGAGATTTAGATATTGAAATCAATTTGTTGATTCCATCGGCGTAACAATATTGTTTTGTTTCATAGTTTATATCTTATAATGTTGTTATTTTAATGATGCCAAAAACGACCATTCAAATAAATTCCATTAACCTACTTATTTACCTTAGTCCACGGTAACGCTGAGTTATTCTATTGTGAATACCAACTATAGAAAATAATATCAATGCATTCATGATGGTTATATGCAAGTTTAGCATTGTTTTGATATAATCTTAGACCATTGCTGCAACATAGAAGCAAAGGGAAAGAAGGTAAGTGAGTAGGGGGTGGAATGAACTTGGAATTTGTGTTTTAGTTCATTCAGTAAACACTTCAGTGTGTTAACCCTACTTGACTTCGCGTCCTGCTGTATTCTACGCACAGTTGGAATCGAAAAACATAAAACATATTAAAATTGCAATGGGGAGGAACGTTATTCGATTACATTAAAATTTAAAAAAACCGAAACATGCATGGTTGTAAATAGGGCATAAAAGTCGCCTCGGGAAATACGAACCTAAGGCTAATTTTGGAAAATTGTATATTATGTAATTGAATAATTCATATTTCCAGGGAGTTGTCAAAACATTTGCATGTTTTTTGATAATCAGGGGTTCTGCCCCCTATTCACTAACAACGAAAAACTGATTCTAAATGCGAATTGCATTAATTATATATTGCAGACTGCAGTATAATTGACTAAAAAATGGACCACCAAAAAATGTGTACCTACCTACATTAGTAATGACATATTATGTCGTAAACAGAAAAGATCAAAAAGAAATCAAGCATATACCTACAGGGAAAAACGAAATGGATAATGCCCAACGTTTAAAATTTTATTTTTTGCATAAAGTGATTGTCAAACGCTAAATATACTAACCACAGACAAAAGAGTCAATAATAATGTGACATTTTCGTGTATATAACTTGAAAAATCGTGGGAAGGTTGTTAAAAACAATTAATTAATAATAACATTGTCTTTTGTCCAACCTTCCCACGAGTTTTCAAGTTATCATTAGGTAGGATGTAGGTAGTTATAATTTACAAATCTCAATTATTTTTACCGAAAACACAACACAGTCAACGATTTCGATACAAACTAAATCCAAACTATAATATTATGGATATGGATACCTATACCGGGTACTGATTTGATTTGCGGGTAATAGGGATTTTACATGTAAAATCATGTTTATGAATTTTCCTGCTTCCCTATATATTTTGGTGAAAAAAAAACAAATACAAAATTTGTTCATAATTAAAAACTCTACCTAACACGTATGTTTGCAAATTACCAATATGCAGCTTTTAATTACAAAATATTTAAAAATATTTCATCCGAATAGCCATGATTTTGTTTAAGTCATGGCTATTCGGATAAAATATTTTTAATTTAAACTTAATCACAGCTCCTTAATAATTATTTTGTAATTAAAAGCTGCATAATAGTAATTTGCAAACATACGTGTCAGATAGAGTTTTTAATTATGAATAAATTTTGTATTTTTTTTTCACCAAAATATATAGGGAAGCAGGAAAATTTATAATCATGATTTTATATGTAAAATCCCTATTACCCGCAAAGCAAATCAGCACCCGGTATATGGATAATAATATTATAAATGCGAAAGTGTGTTTGTTTGTTTGATACCTTTTCACGGTTTAACCACTGAACCGATTTCGACGAAAATTGGGAAAGAGATTCCTTGAAGCCCGACTTTTTTCTTGGAAAAGTATTCCCGACGAAGACCATTCAAGCCATGCATCCACACTTTCATACGGTGGTGGAAAGACAGGAGGTCATGAATTAATGATGCGTTCTACGTTTCCATAGTTACGCATCATTTATTTGTGTATTTTGGAAAACAGATTATTGCATTTTTAACTGTCAAAATTATTAAACAATTTTGGTATTCATCTCAATTTATATCATTGAGTGAGTGAGTAAGGTATTAATTAATTATGAAGTTTGGCGAACGAGCGAAGCGAGTGATAACGTATTAATTGATTTTAAATTAGAGCGAACGAGCGACGCGAGTGAGTAAAATATTAATTGAGCGAACGAATTGAGTGAGAACCCGCAATTAAAGACCTTATTTAAAGGAAGTTTTGAGATTATAAAATTAAATCTACACGGACGATGCCATACCGGGCAGTTAGTTTTGATCTTTTCTCGTCGTATGTTTAGTATTAAACCATGAGAAAAAAGAATTTTACAATTTTCTCTTTATAATCATCCAGATCAAGGTCGGGAGTCTACGGTTACGTGAGGAGATTAATAAAGTCGGAGAATTATGTGTATTTATAAGCAGAAAAACGATTTGTCGTTGGTTTTTCTAAAGTTTTCTTTAATTAATAATTTTTACGACTTAATGTAATGTACATGTGAACTAAAATTGTTAGAAAAAAATTCATTTTTATCACAATTTAGGGTTACAAAATCTGTTGAACTGTTTTTTTTTTCCACAAAACTATTTTCAAGACGACCGACAGGCAAGGTTATCTGGGTCCAGTACCAATTTATATTTTGAATGTGTTCTATTTTATTTCCAAATGTCGAGACGTAATCAGCGATGCTGTTTAGGTTGCGGCATTTCTTATGGATGGTAGCACAGCACTTTTTTTTTAACGGAATGGCCAAGCAATTAACCAGTGCTTTGTCATAACTACCATGTAAGCAAAACTCGCTTATGTTGCGTCTAGCTCAAAATGCGCATAATATATCTAGAAGTGCATAAATTTATATGGCGTAATTATAATAATATATTGAAAATTCAATTGCTACTTTCACCTGAGAACTGACAGCTTATAATAGACGTACCATAAAACTCAATTTTAATTTATATCTCGTCTACGCTTACTAAGTAAGTTTGTGACAGTTTTCTCTGGGGATAGCTGAGCCACTATAATATGAATACGTTTTTTTGTCAAATTAAAATACATAGGTATCTTTAGTATGGATTAAATTGTCTGAAAATATTATTTCAAATTTAATTAAGCTTTAAAAATATACATAATATACATTTGGAAATATTTGCATATTCTTTTATACTTCGTTTTTTTCCGTCTAAGTACCTAACTAATTTAAAAAAAATGCATAGGTACACTGGCATAAATAATGCAGGTTAGACTTGCCTACTTTTAATTTTTGGCGAGTCTTTAAAATTCATAAATTTCGAATAACCAGGACACTATATAGGTTATCCTCAGTCTTCACCCAACAAATAACATTTTTTTGAAGTATAACGTTGCAAGTTTTAAAACCGGTCTTCATTAATATTAGAGCACTTTAAAAAAACTGGGTCAAGCTATATTTTTATACGAGTTTCTTTAACTGAAAACTGAATAAGATTGAGATCTATATTATAATCACTAAAATATTATAATGACTGAAAGGTTTTTATTATTTTTTTAACTAATTAGAAATACTTGGACGAATAAAATCTCTTTAAAATACACACGGAAAAAATTAATTTATAAAGTAATCACAGAAAGATATATAATAATATATAATATCGAGTAGGTGAGTAATGACCATCAAATCGTGATGCAATATCAATGCAATTGCTAAATCGCACGTTTTCGATACAAAAAGTGGCACATTGTGTGCCCTTGCGCTGTCTCTAATACGCTGGGCGAGTTTGTTCTTCATTTTGAAGATTTCCATAAAAATTATGAAAGGCATACGCGCACAGTGGCATGCGCAATCTAAAAATTGACTGCGCATGCTGCTTCAATCATTTTGATGGAAATTTTCAAAAAATAGAAACGCATGCTACTTTTTGTATCGAAAACGCGCGATTTAGTGACTGCATCGTGTCTGCATCGCGACTCGACGATTACTTGAGCTATACTCGCAACATCATGGAGACCCAATCGCAAATTCGCTCGATCTGGCGATCGATACGTTTATTTTGCATTAGCCCGCCTCATGTAAGTAAGTATCTCAGTATTTTCCACAATCGCCGTTCTCGATTGATCAGTTGAAGGGAATGGGGAAAAAACAGGGTATGTCACATTTTTTTGATTTTTGAGCTGTTAGCGCCATCTGATAAACCGTAACGGTATTCAGCACTGGGTAAATTGTGGGGTAAAAGAAATACGTAGGTCACCGTGTATTTTAAAACTTAAAATTATTGGATGGCAAAAGAACAAGGAATGTAAATAACTTTAAATTCAATTTACTCAGCAATTTGTCAGAAGGACATAACTTGTTTTTTTCCACATTCCCTTCAGTTGTGTATTCCAGTGAATAGTGTGTGGTTTTACGCTGTTAGTATAGCTGCATCTGACGATCTACAAGTGATTTAATCGCACAATTGGTCCTTAAGTAATATGTGTAGTTTCTATTTAGAGAACAAAATAATACATAGGGAAATCACTTACCGTTTGCTTGTTGAGTCGTGATTGCTCGAGTACATTGTGAAGCCAATCCCATTGACGTTGAGCCTGTTGTTCAATTTTAGGATCGGGACGACTACCGCGCTCGTGACCGGTCCAAAATCCAGTGTTCAACACAATTACTCGTAACCTTCGTTTCACTTGTTCGAATGAATAATAACCACCTGAAATAAATAAAAAAACATTTTTAATTTAACTTGTTCGACCCACCAGGGCATGGTTTGATTTTGAATGCAGAAATTCTACAGTATTTTCTTAAACTGTTAAATTGTGTTTTAAAAACCACCAACAGCTAAGGTTATTTGGGTCTGGCACCAATTCATATTTTCAATTCATTTTTTTTTAATAATAAATTGAAATTCCAATTGACACTTTTACCAGCTCTCGGACTATAACCCGGGAGCTGAGAACTTGAAATAGAGGAACCATAACAACGCCATGTAAACAACAGCATTGCTACACGCTCGGTTATTCTCAAGCTGACAGTATTTTCGATTAGACGGTACCTAACTGAAAAAACAAATAATCACACTATCAGGTAGGTACGTTATTTTTGATAAAGAATTTAATTTATATTTGAAGCAATACGTAGTTCCCATGAAAAATACAAATGGTTTATGAAAAGCATATTAATTTTTTTACATCTGCAGAATCCTACTTAAAAGTATTTTCGTTCTTTATAAAATACTGTTGCGTTTTAATAGGTTTTAAATAAAGGGCGAGATGAAAGAAATAGATTTGAGATAAAATATTCTTTAAGATCTCATATCAATACTCATTTGTATGAAAAAAAAACTAAATTCACCTCCCACCGTCCCACCGTTCCTTGATTAAAAAAATTTGTAAGTGCCATAAACATTCTCGCTCAAATCTCTCTATATAATCTAAGGTATATGAAGCTACCAAACGATGCGGGCTTGAGAATAGCCGAGAGTGTAGCGGCGCTGTTGTTTACATGGCGTTGCTATGGTTCCTCTATTACAAGTCCCCAGTTCCCGAGTTCTAGCCCGAGAGCTGGTAAAAGTGTCAATTGGATTTTCAATTTATTATTAAAAAAAAAATAATGAATTGAAAATATGAATTGGTGCTAGGCCCAAATAACCTTAGCTGTTGGTGGTCTTTAAAATACAATACAATACCAAACGATGCATAGATTACTAACAAGCAAGGAAATTTATGGTCATCAGTGTTTTCATGGATAGTAAAATTACATTCGTAAAAGTTTGAAAAAAAATCATGAAAAAATTGTCCGATTTTTTCGTGTTCATTTTTATTTATCATTATTTATAGCATTTAAAGCATTCCATTTTAGTTTCCCTCGATCGTACTAATGCGGTATGCATTATTTATTGGAAAAAATTACGGCAATCCATTTTTTTAACTGTATACTTATCATTGATATAAAGCAGGTGCATATATATTCAACTAGCGTGTGTTTTCTATGCATAGTACAGACAGTTTCCCTGTTTCATTTTTCTGCGCTATTCATAAATGCTCTGTAATATCCGGAAGTCCGCGCTATATTGGAATTGCTTTCTTCCGTATGTGCACACTTCAACTGACAGCTTCCATAACATTCCACATTCATATAAGCGATTTATTTTGTATTCCAGAGACAAAATTTATTGATATTTCAAAGTCGGCATTGGCGTTCTGTCGTATTCTAAGATATCAAAAACAATTTTCTTATTTAAGATTAAATTATTCAGTCAAACAAGTTAGGAAAACCGCTCAAGTATTCCGTTTGTACACCGATGGTTCCGTACTTGCACCTATTATATCTCGCGAGAATCTGAGGTGCTTATCTCAGAAACGATTTTTATGAAACTTGCTTGTCGTTAGGTACAACTGAGAAGACCCTCCATCAAATTTCATGTTGTTAGATGAAATATTTTTCAAATGCGACCGGGAGACACGATATTTTACCAACATTGACCATAAAATGAGGCCGTCCCACCTACGTTGCCATTATGGAGTAAAAAAGGAAATAAAACAATGTTTCAAGTCTTCATGGTTTCCGGGCTTGTAGGCCGTGGTCCGGTGGTATTTCTACCAGACGTTTCGTCTACAACTGCGGTAGACATTCTCAAAGAATGTCTACCGCAGTTGTAGACGAAACGTCAGGTAGAAATACCACCGGACCACGGCCTACAAGCCCGGAAACCATGAAGACTTGGAACAATGCCGGCCGTGAAAGCTTGCACACTTGGATAAAACAATGTTTTTTATGCTTCTCGGTGAGACCTATGTATGAATACCGCAAATGATCGTCTGTATTTTTCTATCCCCTTTTAGACAGTAAAAATTAGTCCAATGAAAAAAATGCTATTACTATAGGAAAAACGGGATACGAGGCAAAAAAATAAAAATTCGACTGATGACCAGTCCTATACTTCCCACCTAGTAAATATTTGCAAAAAATAAACACTTTTTTTTATTCTTTGACTAGGCTCAAATAACCTTAGCTGTTGGTGGTCTTTAAAACACAATTTAATTTTTATTCTTTGAAAAAAGCATGGCCCTCTTTTTTGTTTGGTGATCTACTGATGGCTAGCTTAATAGCAAAAATCATGGTTACCTTGATTTACGTACAATTTTTATTTTTTTTAGTAAAATATTTTTTTTCTCGAAAACTACACATTTTAGAGAAAAAAAATATTTACATTTTTTTCATATTATAACATCTAGAATTCATTTATATTTTTTTACCTATGTTAATACGTGACATTGAGAACGTTTTTTTGAATACTCAGGATCCACTGAACCGATTTGACTCAAAATCTAATCAGATCTAAGTTAAAGGCTGATAAACACAATAGAACAATCGGCATGCCCGTATGTTGTTCCGTTCTTAAGATATCGAAGGCGAAAAATTGACCATATACACACACACACATACAGACATCAGTCAGAAAATGATCTTAAACGATTGCTAGGGTCTCAAAACATGAAATCTGTTAAAATCTCGAAATATTTTTTTCGGACTGAATCCATTACTTCCCTACCATAGTAGAGGTGGGAAGTAAAAATATTTATTTGCTAAACACTTTTATTATCAACATTTAGACACAAATTGCACCTCTTCATAACCTTAAAAATTAAAAAAAAAAAAAAACCCGACTGAGTCTAATACAAAAGTACAATAGAAGTTTCCAGCATGAAAAATAGCCGCCGTATTGTCCGACGTGAAAAAAAATCAGAAAATCCCATTGGAATATTCTTGACATCATATTATATTCTACGGCTCTCGGAGGGTCAAGACTATTCTAACGATACCTCATTTGTCCAAATTCGTTTATCCGTTCCAGCTCTTGAGCGTAACATCCGGACTTACCCTGTACAAACATAGACTGATATGCACAATTACCCTTCCTTGGCGTACCGCATTCGGGTAAAAATTAGAAAAAAGTTGTTTTGTATCTATTCTATGAAAGGATTACGTAATGTTGTAGATAATATTATTCGTGGAATCTATGGTTTTTATATATTAATTTTCTTTTTTAATAAATATATTTCTTAGGAGACAGTGTGTTAATCACAAACTTTACATTCTCAAGTTGGGGATTTCCGTTATTATGAGAGGTAGAGATTTAGATAAATGAGATGAAGTATTCCTTAGGTAAAGTTATATAAAATCACATAAATAAAGTTTGGATATTCGCGTAGTTTTGGCGATATATAATAAAAAAAAAAATCAGCCATCGGCAAAAATAAAAAATTCGAAAATTCACATTTTTTATTATAGCGCCTAAACTACGGAAAATATCTGAACTTTATTTTTGTGATTTGATACAACTATACCTAAGGAATACTTAATCTCATTTAGTCAAATCTCTATCTCTCATAATAATTGAGATCCCCATGTTGAGAAAGAGTTTGTGGACACGATGTAGTACATGTGTGGTCACCACAATATTTGCATACAAATTTGCAAATTTTATTGCAGTGATCGCACACACATTTTTACCACAGTTCTGGATTTTTTCATATTTCGCAGGTTTTACTGTACGCTACGCTATAGCGAGGTTTTGAAGTATTCATGCTGAATATACAACACTTCAATAAAGCACCAACACGATGTAGATTTATATTTTCTCTATACAAAAAAAAAGAAAGAAAAAAACACCTTTAGCTAGACTAGAGTTTTATAAAAGCGGGTAATGGTAACCGTTTTCAGAGTGATTTAGCGCAAGAACTAACTCTAATAAATAATTCATATGCGGGGGTGTACCGCGCGCAAGTCGCTCTACCATGTCGAGTTCTATAATAATATAATACATATATAGTGATCTATAGGTATACCGTAGTAGCACTGTCAGACACCTTCAACGGATGTTATTAGGGGTAGATGGGGTAAAGTGAAAACTGTTAACGTCGCTGTGATCGGAATAAAGACACAATACCCAACTGCACATACCGTGCGTCTTTTATGAGCTGATTTATAGTATAATAGTAACCAAAAACGGGAATCCCACGACTGACCGGTGTAGGTACTTGACAAATACTTATTTGAAAATTTACGTGACGAAATACCGAACGGGTATTACCTACGTCATAAACGGCAAAGTCAGTACGCCACGCCAGCCATTTCACTGAACTGTACACAGTCACACACATTCTTACAAGGTGTATTATACATGCTACGAGAGTACACTAACTTTTTTTATACACAAAAAACTTTTTAATAAAAAAAAACCTCCTTCAAAAAAGCCACTAAAAAGAGGATAATGATAAAATTTTGAGGACGGCACCAATTTAATAAAATAATATGAAGTCGGTTAAAAAGTAGATAGGTACTTATTAATTAATTTGGCACTTTTTAACCGACTTCATATGTTTATACAGGGTGGACCAGGTTATAGTAGCAATAATTCACCATTCGATGGTTCATCGAAAAATAAGTCGACATGCATAATTTTATTTTTTCCAAAACGCTTCCTAAGGGAGATACACCTCTTCAAAGTTCAGTTTTAAAATTCTTTTTTTTGTCCTAACTCCCAGGTCATTAATGCGTTTTTGACCAAATTTGGTACAAGTATTTATGCAATAGATACTCATTACTTGACGTAAGTAACTTTTGTCAACATTGTCAAGTGGCGTAGATACAGGGGGGTTGTTTCACTTTTCCCGCCCTATTTTCTGCGCCACTGGATATTTTTAAAGAATAACATTTTTTTCGAATTCCCTGTTCAATTTAGGAAAAAAGAGTCACTCTTGCAAAATTTCGATTTGAGGCTTCGTTTACGAGATAATTAGAGTTGAAAGTTTAGAACACTTCTAAAATAGCCACCTATGAAAATAATAGGTCTGGAATCTTGTACAACAATTGTAAACTTTTTACTGTTTGACGAATTTAAATAAATAATTCATTAATTAAATTAAAAACAACAAATAAATAACTTATGAAAATAACCACCAAAGTAGCCGATACTTGGTTTTGAGATAATTTATGACACTTGTCAGTATTGATTTTTAAAACTGGACTTTGAAGGGCTGTATCTCCCTTAGGAAGCGTTTTGGAAAAAAATAAAATTATGCATGTCTACTTATTTTTCGATGGACCATCGAATGGTGAATTATTGCTACTATAACTTGGTCCACCCTGTATAAAAAAAAGTTTTTTTATTTATTACTTTTTTGTGGCTTTACAATACGTAGTTTGCACATTAAACCGACTTCTGTCTTGAAAATAGTTGACATCATTGTGAGTTGAAAAATAATCGTAAGCTGCATCGTGGAAGGGGGATTGTGCGTCAGCCTAGGATTATGTTTATATCGCTATCATAATCCTAGGTAACGAAATTGTCTCAGCTGCTGTCAGTGCAAAAAAGTGAAATGCGCAATATTTTACGTGTTTTTTTACAAGTTCATGCGACCAGCTGACGCACAATGCCCCTTCCACGATACAGCTGACGATTATTTTTCAACTCACAATGATGTCAACTATTTATAAAAACAAGTTTCAGCCGGCGTACTAATACTAAAAATTTTTTTTTACCACTTTCGCAGTCTCTCACACCCAAACCCACCGCTACTTGAGCAGCTGACGGTCGGTTTACTGATTAGTTGTACGAGATCAACTATCGATATCAACATCAGCCGGCTTACTATATGACTTTTTCATTTGCAACGCAAACTCCCGGACTATCTAACTCACTTCTACAAACTTTTTACGCTGTGTCAAAACTTATGCTGTCAAAAGTAACATTAACCTTAATGGTATCACAGTCCGTTACTCACTTTTTATTAAAATCAGTCGAACTACTGAACCGATTTAAGTAAAATTTATATGATACCACCACGAAGGTATGCTCTATTAAATAAAACAAAAATCATAAAAATCGGTGCACAAATACACAGGAGAAATCGGTGGACATAGGTGCCGAATATAAAACCTCTTCCTTTTTTGAAGTCGGTTAATTATGAAGTACACAATTTACTGGTATTGCCTTGTATGGATAATTAATAATACTCGCTTAATATTATCTACGAGATAACTTATTTAAAAGCCTTTTACAATATTTATGCTTATTTTCCCTAGTGATCGGAAAAGTGTAAGTATTGTAAATGGATTAATAAATTCTCTCGTAATAATTTACAATTACCTCTTGTTTTACAAGTTTAATATAGGTAAATGTTGTCAAACATATTAAATGCAGCAATATAAAAATTATAAGCATCTTTGCAATTAAAAAAACTCGGGTCGCAGTGCCAAAACCCTGCCGACAATATAGTGTATTTGCTAATTGGCATTGTGGCTTTATTATGTGAACTTAAGTTTGTTTTTGGACAAAATAAAAAATTTAACCCCTTAATACATCCCTTAAAATAATATTTTTTTTCTTAATTTCAAAATTTTTATCAATGCAACCTCGGTACCAAATTAAATACACCCTTCAGCAAGTAAAGCACTATCCGTAAACTAGTGTTTTCATAAAATTTGTAACTCCGGTCCTGTAGGGTCGATTTTATTAAAATTTTAGCAGAACATTTTAATCGTTACTAAAGGGTTAAATTTCAATTTTTAAACGATTCTGAGATTTTTTTCGGCATTTTTGGGCCCAAAAACATTTTTCAACCCCTAAAAACCACCCTTAAAATAGTCCGATTTGGCCCATTTTAAATAGGCTTCGTGCGGTGATGGATTTCAACGTGCCTACCAAATTTCGTCAAAATCAATTAACTCTTTCGAAAGTTATAGCCCGCACACATATATATATATATATATGATATATATATATATAAATATATAAATATATAAATATATATATATATATATACATATATAAACAGACATTTCCAAAAATGGTGCCAAAGTGTTCAGGAGGCTATGAAACGTCGAGAAATTTTGGTCCGACCCCTAGGTCCCGCCATCCGACCGACGCCAATAGTGTATGTGCCATATGGCAAATACACTAATAACATAAAGAAATTATCACGATCAAATAATCCAATTATAAAAAAAATATTGGTTACCACATTATTTTACTTTTATGTTTTTCGCGCGTTGATGATAAATTACGAAGAATTTTTTGCCTGACAACTTCGCTCTTATTATGGTCTGTATGATTGATTATAGATTTCGACAACTCTCTGGTCAATTCATAACTTTCGTATACTTTTAATAAATCGGGCTGTAGTTAGATATTGGATATTGAACGAGAAAAACGAAGATAATTGGCAATGAATCTTATTTCCTTCTTCTACTTCACATTTTACTACCTATTATTAGGTTAAATATAATATTACAGTATTTTTTCAGTTTTAACGTCAAGAGATCATATTTTAAGTACCTACTCTGGGGCTATTTATGGATTACGTTCGTAATGATATGCAATTGCAAGTATCGCCTGCACTGTGCCTAGTGTTGCCGTCTAGATCTAGACTTTCTAGACTCTTGTCTTGTCTAGATTTTCAAGACAAGACTTGCAAAAGTCTTGTCTAGAAATGTTCAAGACAAGACAAGAGTTTTTTAATCTAGACTTAGACTTAGTGAAGTCTTGATATTTCAAGACAAGACAAGACTTTGAAAGTCTTGTCTTGTCTAGACGGCAACACTAATTTAGAAGGAAAATGGCGTCTAGAGTCCGCCATATTGAATTTTCCGTGACGTCATATACCTTATTTGTAATCTTCTCAACAAAACCTTTCTTTTTATACAAATATCAATGTATTTAGATTATAGTGTTGCCGTCTAGATTTAGACTTTCTAGACTCTTGTCTTGTCTAGATTTTATTTTTGAAAATTTTCAATTTTCTTAGCAGGAAGTTAAAAAAGATGGAAACTTTGTGAAGACACTTATATGAAGACACTTAATATATTAAAAAATTATCATAAGAGGCCAAAACACTAACACTTTTTTCTCGACGCACGTTTCGCTAACGATGTCAGTATACAGGGTATATCATTAATATTGTAAAAAAATCCAAGGGTAGATTCTAATAGTTCTTATAAACCCTTTTCCAAAGACCCTTAAATTTCGAGATACAGGATATCAAAGTTTTCAAAAAAAAAAATGAGTTTTTACTCAAAATTTATCTCAGTTTTTTTCATTTGGTTCGGGGGCGTGCAGGAGTTAAGTTTTTTATTTTTTTCTTAGAAAACAAAGCAAGATACGAAAAATATTCATGTGGCCAAAAAGCTGTATTTTGAATTGCTTAATCTTAAAAAATATTTTATTTTGCAGAAAACAGTGGCGTGACATATTTTTTCATATTATTATCAACTGAGTCGCCTTCTAGGAAGCCCTGGAATAATTAAACGAATTCTTTTTTTTAAGACCACCAACAGCTAAGGTTATTTGGGCCTAGCACCAATTCATATTTTCAATTCATTATTTATTTTTTTTAATAATAAATTGAAAATCCAATTGACACTTTTACCAGCTCTCGGGCTAGAATCCGGGAACTGGGGACTTGTAATAGAGGAACCATAGCAACGCCATGTAACCAATAGCATTGCTACAAGCTCGGCTATTCTCAAGCCCTAAACGAATTCTAATTACATCAGAAGAAGTGTCTTGTTATTGCATACAAATCTACCAAATTTCAAGAAAATCGAAAAAAGGCTTTTTCCGTAAATTGATAAAAACCCGTTTTTTTTTGAAAATTTTGATAATTTAAGGGTCTTTGGAAAAAAGTTTATAGAAAAATTTCTTTAATAGCACCTTATTAATAATTTGCAGAACCGTTTTAATTAACCAGGAAAAAAGGCTATATGAATATTTATTATTTTTTTAAAAAATTGAACAAAGAGCCGACGTTTCGGACCACATCAGTCCTTAATCATGACCTACAAAAATGTTACATAGATTTTAGAATACAATTTTATGAATAAAACAATAGGAAAATGAAAAATGAAAAATCCTATGTATCATACAAATTAGCTGCAAAAAACTTCCTGAGAAATATTCCTAAGGTATTACCTAAAAAGGTTATGTAGAAAATGATATTGATATTTGCAAATAACAATTTATTTTGTTGTTTAAATTTTTTTTTAAAAAACAGTAAGTTTTCAAGTTTTATGACTTTAACAGGGAAAAAATCTTTTGCAGCCATCTTGCATGTAAAATATTATTACATTACCTTATTGTTATTTTTAAACATCGTCAAAATAAGCCATATAAGTAATAATTATAAATTACTATTGTTGTAATTAAATGAAAGTATAATATGCTGTTAGATGCATCACAATAAAATTTTTTTTTTTTATATACTGGTTGATATGAAAAATAGATTTGACATAATATACCAAAATGAAACTGTTTTATCTAAAATTTTTTATGATACTTAATAACATGACGTTTGTTAACGTTTTAGTTTTTAATAAATGAACCTTAACCAACATTAAAAACTAACTATTCCTAGTAAAATAACAAAAATCAGATGTTAGATATTATTAATATTCATTATCACCTTAGACATTGTAATTTGTAGCCATGTTATTTTTATTTTATAATTTATAATTAGTTAGTAGATAAGTTTAAAGAGTGTATTTTTATTATAGAACTATATAGGAAATTAATTTAATTTTATGTAAGTTTGATTGTAAATAAATAAATTATAACATATTGTCATAGACGTTACTAAGGTTGCTAATATCCGATTTTTTGTTTACAGAATTCTTATCATTTTTTATTGAAAACATTTCTAAAAATAGTCGTTTTGTTAAACTTTTTTCAGTAAATATAATTTTAACATCATCAAAATCAAAACAGTGATTGTAATCTAAAGTGTGCTTTACTAGGCTAGTCTTCTCTGTAAAATTACCTGTAATAAGTAATTGTCTGTTAGCCATTTTTACATCATATTTGTGATTATATATTCTGTTTTTGAGGTTCTGGGAACTCTGCCCTATGTAAACACCTTCACAATCAGTGCATTTAATTTTGTAAATAATGTTAGCTCTATCATTGTTACTAACATTTTGTTTAATTTTGGAATAAAAATGTTTTTGAATTGTATTTGTAGGTTTAAAGGCTATTTTTACCTGTGTAGATGTTCTGAATAGTCTGGCTATATTCTCTGATAAACCTTTGAAGTAACGTAATGAACAAAAAGTCACTTCAGTGTCAATATTATCTATAGGTTTTTTAGTTTGATTATGATTATTTTGGGAAACTGTGAAGTCTGAAATAATGTTATTAATAAGTCCTCTTGGGTAGCCATTAATTACCAATAAATCCTTAATTATTTGAATATTTTTGTCATGAAACTCAATGCTACTAAGTTTTTTTGCTCTGAGAATTAAATTTTTTATTATATTTATTTTATGGTCAAAAGCCATTGATTTGTGTATTGTAATATTTAATATTTTCAATGCAGTTATATCTAATTTTGTTTTTAATTTCTTCGTTTAAGTCATCAGCTTTATCAATTAAATTCTCTATGTCAGCTAAGTACTCAAATAAAGGAAATTGTTTTTTATTATATAAAGGGATGTTGTATTTTGGGCCCAAATTTAAGATTTCAATGACTTTTTTTTGGAATATCAATATTCGTAAGATTAACAACCCAGTTTTTTACCCATAGAAATATTTTTAAATTTTAAGGAAAAACAAATGGGTTTTGATAAAAGAATTGATAAAGAGGTTAAACTATTACATAAAAGGAAGTTGAGAAACCTTATTTATAAAGATAATAACAGTATGCATAATACAAAATTTGTTGATAGTATTGCTAAAAATAACTGGGTTGTTAATCTTACGAATATTGATATTCCAAAAAAAGTCATTGAAATCTTAAATTTGGGCCCAAAATACAACATCCCTTTATATAATAAAAAACAATTTCCTTTATTTGAGTACTTAGCTGACATAGAGAATTTAATTGATAAAGCTGATGACTTAAACGAAGAAATTAAAAACAAAATTAGATATAACTGCATTGAAAATATTAAATATTACAATACACAAATCAATGGCAATAGTTTTAAACAACAAAAGTTTTTAATTAATGAAAGTGATTACAAATTTGCAAAGAAATACTTAAAAAATAATCCTAACATTTTAATTCTTAAAGCTGATAAAGGTGGAGCTACTGTAATTATGAATAAGGTTGATTTTACAAACAAAGCAAACATTTTGCTTGAAGATAATAACACTTATAGGGTCATTAAAAAAGATCCAACTAATTCTTCACAAATTAAATGTAATAAATTGATTAGTGAATTATATAACTTAAAACTAATAAACTTAAACTTGTGCAAAAAATTAAAAACCCATAATTCAATAGCCCCTAGATTATATTTCACTGTTAAAATTCACAAAGAGGATAAATCCTTAAGACCCATAGTATCGAGTATTCAATCACCTACTTATAAATTATCTAAATTCTTATGTAATTTACTAAATTTTGCTTTTGTCAAAGATGATTGCCATGTAAAGAACTCTTTCCAATTTGCAGAATATATAAAGGATGTTAAAATACCTGATGATTATAAAATTTGTTCTCTGGATGTAAAAAACTTATTCACTAATATTGATACTAATTTGGTAATTTCAATTGTTAATAACAGATGGCATTACATAGAAAAACAAACAAGCATAAAAAAGGATTATTTTATCTCATTATTGACATTTTGTTTAAATACTACATATTTTGTTTTTAATGACATATATTATGAACAGGTTTATGGAATACCTATGGGTAACCCATTATCATGCATTTGTGCGGACTTGGTTATGAGTGAATTACAAACTACCACAATAAGCAAATTACCATATAACCCCCCCTTTTTCAAAAGATTTGTTGATGACATTATAACTACAGTCCCTATTAATTTTATTGATAAAATTTGTGATTTATTCTCTAGTTACCATGAAAAACTTAATTTCACTATAGAAGTTGAAACGGATTGTAAAATATCATTCTTAGATTTATTAATTATACATAACAGCAATAGTATTGTTATTGATTGGTTTCGCAAACCCACGTCCTCAGGAAGGTTTTTACATTTTACATCATGCTCCCCTTTTGACCATAAAATAAATATAATAAAAAATTTAATTCTCAGAGCAAAAAAACTTAGTAGCATTGAGTTTCATGACAAAAATATGCAAATAATTAAGGATTTATTGGTAATTAATGGCTACCCAAGAGGACTTATTAATAACATTATTTCAGACTTCACAGTTTCCCAAAATAATCATAATCAAACTAAAAAACCTATAGATAATATTGACACTGAAGTGACTTTTTGTTCATTACGTTACTTCAAAGGTTTATCAGAGAATATAGCCAGACTATTCAGAACATCTACACAGGTAAAAATAGCCTTTAAACCTACAAATACAATTCAAAAACATTTTTATTCCAAAATTAAACAAAATGTTAGTAACAATGATAGAGCTAACATTATTTACAAAATTAAATGCACTGATTGTGAAGGTGTTTACATAGGGCAGAGTTCCCAGAACCTCAAAAACAGAATATATAATCACAAATATGATGTAAAAATGGCTAACAGACAATTACTTATTACAGGTAATTTTACAGAGAAGACTAGCCTAGTAAAGCACACTTTAGATTACAATCACTGTTTTGATTTTGATGATGTTAAAATTATATTTACTGAAAAAAGTTTAACAAAACGACTATTTTTAGAAATGTTTTCAATAAAAAATGATAAGAATTCTGTAAACAAAAAATCGGATATTAGCAACCTTAGTAACGTCTATGACAATATGTTATAATTTATTTATTTACAATCAAACTTACATAAAATTAAATTAATTTCCTATATAGTTCTATAATAAAAATACACTCTTTAAACTTATCTACTAACTAATTATAAATTATAAAATAAAAATAACATGGCTACAAATTACAATGTCTAAGGTGATAATGAATATTAATAATATCTAACATCTGATTTTTGTTATTTTACTAGGAATAGTTAGTTTTTAATGTTGGTTAAGGTTCATTTATTAAAAACTAAAACGTTAACAAACGTCATGTTATTAAGTATCATAAAAAATTTTAGATAAAACAGTTTCATTTTGGTATATTATGTCAAATCTATTTTTCATATCAACCAGTATATAAAAAAAAAAAAATTTTATTGTGATGCATCTAACAGCATATTATACTTTCATTTAATTACAACAATAGTAATTTATAATTATTACTTATATGGCTTATTTTGACGATGTTTAAAAATAACAATAAGGTAATGTAATAATATTTTACATGCAAGATGGCTGCAAAAGATTTTTTCCCTGTTAAAGTCATAAAACTTGAAAACTTACTGTTTTTTAAAGAAAAATTTAAACAACAAAATAAATTGTTATTTGCAAATATCAATATCATTTTCTACATAACCTTTTTAGGTAATACCTTAGGAATATTTCTCAGGAAGTTTTTTGCAGCTAATTTGTATGATACATAGGATTTTTCATTTTTCATTTTCCTATTGTTTTATTCATAAAATTGTATTCTAAAATCTATGTAACATTTTTGTAGGTCATGATTAAGGACTGATGTGGTCCGAAACGTCGGCTCTTTGTTCAATTTTTTAAAAAAATAATAAATATTCATATAGCCTTTTTTCCTGGTTAATTAAAACGGTTCTGCAAAAAAGTTTATAAGAACTATTTTCATATTAATTCTAGCAAGGAATCTACCCTTGGATTTTTTTACAATATTAATAATACACCCTGTATATCAGGAGAAGATTTAAACTGTTTTAAGGTAGTTGTCGTGCTATGGGCATAGTGTCAGAACATTCTAAATTTTCGTATACTCATTAAGGATACTATAATACAAATACCATTACAATTTGAAGTTGATTGACCATCTTTAACTCGAGATAAACTTAATTAAAGTTCGGATAATTAACACGGAGAGCATAGGAAAGGTTGTGTTTTTGACAAGTTTTTTAATTAAAAAAAAAAAGTAACAATCAGAAATTTCCAAAAAACTAACTGTTCATTGATGTTTTTGTTCTGAGTTTAAAAAAGAAAATCCAAAAATTATTGACCTTTTTATTATTGAGATATAATAACGCAAAGTTCAACAATTTATGAGAAAAGATTAACATTTTTATATAATCCAAGCGAACAAGCTAAGTGAAATCTATGTTACTATGTGAACAACAGTTTAGGTACAATCTCTATCAAAATTTTTTTACATTTAACTATACTTATTTATTGTTTTACAACGTATTATGAACGCAACTTTTTGATGTTATTGTAGCACGACAACTACCTTAATCAATCTATAATATTTGACTAAATAACAGTTAATCGTCACTAACTTGACGTGACTAAGATAAACTGTGATCGCAGTCACAGTTAAGAATAACTGATATTTAAAAAGACCAGTCTGTATGATTCAAGTAATTGAAAAGTAGCAGTTTTGATCAACAGAAATAGTTCACGTAAACGTTGAGAATATTATGACTGAAATAAAAATTCTTAAAATTTCAAAGTTTACAGTTTTTATAGACGTTGAAGTTAAACTGCAATTTCGTTGAAAATTTGATTGTGATTTTGAAAACAAAATTATCGATACGCTTCAGGCGCTGAAATCTAATTTGTCGCTACGAGTAGATGTAGAAGTTGAGAAGCAGTCTGCGTAACAAAACTGGGTAGCTGATGACGCGTTTAAACGAAGTAGTATTATTGCCGATCCATTCATCGGTTGCAGTGAGATCGATAAATTTTCAGTATTCAACCGTTGAACGTCGTCGTCATTGTTCGACAAAAGATGCAGTTTCAATACTTTCAATAGAGTTGAGTTTAAAATATGCATAGCTTACTGAAAATCCGGGGCTGTACTAATTCACATAATTAGGGCTGGATAATACTGACGATTAAATATATTTTATGTTTATAAAAACCGGACAATTTCGAGACTCGCGCGCCGAGGATTCCGTACCACCAACCATATTATGTTAGTTAACTACATACGTGTATTATTATTGAATTTCGATAACTATAATAGCTGTTGGAAACATCGTAATAGTTTTCTTGTAAAGTATAAGTATACGTCTAGCACCACTAGATTTTTTCGAAATTTTAGCTATACCATTTATGAAAAATAGAGGGGGATTCAGTTTTCGAGATGCGTAACATAAAATCCCAACAAGAAATAGTTTTGAGATCCCTTTAAGGAAACCTCACATGATCAAATTCAAAGACATTTTTTTGTCTTCCCAAATTTACGGGAAAATATTTTTTAAGTTTTAGCTATTGGAATATAATATTCAGATTAGTAAGCTTTATGACTATGCCAAATTTTAGCTTGATACCTTTATTTAGCTCAGAGAAAACTTTCTTAGATTATACATTGAAAGGTTTTATATTATTATCTTTTATGTCCATCTTTTGAAAGAAAGGACAGGTACATAGCTTTGCAACGGTACTGGCGCTGTTATCCTTCGTAAAACAGTGGTAAAAGCAACGTTAACGTCCTGAAGTTACGTACCTTTCCTTTCAGAAGACGGCAAATATCGGGCTTATTAGGTACCGACATTAATTATATTTAGGAGAAAGTTGGTCGTTTGAAAATGTGTCACTGTGTGAGTAATTGTCAACTCAGTCCGCCGCGATAGCGGAAAGTTTAGGGTTAGAATCCCTACGGTGACATAGGTTTGAATTAATGAATTTTTCCTGATTACAGCATTGTGTTACGTCATTGTTCTTACAATAGGTGTTCATATACTGTTTGCAAGTTATGTATACTAATGTGCATAGCACACAGATATAGACACCTACGATGGTTGACTTATCTTAAGTCGACTTCAATAAAACCACAAGATGCGTTAGAAATTGAGTCCAGTTAATTATAATAATTTATACAGCGCAAATGTATAATTAATTAATTGACTCCGTTTTGAGAATAGGAAACAAGTTGCATATAAGTAACTCCTAAACTCAATCCTACAAAATTAAACAATAAATAAATAATTACTGAAAGGATAAACTAATAAACAATTTTACAAATAATAAACAATTTTATAAATAAATAAATAAATAATAAACTATTATTGAATACGAAAATATCAATAATTAATTGTAACCAATAAGTAATTTTATAAATAAATAATTTAATAAAAAATAAAATATATTTTTTTGTTAACCGCACACGCTCCGCAGTTAACTGGCGCAGTCGGGTAGGATTGCTTAAGTGAAATTTTGTGAGTACCCATAAGTGATATTTTGTGTGTATTCATAAAAGCAATCCTTCGAACCAAACATTAAACAAAAGTTTAAGTGTAACTCATCAATAGAGGCCGGTAAGACCTCTCACCTCACCATCTTTAAAATTAGAGCCATATTGCTCAGTAAGGCGGGTAAGCCCTTACCAGCTTTAAAACAACGCCAACAACACAACAACAACGTCAACAACATAGACAACGTCAACAATACAACAACATCGTCAACAACACAACAACAACGTCAACATCCACGTGTTTTCGCTCAACATGAAAATTTGCATAACTTTCTTAGCGTAAGTCAATTTTATCTGTAACCAGAGAAAGATCTTTCAACTTATGTCATCATTTGATTTAAGTCAATTAAATCAGTCATTAGAAGAAATTGCTGTTGAAATATCTTCCTCCTCTATTATTGATAACGACACATTATTAACAATGGCTACACCAACTCTCGATAGACATGCCTTTGAATTTATTCCGGACTTTGACGGCAAAAATTCAGACATTCTTAATCACTTTATTCAGGGCATCGACCTGATTGTTGCACGGTTTGCAGTCACAGCGCAACCACTCAACTCTGACGGTCAATACCAAAATTTCCAAATTATTAACGGAATATTATCCAAAATTAAAGGTGAAGCAAAACAGGTAGTTACAGCAAATCTGTGTAAAGATTGGCATTCGATTAAAGATATTCTCAGTAGAACGTTTTCCGATCCCCGTGATGAGAACGAAATCCTGTACGAATTGATTAACCTTAGACCAAAACCTTCATGTCCATTCATACAATACTATAATGACACCTACAAATATGTCAGTCTGTACGTTTCCAAATTACCCCCATCAGAAACTGAAAGAAATGCTGTTAAAAGTGAAATTGCGCATACTTTGGCATTGAAAAATTTGTTAAAATTCTCATTAGAACCCATAGGAACTTTGTTACGCACCGTACGACCCACTACTTTAACTGAAGTTAAATTATTAATAGACAACGAAACTAAAAACATAGGTCCATATCCTAAACATACCAGAACTCTTCCAAATACTAATAATAATTTAAATTCCAATATTCGAACGTCACCTCAAATCCCAAATCGATACTCCCCTCAAAATAGACCAGCTAATGTTTGGCAAACGTTACCTGCTAACCCGTTTTCAAATTTAAGACCACGCCCAGTCGTAAACCAAAGATTTCCAACGGCTAGTCAAACATTTGGACCAAATAACCAAAATAATTATAACTCGCAACAAAATAATAGAAATGTTTTCAGACCTAACCCGGTACAAAGAGCAAATCTCCCCCCAGCCACTCCGATGTCAATTAGTTATTCTAACCCTCGAACTATTAGAGTCCCACAACAACAAAATAGATTCCAACCCAGTAACGAAAGTCATAACCGAAACTTTGTTCAACCCTCTGGAACACCACGGTTTGAAGAATTCAGAAACTTAGAAACTAATGACGATAATTCAGCATATTATGAAGACTCAGACTTTGCGTACAACGAGCCTTACAACGAAGAACCGACAGATCGACCTGTTGAATATTTAGAAAATGAAGTCGAAAATTTTCAGGAACCTGCCTCGGAACCTCAAACGAATTTAACTACGTCAACTTAAATTGTTTGACAAACAACTCTCAATTTGAATTATCACAACAAAATGTCCTAAGCTATATTCTTATTAATGATCCACCCCTTAAATTAATGGTAGATACAGGCGCTACACGCTCTTTCTTAAATCCAGAAATTGCACACAAATACTATAAAAATTTAATCAGAAACCATAAATATACTGTTACAGCTTTGACAAAAACTGTTACAGGCAACGGCAAAATTATTATACCTGCTTTCGATGAATTTAAAACAGAAAATACAGAACTTGAATTTCTATTACTAGATGCTCATCCAATTTTTGATGGCATCCTAGGTCTTGACGCGATGCGAAAATTAAGAGCTCAATTAAATTTAGAATATAATTGCTTTGAAACGCCTAACCAAACGCAACTTCCTATCCACTATCTTAAACCAGGACAATTTATTATTTTCGAAGCCATAATACCGGCTAGATCGTCAAAAATCTGCCAAGTGCCTTTAAACAGCCCTGACGCGGATGTTTTTATTGATTGTCAAAAGGTTGGTACAGTAAAAATTACACCAATGTTAACCCGTGTTAAAAATGGCCTCACTACAATTGAATTTACGAATCATGATACTAAACCTTCTCACGTAAAGATAACAGAACCATTTAAATTTAAAATTTTTAATGATGAAACTTTTGAAATTCGCAATGTCGAATATAAACGACCCAAAAATATTAAAGATCAAATACAAGACATTATTCGGACTGAACACCTGAATGACATAGAAAAAGACCAACTAACAGAACTCTGTTCTAACTATTTCGACATTTTATCCACTGACGATAGTATTCTAACATTTACAAACGAAGTAAAACATGAAATTCGGACCACTGATGAAATACCAATTTATTCCAAACCTTACAGACTACCGTACGTTCACAAGCAAGAAGTACAAGAACAAATAACTAAACTTCTCAACCAAGGAATAATTAGGCCCAGTCATTCCCCTTGGTCTTCACCCATTTTAATCGTTCCAAAAAAATTAGATGCCAGCGGAAAAAAGAAATGGCGCATGGTCATTGACTATCGCCGGCTCAATGAAAAAACTATTTCAGACAAATACCCACTTCCAAATATCGATGATATTCTAGACAAACTAGGCAGATCAGTGTATTTTACAACACTAGATTTAACTAGCGGGTTTCATCAGATCGAAATGTCATCTGATGATATTCAAAAAACCGCATTCGTTACAGAGAATGGTCATTTCGAATACACACGAATGCCATTCGGTTTAAAAAACGCGCCCAGCACGTTTCAAAGAGTGATGGATAATATACTACGCGGTATTCAAAACCACTTTTGCTTAGTATTTATGGACGACATAATAATTTTTTCGAGTTCATTAGATGAACATATAAAACATTTGAAACAAGTTTTTAATCGTCTTCGGCAAGCAAACTTAAAAATTCAGCTTGATAAAAGTGAATTTTTTAGAAAATCCGTTAACTTTTTAGGTCATGTTATTACATCAGATGGAATAAAGCCAAATCCAGAAAAAATTAAAGCGATAACAGAATATCCTCTTCCAAAAACACCAAAAGAAATAAAAGCTTTCCTAGGCTTGATAGGCTATTATCGCCGCTTTATACCAAATTTAGCTAAGATCATTCAACCCATGACAAAGTGTTTAAAGAAAACATCCAAAGTTATAATTGACGAAACTTTTACAAATTCATTCGAGACTTGTAAAAATTTATTGACTAACGACCCCATTTTGACATTCCCTGATTTTACAAAACCTTTTATTGTGACTACAGACGCTAGTAACTTTGCTTTAGGCGCTGTTCTTTCACAAGGACCCTTAAGTAAAGACAAGCCAGTCGCATATATTAGTAGAACCTTAAATGAACACGAACGTAACTACAGTACGATCGAAAAAGAATTGTTAGCTATAGTATGGGCTGTAAACAAATTCAGACCATACTTATATGGACGAAAGTTCTTTATAGTTACTGATCACAAACCCTTAACATATTTAAACGGATTAAAGGAACCACACTCGCGCTTAATGCGTTGGAAAGTTAAACTTATGGACTATGACTTTGAAATTTTGTATAAAAAAGGAAAAACTAATTCAAATGCAGATGCGCTTTCTCGCATAGAATTAAACATTAGAGAATTTCTGACTTTACCAAATGACTCCGACTCTATGATAATAAATATCGACGATCTTCCAGTTTTAACAGACGAAGAGCTAGCCGATGCTTTATTAGAAAATCCTGATTTACTACTTGACGTAATACCAACAGAAAATTTACCAGAGACCGATACTGATCCCATCCCTAGTACTTCTCACAATCCACCTAATCCTGATATGGAAATTGACATTGAAGACGGAAACACTCAACATTCCGCTTTAGAAAACCCAATTTTAAAAATACCATTTTCGGATCAACCTCTAAATTGTTTTGCTACCCAAGTAATAATTCATACCAAAAATGTTAAAACGAAAAATCATTCGATAACCTACTTATTTGATAAGAAAAGAACGAGATATAAATTCGAAATAACACGGCAAAATTTCAAAAACGATTTAACTTCACTGTTTTTAGAATTTCTAAAGCCCTCTCAAACTATCGCGCTTTATGTAGAAGACCAAAATTATATCGAATTAATCGTGAATACACTGCAAGAAACATTTAAAAACAATGCTTATAATTTACGGCTATGTAAAACTTTTATAACTGATATCGAAACTATTTCTGAACAAGAAGAAATTATTTCGCAATATCATTTAGGCAAAACTAACCACCGTGGAATAGTCGAAACTTGCACACATTTATCTCGTAGCTATTATTGGCCCAATCTAAAAGATTATGTGACGAAATTTATTAATAACTGTGACACATGTCAACGTTTAAAATATGACCGTAACCCACAAAAACCGTTCCTCGAAATAACTCCAACTCCAAGTTCTCCACTTGAAATTGTAGCTATCGACATTTTCCAATATAATAACCAAAAATATTTTACAATAATTGATGAATTTACTAAATATGGTCAAGCCTATCCAATTTCATCCAACACCACTATTATTATTAACGAATTATTGTTGAAATACATATCCCATCACGGAGTACCGACTGTTATAAAATACGACAGCGCTGCTGAATTTAACAACACTCTCTTTGCTGAAATATTGAAAATGTTTCAAATAACCTCACATAAAACTACAGCCCGTCACCACGAATCGAATGGAACTATTGAGAGATTCCACAGTACTTTAG
The DNA here is from genome assembly GCA_039654895.1 of Mongoloraphidia duomilia. Lineage (NCBI taxonomy): Eukaryota > Metazoa > Arthropoda > Insecta > Raphidioptera > Raphidiidae > Mongoloraphidia > Mongoloraphidia duomilia. The sequence continues at coordinate 32,099,584 of CM077520.1, forward strand.
CCGAACATCTTAAATTATTACAGGCCAAATTAAAATCGAAAAATCTTTCCTATGAAAAGAATCATATTGAATATGCTATCATTGCTTATAATTCCTCTATCCATTCTTCCACCGGATATACTCCATTCGAACTTATGAATCCACAACATACTGAATCGACCCTGTCACAAATAGACGTTAATAAAAAATTTTATAATAACTTTATACAAGAGTCGCAAGAAAAATTTAAATTGCTTTATCAAGCTGTACACGCTAAAATAGCTGCACAGAAAGAAAAATACATAAATAAGGCAAATGAATCGCGCCACGAACCGATTCAATATACAACCGAAACAGCTCGAATTCAACTGTCCCCCCGTTCCAAATCTAAGCCCAAAACTTCAAATTCAAGAACTATCCTAAAACAGACAGAAAACAAATTAACTTTACAAAATCCCGCTACCGCTAATATTGAAACTTATCACAAAAAAGAAGTTAAACGACCATTGAAATTTCAGGATAATCGGACTAACAATACAGACGAAGATAGAAATAAAACCACTTGACGAAAATCCCGGTATTCTACCCTTTTCGTTAGGACCCACTAAATTGTTCAAATCCTTTTATCAAACAGCTCATTACTACAACTTGTCTGTTATTGAAAACCAATTGGTGCAAATCAATAAAACAATAAGTTTTACACAGCTTGACAAAAAGCACGATGCCACACAATTTCATTGGCAAATACAACAATTACTAGATATTATAAATTTAAAAGTTGAAAATAATTTAAACATGTTGTACTCAATTCTCTTAAGACATACAAGATCCAAAAGAGGTCTCTTAGACTTTTTAGGATCTGGAATAAAATTCATAACCGGTAATCTAGACGAACAAGACGCACAGCGTTATGATAAAGAAATAACACAATTGAGATCAAATCAAAATATTTTAGCAAACGATGCTCAAAAGCTCCTTAGCTTAAATAAAGCCCTCATACAAAATTATGAATCAAGTATGTCGACCTTTTCGTCAAATCAAATAAAAATTAATAACGAACTTTTAAATTTACATGCTAATTACAACGAGCTAGAAAATAAAATAGATCAAATGATTATTTTTGACACAATGTCGTTAAATTTAGAACTAATAACGAATATTTTACTTGAAATAGAAGAATCGATAGTCTTTGCCAGACAAAATATTTTACATACGTCATTAATAAAACCAGATGACTTAGTGAATCTTTTAAAGAATATTTCAAACGAATATGGAACTGAATATTTACCTTTTCCTATTACACACCTAGACGCATATTATACGACGATTCAAATATCTTCGTATTTAAAAGAATCCATCCTGTATTTTATTCTAAAAATTCCACTCGTTCATCCAGAAACGTTTACTCAGTTTAAACTATTACCTATACCTACTCAAAATAATATGATACTTTATACTGAAAAGCCATATATAACTTTAAATAAAGAAAATTTTTGGTTACATCTAGAACCATGCAAAAATTTTGGAATCATAAATTTTTGTCAAAATATAATTCATCTAACGAGTATCACTAACCAATGTATACCAAATATTATTTTAAAAGAAAACTCACAAAATTGTAAACTTCTGCCTGTTGAAATTATTTCAAAGATTTTAATCGAACCAATAGATGAACAACATTATGTTGTCCTGTCAAAAAGCACTCAAAAGGTTTACTCCAATTGTGCAGACAACCTTTTAATAAACGGAAAAACTTTGCTAACCCTACCAGTGGGATGCTACATAAAAATTAAAAATCAATTGTTCACAAACAATCAAATCAATAAGCAGAAGGTACCCCTAGTATTACCTGACATACACGTATACAATGGTACGAATAAATACAATACTGTAAAACTAGATAAAATTAATTTAAGAGATATACATAAATTAGCATTGGATGCACAAGAGATAAAATTCGAACCATTTGATTTTTTCAATCAAATTTTGAAATTCTCTTTTGCGCCCATATATATTATTTTAATAGTAAGTATTCTTATCTACATATATTATAAACGTATATTTCTAATGAAACGTTTTCATATCAAACAGAAACCTGAAACCGAATTAGAAACGGATGCAAATGTTTCATTGTAAAATAATATTATCCTTTCTCAGTAAATTTATTTTAATAAAAATTAATTTCCTGTCTTAAAGGGCGGAGGAGTTATGTATACTAATGTGCATAGCACACAGATATAGACACCTACGATGGTTGACTTATCTTAAGTCGACTTCAATAAAACCACAAGATGCGTTAGAAATTGAGTCCAGTTAATTATAATAATTTATACAGCGCAAATGTATAATTAATTAATTGACTCCGTTTTGAGAATAGGAAACAAGTTGCATATAAGTAACTCCTAAACTCAATCCTACAAAATTAAACAATAAATAAATAATTACTGAAAGGATAAACTAATAAACAATTTTACAAATAATAAACAATTTTATAAATAAATAAATAAATAATAAACTATTATTGAATACGAAAATATCAATAATTAATTGTAACCAATAAGTAATTTTATAAATAAATAATTTAAAAAAAAATAAAATATATTTTTTTGTTAACCGCACACGCTCCGCAGTTAACTTGCAGTCATTATGCATTCATTTAATTAATTACCTATATTGTTTGCAAGTACTCAGTGGCGGGGCAAGACCTAAATTTGATGTGGGCAAGATATATTTTGCGAGGCCCCCTGATGGATGACGTAAGAGGACGGATTTTGTTGAGAGAAAATAACTGCATGTGTTTAGAAGCGCGAACATAGATGGAGCGAACAGAATGGGAAATCCCCAGCGGGCGAAGCGAGGATTCCCCGCGTCATTCACCGCCCGCAAATGTTGCCAGACTAGATCTTTAAAAAACGAATGTGGTAGGTTAGTATTGCCAGATACTTGCTAGCCGGTTTTTTTATTATTTATTGCTAGATGAGTAATTATATCTATATTTGCGTTCGCGGGCTTTCGAGGCGCGAGGCCCCTTGGACCGCGAGGCCGTAGGCGGTGGCCCACGTCACCCACGCCTTACGCCGCCTCTGCAAGTACCCCTACCTTACTGGTCCTCGTACAACATTTTTAGTATATACTCGCGATTTGCGACCAAAGTTATCCTGAATTACCTCAACACTTTCTACAGAAAGTTACAGGAACCTACATTAGTTACATTGTTATCTGTTTATACTTTAGTGATCCTTAGAATTATTAAAAACTTTGGATCTTTCCTGCGCGTAAAATTATTGTATCTGCTTATAAATCTAAGTTAGATACTACACTTTTTATTCCTGACGGTATTTGGCATATTATATCTCCAGCTTAAACAAGAATGATCGAAATATAATAACTTGAATTTTCATAAATTACAAGCATTAGCGTACCTACCCATTCTTCATGTGGAAATAGAAACACATTTCTATAGTAATTTAAGAGATTACATGTTTGTGCTTTAGAATTATAGCTTTAGCGCCATTTTACGCACAAACAGCTGCAAATTGACAAAATAAATATGCACTTGTTAAATAACATATAATTTTAGACATAAACGGTCTGTAATAATATAATGTTTCAAATAAAGGATTTGAGTAAAGAAAAATGTTTCAACGTATACTTAATATTGGATATAAAATATTACATAGATTAAATATTTAAGAATATACGACGTGAAATAAAATTGAGAATAATTTATGAATGTAGTGAGAGCTTAGCCACAGCATTATCGCAAACCAAGTGACCTCCAGCGTCTTGCACTATAATAATTAGGGCTTCCATGCCGAAAATCCGAGATTTCCAAATTCCGGACCAAATTTTTAACGTATCAATTCCGGAACTGAACTAAATAAAATTTCATATTATATCAGATCTCTGAAAAACACCTTCAGCACCGACGTGCTAATATCTGTTTATTATGCATTTGTTTACAGCTCGATGAGTTACTGCATTATTTCCTGGGGTCATTCTCCTGAATGCAAGCAGATTTTTTATTTGCCAAAAATGAATAATTAGATTGATATTTAAGTTACGTTTGCGACAATCGTGTAGACAATTATTTGTCAGCAAAAAAATATTCACTTTCTATGGCATCTACATTTTTGAACTTATTTTATAAATAAAACATAATATCAACAATAATTTATTTTAATCTGAATTCTAATGTACATAATTATAGTACCCGTAACAATAATCATATATACATAGAAAAATATAGAACCACTAAATATAGTAATAGTCCGCTTTGTAAAGGGATACATTATTATAACATGTTACCATCAGATATAAAATCAATTCAGAGTATTACAATTTTCAAAAATAGAGTAAAGAATTTGCTGTTAGATAGTTGTCCATATGATTGCCGCGTGCAATTCTAAGACAAATCTGTCCAGTTGTTTTTATTAAATATAATATATTAATTGTATATCTCAAATCTGTATGACGCTATTAAACCTTTTTATAGGCTTTCAATAAAGATTTTTTCTATTCTATTCTATTCTAATTAATATCAGAATTCCGGAATTAATGAAAAGAATACAAATTAATAAATTTTTGCTTTTGCCGACCAGAAAGTGGGCACTGATATAGATTTTTACCAATGATTGATGAGCTCTCTATAGAGTTATACAAAATATAGCTAAGTTCTTTAAGTTTAACATTCGAAGTGCTCCTAATTATTATTACCTACTAGTCGATAATGTTGACTTTTGTTGTTTGTTTGCTTTCTGACCCAAAGTTTCTTTCAACGTTTTCTATGTCAATATGTAAACATATTTCTATTTTAATAAAAAACTTTTAAAAAAAAAAACCTCCTTCAAAAAGGCACTAAAAAAAGGAAAATAATGAAATTTTGAGGTATGTGCCAATTAAAATATGAAGTTGGTTAAAATGAAGATATTAATCACTATACTATACTTTTTAACCGACTTCATATTTTAATTGGCACAGACCTCAAAATTTCATTATTTTCCTCTTTTTGGTGCCTTTTTGAAGGAGGTTTTTTTTTTGTTAAAAATTTTTCTATTTTTTACTTTTTAGTGTCAAAAAGTAACATTTACCTTACTTTTATTAAAATCAGCCAAACTACTGAACCGATTTTGATGAAGTTTCTATGGGTCCAATCTGAAAGTATATCCTTTCAAATAAAAAAAACTTTTTAAAAATCGGTTCATGAACGACGAAGTTATCCGCGAACACACATAAAACATAAAAAATATATACGGTCGAATTAAGAAACCTCCTTTTTTTGAAGTCGGTTAAAAAAGACATGTTTCTTCTACGTGCAGTATTTTTGTAGACTTTTCTCGATATTGGAAACTAGTTCCGGAATTACGGAACTGACAACCAATTATTGAAAACGGTTTCTAAATTGAGGTTGATTTGATATTGGAGGCTCTAATAATTTATAATCAATATTTTTCAAATCCTCATCTTCCACAAATATTTATTTCAAAATGGAAACTACCTTCTCCAACTTATGAATAACGCACTACTGAATACTGATGGTTAGATGCAAGCTACTTGATTAGACGTTCGGTGTTAGGTTACTATATTTTAAAGTTATTTTTTGCCATACCCACTATAATATAGCTGATTTACATGAATGTATGTATGTATGCATGACAGAGCGGTGTGTGGGAACGTATCTTTCCCACACTAGTGTGGGAAAGCAAACTATTTTCATAGTGATTTATGTTTATACGCCTGATCCGCCTGCTCCTCCTGTGCGTGACTCGGTTTAGAAGTGAAGTTTGCGACATAAACGAACCGTCAACATTTTGAAAATACTGAAAATGAAGTAAAAAGCAGCTATTTTATAGTGAGTATGGCAAAAAAACCATATATATCTAGTGCGTAATGACATTATGACTCGTGTGACTGTTACAACTCTTTATCACTTGTTTTAATATAGGTACTGTCACTATTTATCAGTATTATGCCTCATTACGCCATTAGATATACAATATTCTGTAATATAAATAGTTTAATAAATCTTTGTGCCAGATGCGTAAATGAACAGGGCGAAGGGCTGCTGCCTCCTCCAAACACACATTTTATCATTCAGCCAATAGCTTGGCAGTTATTATCTGAAACGCGGTGACTTATTTTTCAGCCGGCGCGGCGCTTAGAATTTAGCTACACTGTTCATTGAAGTGAACTATGAATATCTCTTGATTATTTAAATGCAAATTTGTCGCCTTCTTGACGCGACAGCTTGAATTAGGGATAACCAAATCTTAACAAATCATCACATTTGAATCTTAAATATGGAAATAACTATACTTATTTTACATTTATACATTTTCAGTTTATTTTAGTTAAGAGAAATTCTCTGTAATTTGATTTACATTTTGTTAACACGGAATTATTAAATTTTTAATTAATTTTCATTTTTTACACAAAATAAGAAATATTTTAAAACTTTTTCAAAGTGACCATGATTATCAAAACATTTTTCTTTATTTATTAATTTATTAATTACTTATTATTAGTAGGGCCACCAACAGCCAGGAGTATTTGGGCCTTGGACCAATTCATATTTTCAAATTTATTATTTTTTAATGATAAACTGAAAATTAAATTGATATTCTTACCAATTAGGAAGTTTCGAAAATACTAATAATGAAACTATCATATCATTATAATAAAGATAACGTTAATTCAATTTCTTGTACGTGGACTCGCAAACAAAACTGATTTTTAAATATGACGTCACGCGGTACAAGTTTGCTTTTTTTTGCTTTGTGAGTAATTAGAACCGAGGTTACTTAGTAACTGTTTTGTTGTAATACAGACTTTTCTATTTATATTCCATTGAAATTAACTGTCAAAAATTTAGATATGTCAATATTTTCGTCATCAACTGGTTTGTTTTTAGTGTTTCCATAACAATTTACGAATTTAAAGAAAGAGATTTATCAGAAGTTACCATGTTAAGTTACCACACATACAAACTGAAAATAACTTTTAAAAATATCGTGCCGCGTGACGTCACCCGGACTGAAAACTGAATTTCTTGGAGAATTGTCAAATTCAAACTTTGAAGTAGCTTAACCTTGTTGTTTTTAAAGATATTTCAAAAATTCTTCCGTCATTAATTTTGTAATTTTTAAAACTATGATTTAGACTAAAAAAATAAAAAAGGGAAACTTCCTAATTCTCGATTAGAACCTGGGATGTGGGGGCTTGTAATATAAACAACGGTATTGTTACACGCTTGGATTATTTTGCCAAGCCCATTTTTATGTTATTTTCAGTAAAAGTACCTTCTGAAGCAACAGTGGCATTTGAAATTTCAGAAAAATAAGAACATATATTTAAATATACTCATTAGAATAGGTAGTTACTATCAAAATGAAATTTGAAAAATTGGACAAAATACGGGATTTCATATCTTTTTTCGAACTGGCCATCTTTTCAAAAAAGGATAAGTAGTTACGTACCTTTCGATATTTCTCATGAGCTTAGAAATGTAAAAAAAAATAAAAAATATAACCAACTAAAAATTAAACCTAAAACGATTTTTAACCGGTTTATAATACATGTTAGTTTCAGCTTCACAGTTACAAAAATTATAATTTATAAATACAGTAAAGGAGTAATAGGCACAACTGACAGTGTCAGGTTGGGAAAGAGAGATAGAAAACGAATAGGTTCTCTTTTCCTTGTCTTCTGACGAATTTATGATTTTAAAAATTTATAGTAGGTTAATTTAGGTACATCTGTAATTATGGTTATGTATTTGTTATAGAAAGAGATAGAAGAGCACGTCTATTCTCCATCTGTATCTTCTGCAGCGACACTTCTTTGGGTGGCTTCCCTCCTCTATCTATGATATCTCTATGTTCCAAACTCAGTTAAGCTGGGACTCATATCCCATGGTATTAATAACATAAATAACATTATGCGGCATTCTAGTGAATAGAGATATATGATCAGTGTTAATGCATTTCAATAAGGTAAATGTTATTAGTCTCAAATTCGATCATTCAAACAGTCAATTCAATTTGGAATTCGCATTGACATATTCATCAATTCAAATTGAAGTCTTTTCTTTTCTCTACGGGTTAATTTAGACTGCGGTATTGGGCTTCTATCTTATTACGGTTTATAAACTTTACAACTTTCTGTTAGGATTACATCGCAAGTTTTTGAATACAGAGTGTTACTGGAAATCGATTTAAAATACAAAATGAATCACCAAAAGGCTAAGACAGAAAATTCCAGTCACAACAGACAATAAACAACAATATCTATTATCACATTCTAAAGCCGTACGAGATCAGTGTACTGGGAACATAGGCGGCCTGGTCATATAACATTTGCAGCGAACGGGTTTTAACTCTAATGACGTAAGCAGGTATTAAAATTTAATTCTCAGTAAATACTTAACGTATTGAAATGAAATAAGCGTCATTGTGTTTGTGGCAGTGATTTATAATAGGGAACAGTCATATATTTTTACAGACTAATTTAATCACTTCTGAATCACAATTTTTTTATTGGATGATGTTTCAAGAGCTCCCATTATAACTAGAAAAAAAATTAAAACGTCATAACTTCTAAACTAAAAGAGATTCTGCGCGTATATAATATATACAGGATGTTTCATAATATATGCGGAGAACTTCAGGATGTGATAGCTCGTCCAAAAATATGAAAAAAAGTTTCTATTAACTTACCCTCTAAAATGCACCATAAAAACACCCACTACCCTTCAAAACCTTCACCAATTATGACTTAAAAAAAAAAAATCCACACAAAACATAGCTTATTATGAGTAGAAAATGCTTACAAAAGCTGTTTTCTGTACGATAAACGGTTCCGGAGATATTCGCAAAAAACGAAATTTTTTTCAATTTCAACACCCTGTGTCTCTAAAATGGTGCATTTTAGAGGGTAAGTTAATAGAAACTTTTTTTCATATTTTTGGACGAGTTATCACATCCTGAAGTCAATATCAAAAAAAATCAATTATTAACTTTGGGAATTATTTTTAGTTCAAAGACAAACAGTTGAAATCAATGACAAATTCAATTATTGTTTTTTTTCATCATATAAAACATAAGTTGTCAACTTTCAATGTACTTTTTCTTGAACTTTTCTTATTAAACTCATTAAAAATGTTAGTGAAACAGTTTACTTTAGTTAGTGTCAAATATGCTAATCAGTTATATATATTATAATATTCGATTTCATAAACGCAGAAGAATGTTTTATGTTCAATTCCCTCAGACGCTAATGACTTCAGTTATCGAGCGTCTATAATTTACAATTCATTCATTCAATTCCCAATCTGATTTCGTCTAATTTACATAACATCTTTACAGAATGATTCGTGAGATTATCGCAAAATGGAGTTAATTATAAATATTAAATAGCGAGTAACTTTCTTATACTCTCGGTAGATAGAGATAGAGTTTTATTGGTTATAGATAGATAGATTCCTTTATTGCGACAGACTAGTCTGTATAATAGCGTCATATTAACAAAATATAGTATTATAATATTTTAACAAAAATTAAAAACAAATGTAGAACATATAATAGTAGAACATAAAAGAGAGACTATACAATCGGTGTACAAACACAATGTACAGAGCTATCAAAAAAGGACGATACGTCATAAAAACAGTTTTCTTTTAATATATTCAAAATATTTTTTTTAAATTTTGGATGTTTTAGATTTTTAAGACATACATGCAAATTATTAAATAATTTTTGACCCATGTAATGTGGTCCTTGTTTATATAATTCTAGATTACATTTTGGTAGTCTAATTGCGGGACCAAGTCTGGTATTATAATCATGTACGTCATTGTTGTATTGCACACTCTCTATGTTTAATTTTATATATAGCAGTGTTTCTAAAATGTATATACATGGAAGTGTTAATATTTTGTATTTTTTAAATGTAGGTAAGCATGAGTCTCTAGGTCTAATACCATATATTATTCGTAGTAACTTCTTTTGCCATATGAAAACATTTTTAGATTGAGACGAGTTACCCCAAAAAATAATTCCATATCTCAATCTTGAATATACATAACTATAGTAAAGCATTAAAAGTGCGTCAGTTCCAACAATATTTTTTAAATTACGAAAAAGAAAACATAAACTTTTCAGTTTTTTTATAATTTCTGAACTCTGAATGCTCCAGGTTAAAGTATCTTCTAGGTATACACCAAGAAACTTAATAATAGAAATATTACTGACAATATTATTATTTATAGAAATATTTAAGTTAAAGTTTGTTTTATTTCTATTAGTTTTGAAATAAAGATAATATGACTTGCTAAGATTTAGGTAGAGTTTATTAGCGTTGAACCAATCTGCCATTGTATCAAGAATAGAATTTGCACGTATTTCAAGATGTTGATTAGTATCAGCAGTGACAATTATTGATATGTCATCAGCGTACATGACTATGTTACTAGTTTCTAAATAATCGGGCAAGTCATTAATAAATAGAATAAACAACAGCGGACCAAGGACGCTACCCTGAGGTACACCATTTTCACAATAAACTTCATTAGAAAGGTAATTATTAATCTATACACATTGTTTCCTATTCGATAAATAGGAGGAGAAAAGATTTTGCACAGTGCCTCTAAGACCAATACTTTGTAATTTCGATAATAATAGATCATGCTGTACAACATCAAAGGCTTTACTTAAATCAGCAAAAATACCTAGTATCATTGTCTTGTTATCAACTGCAGCCAATATTTTATTGTAGAAGGACGATATAGCAGAAACTGTCGATTTATTTGCTAGAAATCCATGTTGTGATGAAGAGAATATATTAAACCTATTGCAAAAGTTAACTGTACGTTTATATATTGCTAACTCAATAAGCTTTGAAACACTGGATAGAATAGAAATTGGTCTGTAATTTGAAGGATCTTTAGGGTCACCTTTTTTGTAGACAGGCTTTATAATAGCGTGTTTTAGAATTTCTGGGAAATATCCATTTAATAGACATAAGTTTATTAGATAAGTTAAAGGCTGTACTAAAAAATACCTAAATTCTTTAATAACATTATTAGTAATATTATCCGCACCTGACGAGAAAGAATTTTTCAATTGACAAATTAAAAGTAACACCTCATACTCATCGAAAGGAAACATATACATAGAATTAACATTTATATTGCTTATGTTAGTAATTGGATCACAAATTGGTATGTCATTCAATATATCAATTGGTTGTTGTTTGAAAAAGTTGTTGAAATAATTTGCAATTATATTATAATCTTTGACAATATTCCCGTTTATTTCAAGTTCAGATATGTAATTCGGTTTCTGTTTTGCTTGATTGTATATATTATTAATTAATTGCCACGACGCTTTGATTTTATTCTGTGCTCTATTAAGTAAATCATTATAATAATTTCGTTTTGTGGAATTTACTAAATTTTGGTGTTTTCTTTTTTCAGCTATATATCGATTTTTATTTTCCATGGTGTTTGAAATCTTAACAAGTCCATGCATATTTTTTAGAAGCTTACTTGAATTAATAACGTCAGGCGTTACCCATTTGCTGTCAGTATTTCCATATAGATATGTTAAAAAAACAAGTCAAAAAAGAAAATATAAACAAAAAATAATTTCTATGGCACATTTTTTGCATCTAAAAATTCTTTGACAGAAGGTTACAGAGGAGCGGTTGACAAGAGATCAGCTGCTTGTGGAGAGGGAGCGCGTTTGTCGGTCTACGCTAGACTGAAACTAATTTTTCCCCTTTAAAATAACTTCTACTAGAGTTATTTTAAAGGGGAAAAATTAGTTTTAGTCGATTAGTTATTTTCGATAAAGATCAGTTTAAAATTCTGCAATGCTCCTTACAGGAAGGAATTTTACAACAATAAGTCGGAAATAAGAAATAAAACATAGTCTATATTTTAATGTAGTACTACCCCCACTACATTAATACTTTTCAAGTAAATCCGTTAGGGTGTGATTGAGCAGCAAATATATAATTTTCATTTTCATATGTACATTAATAGGGAAGTAGGGATTTTGTGGATGTATAGGTACCTATAGGTTAACAAAACCGACTTTCTAAGAGCATCAAATTAATTAATAACTGTTAAAACAACATCAAATGCATAAGTTGTTAACGTCAATCAGTTTGATATATTCAAGGCTGTTTAATTTTGATATACGTAATATAATAATATCATAAAAGTGATTCTTTGATTTTGTACTAGCTTTGCTTTGAAATAAAGTATGATTTGCTTTACATCATAAAATCTTTCAGATCTTCTCTGTGAATCGAAAAGTAGGGTTGGTATTATTACAAAAAATTAATAATACTGTGGGTTTGTGATTTTTTGGTACTAATTTTCGCCAATGATACCAAAAGTATTCGAAACATCAATAAATAAATAATTTCTACTATTATTCGCTGTTAAAACTAGCTTGAAAATTTTCTAACCATTTATCAAATTAAAATGACATTCGTTCGCAGTATTCAACAAAAAATGGAAATTTAGTAGGGAATAGCGAGTATATTTTTATATCCATTGCACCCAATGCAGTTATTATCACCGTGTTAAAAAGTACCATATATACTTCAAGTTGCGGTACATACTAAAGTAATACAGTGCCAAATTACATCGAGTAATGCTGTTACAATTTACAAACAGACAGACGGTCTCGGTGTAATAAAAATACTAGAAAATGAAATAACACACAGAAATCTCGTTACAATTTTATATATTAGTATTGTTAATTGATATAATTAGATATAATATTTTTTTATACCTCATTGGCTAGCAAAGTTTGTTAATGCGTCATATCTGACAATGACTCATTAACAAACATTGCTATAAACAATGAGATATCAAATGATAATTACATTATATAACTATATATTACAGTATCTTCTTCTTCTTCTCTACATAGTATAAATTGAAGTCGCTTTTCGCGTCTGTCTGTCCGTCTGTTTAACCGCTAACTCCTCCTAAACCACGCAACGGATTTTGATGCGGTTTTCACCATCAGTTAGATAATTTTTCACGGAAGATTTATATATAGCATAATTAATAAATAATAATAATTAAAAATTAATTAATTAAATTCGTAACCCCACCGTAAGAGTTCGCAACATACTTATATCATAAAAACAACCGTACATAACTGTTCCACTCGTAGCGTAGACGTAACGTCGCAGCACTCTATGCACAGGGACCCGGGTTCGGAAACTGATGGCATCGTAGAATTTTTGGCTTTTTTTTCTAAATTCTACATGATATTTATTTATATATTTTTTTATGTTTGTTATATTCTTTCTTTGACAATAATTATAATTTTTTTGAAACTAAAACTTATGTATAAAAGCGAACGAGGGAAGCGAGTGAGTAGTGTATTGCACCCGGGCTTTCTTAGCACCCGGGCGAAGCCGGACGGGGCCGCTAGTATTATAATAATTATAATATAATGGAGTCCCAAATTAAAGTCGCAAATTAATCGATTATTTTTTCACGAACTTATTAGTTTTTAAATCGAATCAATCTAAATGTGAATAATGCAATACATTCATAATTCTTAACTTTTATTGGATAAGAAGAAAATAAAAGGCATCTCTGATAATTTTACAACAAAGTTGGCCGCTTTGTACGAGTCTGAAGATTTTTGATTAGTCTGCAAGTCGCGTGTATCGCAAGGCCGGGGCTTGATTTAATAAAACTTCCATAACACGTCATCGGTTTAACGTTGTTCTGTTGGCATGCCAATGTCGGCAATGTTCAGTTACCGCCATTGCGTTTGCTTTACTATAAGGTAACTTACAATATATTACAAAACTATACCATATCAAAAGCGAAATAGAGAACTTATTTTTAAAACTATTCGTTGAAATCATAAAATTTTAGAACCAAATTTAAAAATCGAAACATCTAACACCCACGTTGACGATACTATCTCCCTGGGGACGGTAGATCGATCCAGGGGAGTTTTAGTATCGTAGGAAGCAACTTAGGGGGGAGGGGTCGTTGAATAAAAATTAGGGGCGATGGAAGCATTAAAAAGAAGTTAAACCGATGATTTAATATTATGTACCTAATTTTATAATTTAAGCAACAAGACGTATTATTTACAACAAAATCTTTCTTTACAATACAAAATATAGATACAAATATAAAAGAACTAAAATTTGATACTCCATCTTTATGTTAGTAAAGAAGGTAGATTTTTTGGGGGGCGCTGAGTAATTTTGAAAAGGGGCAGCAGTCCAATCAGTTAGGGAATATTTGGTTTAGAGGCAACTTTGAACTTATTGTAGTGACGTAATATAATTTTTTTTATTCAAGAGGACGAAAAAATGTTCTAAATAATACACATTTATGTCGAGAATTGTTGCCATGAAAAGATTTTACGTTGGCGGAATGTAATTGATATTTAATGTGAGTTTAAAGGTATCGACCGCGACAGGAGGCAATGTCACACAATCGAGACATGCAGATTCCAATGTGTCGCCAAGGTCACTCATCTCGAACTGATTCATATTCACTTGCATTTAATCGGTGCTTTTGAGACCTGCCGTTGTCACCGTTGTCACCGTTGTCTCTCGTAACGGTCGTAAATTTTAAATTTTAAGATACGTTTATATCGGGAATTGCCATCGTGAATAGAGTATCTCTGGATGCAGAATATATGGTGGGGACAACTGTATCGACTGCAGCGTACGCTATGGACAAAATAAACGTTATATCACACTCACGTTGTGAATAAATAAATTATGTTATTTATAAAATGTTGCATAATGGTGGTTCTATAGTTAATTGTAGAAATACAGGCAGAAATAGAAGTTGCAAATTTTAAATTATGATTATTTTAGCTCTAATGCTAATAAACTAATATTATTATTACTTTTGACAGCTAAACTTACTCCATTCTGTTTTATTTTATGTTTATAAATAAAAAATTTTTGTTTGCTAAAAACATAAGTGCAATACCACATGTAATAAACACATTTATTGATTTGATCTATAAAATATTTATTAAGAGAATAACTATAAACTAAGGACTATAATTTACAACATCGAATATTATCTGACAGCATTACATTCTCACAGTCTGTTCATATTAAGTTCCCACCGCCATCTAGTGGAGAGTGGACATAGATACATATCACATTCGAAATAAAATGTATTTTATATTTATTAAAATTTTTTATACTTACTTTTTTTCAATATAATATTTATTAGCCCCTTTCAGATGTAGTATTGCACTTATATTTTTTAGCGATCTGAAATTTTTTATTTTTTATTTATAAAAATTTGCCATTCCTTCAACGGATATAGAGTGTGATTTAGTGCGGCCATCAGATGTCGTATTCGTCGCGCACCCAGCCAATATATATTTTGTCGTTGAGGTCACACAATTTACCTTTTCTTTAAAGAGGCATAAGGCATCTTGATTAGAGATCTAAGGTGAGTAAATTTCGGGAAAATATAATCAGAGAATGAGAATGTTCTCGCGATAATATTATTCTCGTGTTTTGTAGTTTCCCTCCCATATACATCCCAGGACCATTCATTATGGGAGAAGAGGAAATAGTTGCTTACATGCATGTGTGTACGCATGTAAAGTGACCCTTTACAGGCCGGTGTGCGGGAAAATAGTAGGCGCGCTAACCAGTTCAATAGTATTTTATATCCGGTTACGCGTGTGACTGCTACTCGTAGCCTACTATTAGAAGTTAAGTTTGCTACACAAATGAAATGTAAAAATGTTCGAAAAAATTGAAAATGAAGACAAAAGCAGCTATTTTATAAGGGGTAGGACAAAAAATACTATATATATCTAGTGCGCAATACATTATGACTTGTGTTTCTTTTCGCTATCGCTCGTTTAAACATACTGTCACAACTCGTCAGTAACAGATATACCTTATTACGCCACTAGATATACAATCTACTATTACATCGGGGATTGCTTCCGTGAACAGAGTATACCTACATATTTTGTCGTTGAGGTGACACAATTCATTCTTTGTACGTCTAGAAGAATTTATTCCAGACTTGATGAAGACAAAATGGTGCAAGTAATGTTTACAAATATACACATTTACATCGGGAATTGCTTCCGTGAACATACTGTACACCTTCTTCAGTCGTAGAAAAAAACATCAATACAAAGTAACCTTTATCCATAACGAGTGATGAGAGAAAATTTCTTTTTTGTGTGTGTTTTCCCGGTTTGTATCTACCTACCTACAACGTTTGTCACAAAAAAGGAAAATACTTTAGAGTCTATGTGGTGGTACACAACAATGTAGATATGTATTCCTTAGATGCTTTTTCCCTTTTTATCTTTTTTTGTTGGTTTGTTTGTTACGTTTATCACAATAAACGTACACACTTTTGAACTCAAGCGGCATACATGTACGTTTCCATCATTTCAACCTACGAAATATTTTCTATAGATAGTGAACGATAATCTGCTGATCATATTTCTTTAAATAAAATACTCTAGAATTCTTCGAATTCAGTCTTGAAGACGTATTCAATTTAAATACCGCTTAAATCTTTATTAAGACGAGAAAAATATTTTCTTCAGGATAAAAAAAACGTATTCATAGAAAAAAAATATATGTTTTCTATTTTTCAAATGCGGATTAAACTTGAATTTCCATATATAAATATTTTAATAAATCGGATATCGTCCGTAACAAAATACCTGTTAAGATAAATATATTTTATTTTATATTCGAAAACTCATAAGTATAGGTACCTATAACAAATGTTGAGATCACGACTCGATTCATCTTTAAATCAGATGATATATTAGATATTCGTCTTTTAGAAGGAACTAATATTAAATATTGTATATGCCGCTACACTACGTCTAGCGGATGTGTTATGTTATTATCGCTTAGCGCGTCAGAGCTTCGTTCATACAAGAAGTTATATCTAGGTTAATTTCGCACGAAATCCATTCAAATTGTAGCTTTTTGAAAACGGGAGATTCTTTTCTATAGATTGATCCGAGTTCATAATTACTTCTAAAATTGAAACTTAAAATCGCGAACAGCAATTGTCGGTTGGCCCGTACGTACGGACGTTTGAGCTCTACAGATCGCAATTCTTGACGAATCGCTTTGGTTTATATTTTATTCGCTTTGTTTACTATCAGACTGGAACCCTATTTAAATTTACTGAAATGCGCTCACAAGTTTAATTCTTATAAATAATTTTATTTTATTATTTTTGACAGCTTATAATAATGTAATATTGTACAGTATAAATAATTATCATAGAAAAACTAAGTGCTACTACACTGCTATACCATAAAAGTAGCTATATTCACCCATAGTGATCGCGGACTAGTGGTCAGACCTCTTGCATCGTACGGACAAGTTCGCCAGTTCGATTTTATCATTTTTAAAAAAGGTTTTTTGACCTTTCAAAACATTGTAATATGGTGAGTAGGCTTTGGAGAAAATAAACTACTTTAATTATTTATGTCAAAATACACTGACAGTGAAACTTTAACTTATTAAAACCGTGAATAGTAAAAAAATAACAACAATAAAAACTAAACATAATTATGTAAGTAGTTTTAACTAATATTTACATAAATAAGTATGTTATTTTTATATTACCTATATAAAATATGTATAAGTACGTTAAATATAGTATGACGTGTAATCGTACCTAGACCTTTTTTTCTCGAAAACGAATAACGATTTTGATGAAATTTACAGAATGAGAAAATAATACAATATCAATATCTCATAGCATATTAAGTTACTGTTTTTATTGAACTCATCCGAGCAAAGCTCGGTCACCCAGATGGTTAACTATTAAAATAAAAAAAGATTAATTTTTTGAAGTGCCATATTTTGAGATCTCTCTATGTTTGTTTTGTCTATAGTGTATTTTACTATATTATCTTAAAAATGCGGAGCAAAATCATCTATTTTTTCTTTAAACAAATTCGTCCTTAACAATGAGCTGATCACTTTTTAAAGAAGCTGTCTATATCTTTTTAATATTTATCTTTACAACACGAACACATTTTATTATTATCAAAGCTATACAGAATTTATTAAAAATATTATTGTATTTTGAATCTTAAAAATATGGACACCCACCTTACCGTACAATTTATCTGGTGAATTTTTGGATTCTATCTAGTAATTTAATGTTTGCAGATTGCGGTTTGTTGTAGAGGTCAGCCTGTCAGTACACATCAGCTGTGCTGGTATAAACGCAGCCTAATAACGCAGTGGTGAATTCCCCGGAGATTTAAGTCTGACCCGGGTTTTGATCTGTGCTGTTTCCACCTTATGTAGGTAATATTGTACGTGTTCCCGTAGCAAGAGAATGTTCGCAGAGCAACCGGGCTACTACTGGGTATTTCTTTACCTCAGCTTTTTCCTATTTTGTACGTTCTAGTAATACAGTAAATGTAGATTCATTTTTATGTAGCTGAGTCAGGTGATTCCTCGACCAGACAAAACTGTTCCACGCAAACGAAATACAAAAGAATCCAAATATACAGCTTGTACAATTTACAATAGCGAAATCACAATTTAAGATTTTAAACTCCGAGCTACCACTGCGAATTTTATAACACTAGATACTCACGTCCAGAAAAATAATTAAAATCGACGTTCAATGAGCGATACCACCTGATAGCGTCACTTGCAAGTGAGATATATGTTACTTTTATGTCATTCAAATGTCTGTACTTACTGTCAGTTTATATTTTCCGCCCACCCGATAGCGCCACTAGATAATGAAGTAGGTATCCTAATTCAATCATTTAACGGTTAATCGCAGTTTTGTATTTATTTATTTATTCCTTAATAATGGATAAATGAAGAATGACTAAAACGATAATGGCCATAGCTGCTATGTATGAAATAAAACAAAAGAATGATTTAGGTTCACTGGTGTATAACCATAGACAATAACAACAAGGCGTATGTATTAGCCTAGCGGCACTGGCGAGAACTAATTATGCCAACACGGCACACGGTGAATGGTCTCCAGGCGGAAATGGAGAGGATTGGATTGGGGCATTCCGGCGAACGGTGACGCGCGTGCCACACGTGTATAACTACGTAGCTAATAAAAGTGTATTTTTGCGGACATAATAAAACGGTATAAATAATTTCTGTAACAATATGGTAGCCCTCGTTGGAGTCAAAGCTTTATATCTTTATGCGTAGGTATAGGATTTTAATTGTTTTAAATAAGAAATAATAAATCACCGAATATTATACAACTATATTATTAGTACGGTTCGCTTTAATTTTTACGGTACCTCCTTCTGGCGTTACAGTCCTGCGGGCAAATTTGTCTTCCTGCCGCATGTACTCCAAAATACGAAAATTCACGCAATCGAGCAACATTTTTGACTGTAGAGTCTATTATAGGTAGCCATCCTTTACCGGGACAAGTGATATCTCCGTTATGGAAATTGTGGCCTGCGTGTTTCAATCTGTTGTCTATAATTGAGTGATATAGCTGCTAACCTCACTTCCCTGCATGAGTGTACAGTACAAATGAGTACAGTGTTGCCGGATTGCTTCTAGTTAACAAGTCTACACATCGAACTTTTCTTAAAAAATAATACCTTCAGTGGTTGCATTTGTGCCTTGTGGTTGTAATTCGGAAATGGTCTATTCGTTTTTCTTTGCAAAAACATTCAAATGATCTCGGCTATAGTCTCAAATATAAGTAATATTTTTTATGAATTATTTGCTAACGCTCTCAGTGTTAATAAATTGCTTCACATTATTGCGCTTAAAACCTTCTGCAATTATTTAAGATGACAATATTTTATTGTCCACCCTGGGAATAGAATTTAAGCTTCATATGCGCTACTATAGTTAAGCTATCCGGTGATATAGATACCTGACTGATAAAGTTAACATAATCCATATATACGCACAAAGCTATCTATTGCGAATAATGAACATCATAGTGAAGAGAGATATAATATAAAGTTACCTACATGTGTTAACAATTAATGGATATAAATTAATAAAAAAACAGATACTTCGGAAATTGGACTTTTCATCTGCGGAACAGTCACACTTCTGTATTTAAAAATTGAGAATTGTATTTTTCAGTCTTTTCTACTTGTAAATAACATAGTGAACATTTTCTGAATCGCCAAGATGTATGATTTGCACTTACTGTTTCTTCGAAAGTAAAAATCACATAAAAACATAACCTTGATTTTGAAAAGTTCAGTTTGTTCAGCTGTATTTATATTTTATACACATCGTATAAAATACACACACATATGAAATTCTATTTTATTTCAGAAATACGTAACCTACTTTTTGTAAAGCAGGAAAGGTAACTCATTATTTACATTCATTTAATTTTGTAAATTAAATTTTCTTTTTCTTTAATTTACCAACATTTAAATTTTTAAATACAGAAAGTTACCCATGTAGTTTTGTAGGTATCTTTTTTAAAGTACCTACCGTTTTTTTATTGTTTTGGTACGATTTATATTAGTTGCACTTTGTTTTGCTTTATCCTCCTTTTCTTCTATCTGCTGACATGTCGCAGAGGTTTTAAGGGCTGACATTATCTCGTTTTTTATACTCCTTTTTCTTGCAGGTGGATACGGAAGCTAGATAACGTTCATACGTCTTCCTGAAGAGACTTTTTAACAAGGGTCTGTGATTTTTTTTAAAATTCTAGTTTTCTTCAAATGCTAGATACTAAAATATTGCAGTAGCATTTCAATAAAAAACACTTTTTTATCTCACATACTTATTTTGTAACGAAATTTCAAAATTGAAAAAATCAGAAATTTTAGTATGAACCAATAGAGAAAAAATATTATGAAGATAAAAAATAGACTGTTATGATTAATTGTGATCAATTGTTAAAAATCAAAAATCTGTAATATTTTTAACAGACGTTCAATAAACTAAATATTTCTATTCAAGTTTAACTTATTGAGCTATCTGTGATAATGTATCAGAAAGAATGAAAATGGAATACGAGTGTCTATACCACCTTAAAATTTAATTCTGCTGTCAAAATAGATGGAGTGGTAGGTACCAGAAACCGAACATTAACGTACCTACTGACTAAAACGAATATTAAAAAAAAACTAATTGTCCGAAACGATCGTCAAAACTTATAGTTTATTTGTAGAATTTTTCCAAGTGTTATAATATTGATATTTAATCATGTTCTACCAAGTGCCGAGTGACAAATCTGTGAATACTATAAAAAAACTTCAATCTCTGGAGGTATAATTCCGAATTTGCAATAAAACTGATACCTATATAATAATAATATAGTAAAATATATAACATCCATATTTAGTTGTGAGCAATAAATACATTTTTATGCGATCACATTTAGTCGTTATGTGGTTTTTGCGTTGGCAGTCGAATGATAGTCGTTAGGTAGCTGCTATATTCAGACAGGTAGATTGGGGGAGAGGTGGGTAAATAACATTTACAGTTATGTGGTTGGTTGGAAGTATACTGCGGTGACTCTAGATAATATTTAACAATGTTAACGTACCTTTTTATGTCGTTTTGTGCACCTTTATATTCTACTAGTCTCAAGAATACCCACTCTCAACGCCTCCCGTCTTTTTTATCCTGACACATATCTCCTCATACGTACTTTCGTGTGCCAGAAGATCTGCACAAACGAAGGACGAGAAAAATCATTTCAAAACGTTACACCATTATTATTACGAAATACAACCGCTATTTGAAATTATACCAACCAGAGATCAGCATACAAATCTACTGACTAAATAGAAATTAATATTGTTAGGGGTATTTGAGTATTTTTACCGAGTTAACATTGTTTTGTAAATGACTTTTATGTGACTGCGGAAAACCCAAGGAGGGTAATCCTTTCTGCAGTAATGTGGGTGGAGTTATGTTTACTTGCTACTTTAAAATAACAATTCCAAAAAATTCACTCAACTCCAGTGGAACATTTTTTACTATCGGTATGTTTGAAATAACTGATGTTTTATATATAAATCTAACAAAAGTAAGGTTAAATTTGCACTTTAATTAATTCTTGCAACTATTTAAATCCACAGTATTGTAGGCACGTCACTTGTTGGGTATGCGAGCAAAGGCCAAAATATGGGAAAAGTCAATCTTTTGCTATGTCAATATAGAGTGTTGTTTATTTTATGATTTTTTGCAAGCTTTTTTTAACTTCCCCTGGTTGTTTGTTTGTAATGAAATGTTGCAAGTCAATTTTGAACGACTTCTACAATCTACGATCGATTTTAAATTTTATACACATATTTATAATATGTATCCCCGATGATAACACGCATGATTCAATGATCAATCGTTTTTAGAATTAAATAATCAATTAAGCTTAATAAATTAATGTTCTAATAGTAAAAATTTTGAAAGACTAAAAATAATAAAATAAAATATTAGTTAACACTTTTAAAAAACAAGCTTTGCTAAAAAGGAAAAATAATGTTTAAAAATTTAGGTTCATAATTATAAAAGCGTGGGTCATTACTAATAAACTATCATCGAGTTTACAACACACGATTTTATAATAATACAAACCTAAGTTACTAAAAATTATTTTTGTTCAACACGCGCAAGAAATATGTAATTTCGTAGCTCTACTGAGAGTGGGCGAAATAATGAATTCTCTGACTGTAGACGTAGAGAGTGGGCGAAATAGCATTTCGCCCACGCTCATTACGGGGAACGTTTACGCAAGTGCTGATAGTTTCGTCAATCAATCAGGTCACCCATTATTTCGCCCACGCTCAGCAGAGCCACGAAATGACATATTTCTTGCGGTAGTTGAACAAAATATTGTGTGCAACTATTGGTCGAAAGAGGAGATTCCACTCGTGTGTTTTACCGCACTCGCTACGCTCGTGCGGCAAAATCCACACTTGAGGGATCTCCTCTTTCTCCCACTAGTTACACAATATACTATTTCCTTTTTAGTACATTTCAATAATAGCTTGTCTTTAAAAAGTCCTTTTACTAATACAATTTTCCCACCGACGAGGGCTTCTTGACATTTTTGGAATATTTTCAACTTGCCAAGCCCCCACTGACATTGTTCGAATCAAGATTTCTTACTATACCGGAATTTTTTTAAATTTTTGGAATATTCCCTGCTTTCAAGCTAGCTATTCAAGCCAATCCTTCTCGCTGACAAATATTTCTTGACATTTCTGGGACGTTCTTCTGTCAGTCACTACTCACTGCTCAAACGCTGACAATAGAACATGATTTAATTAGGTGAACTGTAGTGACGTCTGTTTCTTGACATTTCTGAAACATTCTCAGCCTGTCAAGTCTACTAAGACAGTGAGTGTTCAAACCCTAACACGGACGTCGGTTGGTAGGTGCACGCCATCAGAACCGGGTGTCGATCGAATTTGTCACGGCTTTTATGACGTGTTGAATGTGCTGAGCCGCGAGGACACAGCGGCCGTCGATGTTTCCCCAGAGACACGTTTCATTTTGTGTGTGTCTATAGCTAGAGCGTCTCTTTCTTTTTCTAGCCGCACGCTCCATTCTCTCTTCTCTCCATTGCTGCGCCATAATCTTTCCTCATCTCCCATTTATACGAACTTCCTGCCTGCCTCTGTTGATGCTCCAGTCTTCTCGTTTACTACTGTACTCTCAAGATACACAGTGTATTGTGTTAATCATACTCAAAATGGAAGCTGGCGTCTCATTGCTTGAAAAATCACAAGGTTATTATCTCTTTAATTTCCTCGTATCGTTAAGACTCTTTTGAAATGAAATGCAATGTAAGAATTTTACTCCTCAATGACTCAAGAAACTATCACTCTTAAATTCTGTTTTATTTTCATGTTTATTCAAAATATATTTAATAATTTTGACTTATGTATAATGTAAGGCACATACAAATGTTTGAAGAATAAATGAAAGTATAAGGTATCTCAAAATCAATGGTTAAGAAAAAGCGCCGGTAAAAATCTTGTTTCATTTCTCTTGTTTTTTCATTAGCTGGTGCAAAACCACATGTAAATCCCGCCATTATTTTTGCAGTGATGTCAAAAACTTTATATTATGGTGACATTCGCAAGTTATTTACGTCTGACTATAATATGAGACGAGTATTATGTCATTATTTTGACTTGTTGTTTATTATCTAATCTAACTAATATTATAAATGTGAAAGTTGTGGATGAGATGGATGTATGGATGTTTGTCACTCAATCACGCCAGAACGGCCGAACGGATCTGGATGAAATTTGGTACAGAAATAAATTATAGTCTGGAATAGCACATAGGCTACTTTTTATCCCGTAAAAATGTACGGTTCCCGTGGGATAGTTTTGTTTTTGTTTTTCATTGAGCAAGGGATTGACATGATTTTTTGCATAGTGATAGTTTAGGGGTCAGAGAATGTTATAGGCTAATTTTTATCCCGGAAAAATGTATGGTTCCCGTGGGATAGATTTGTTTTTGTTTTATCTCTGGAACTACTAAACCGATTCTAAAAATTCTTTCACTAATAGAAAGCTACGCGGGGGGAGAATCTCGAGCGGGGATAACAAATTAAGGGGGAAGATTCTCGCGGGGGGATAATAAATTAGGGGAGAAGATTTTTGCGGGGGATAACAAATTAGGAGTGGAGATTCTCGCGGGGGGATAACAAATTCGGGGGGATATTCTCGCGGGGTGATAACAAATTAGGGGGGGGGGAGATTCTCTCGGGGGGATAACAAATTAGGGGGGAGATTCTCGCGGTGGGATAAAAATTAAGGGTGGAGATTCTCGCGCTGAGATAAAAAATTAGGGGGGGAGATTCTTGCGCTGGGATAACAAATTAGGGGGGGAAAATCTCGAGGTGGGATAACAAATTAGGTGGGGAGATTCTCGCGGTGGGATAACAAATTAGGGGGGAAGGTTCTCGCGGGGGGATAACAAATTAGGGGGGAAGGTTCTCGCGGGGGGTAACAAATTAGGGGTAAGTTTCTCGCGGGGGGATAACAAGTTAAGGGGGATTCTCGCGGTGGGATAACAAATTAGGGGGGAAGGTTCTCGCGGGGGGATAACAAATTTTGCACAGGAGTTCCTTATATAGGTATCGTAGATGAGCAATAATGTATTAATAAAATTCGAGAGAACGAGTGAAGCGAGTGAGTAATGTATTATTAATATTCGAGCGAACGAGCGAAGCGAGTGAGTAATGTATTTATAAAATTCGAGCGTACGAGCAAAGCGAGTGAGTAATGTATTAATAGTATTCAAGTGAACGAGCGAGGCGAGTGAGTAATATATTAATAATATTCAAGCAAACGAGCGAAGCGAGTGAGTAATGTATTAATAAAATCCGAGCGAACGAGCGAAGCGAGTGAGTTATGTATTATAAAATTCGAGCGAATAAACACTACCAGCCTAGCTTCGCTTCGCAGGAAAAGAATTTCTCGCGGGGGGGATAATAAATTCAAAATCGTAAAATACGTGGGCGAAGCCACGGGTAACGGCTAGTTGTTCATAATTATAAGATTATTATTATAAAGTATTTAGTTTTAGTTCTAGGTTATGAAATAATTTTGTGTGCATATTGGAGAACACCTCGGGGAACACCGATCAGTGGTGTGGGGGATGGCGATCGAGTGATCGGCAATAAAAATTAAAAAAGTTATTGTAATTCATTTATAGACTATTGTAAATAAGAAAACAGTGCAACTTATCATTTGATAGAACTATGGTCATGGAGGTCAATTTAAATAATGATTATCAAATTTCCTCATTTTCCAATTTAAAATACATGGACACATATTATATGATCGGTATTACCCGCAAGGGTGGAGAATATCGATCAAAGCTCATTATTTCTTTTTTCGACTTCCTACTGAAAACTTCTGCTTGAGTGACCTTCTAGTTTTAACCATAGATAGTGAGCTAATTTTCCAATTAATTCTCGTTGAAAATATTATTTTCAGGTAATTAGATTTTATTTTATCGAAAGTTTCCCTTAGGTGATCGGTGATCCCCCATCTTCCCCTAGTATTGCTAAAAAATGTTTTTGCTAATTTTCAGTTCACATTATGTTGACCTTTTATTCTTTCGAATATTTCCTTATTAAGAAAAAATACTATTGGATAAACAAGAGTACCGCGGAATGTGAATATTTCGTTCTTACGTGAAACCCCGAATACGATATTGTTTACCTATATAACTTCAAGGCGTTTCTTCAGAAAAATGTATAAAGGCAGCTTTACACGATGCAAATCATGCGCCATTGCTGCATGCATTTGCGCATGCAATTGGAGGCAAAAAACACGCATCTCTTTTCGTTATGCATCATAGTATTTACACGTAGAGTTCGTTGCACATGAAAATTGTCTATATGAATCAATAAATTCAAGAGTTTTTTCATTATTCCACTCCATTTTACTAAACAAAACAACACAAGCCGCATGAATGATGCAAATAGTCCCGCCTGACTCTGGACACGCTTGCGTCGTCTTGCCTCTCAGTAAAATGTCTAGACTAGTGTGTTATAAATTGACATGCAGACAGGCATCAACATGCACGAAAAGAGGCATCGTGTAAAGCTACCATAAATATTAATGAATCTGAGGTATTTTTCGCTATTCTTCAAACATTTGTTTATTGTTTATGTCCTACACCAAAACGTCAAATTTACTAAATACAGTACTTATCCGCCACTATCACTACCCGAACATTGTATTCCGCCGTTTTTTAGCTAGTTCAAAGCATAATGAATAAGTAAATTGCATTACAAGAGTCGAAACATAGCGCTTGCAACCAGTGTGAAGCTTGCGGCCCGAAGTATATGAGGTCAGTAATCACACGCGTTGCAAACGCTACCTATATGTTCCGTTTCGAGTAAATGCATATTATTTTTCACAACAACTCTATTAACAATTCGATTTGAGTTACTTGCAATTTGGGCGCGCAAAAAAGGCCGCAAAAATATTAGGTCTGTCAGATCGATGTGAAATTTATACGAGGTTTTGTCTGTCATTTTGACGTTTTCGAATATTATATGCAAATTGAAGTTGGCGCGACTCAATTGGTCTATCTCCCTCTTAACAACGTTAAAAAACAAAAAAAACCGACAACTGAACATTTTCATCCCTAGGGTTGGAACTCGCAGTTTCAACCTGCTAAACAGTTAACGAAAATCGATTTTTCAATAGCGGCGTTGTGAAAAAGTTATTTAATCCACCGGTTATGTGTATCTCATGTAGGTACTGTTTACGCCAAAAGTACACTGCGTCTCTATCTATGTCTCAATAAAGTCATTGTTACAAAATATGTCACTCTTTCCTTTACCATATATATATATACACTGTAATCCGTCACTTCCACTAATCCGACACTAGCTTTTGGTTTTCGTGGGAGCGTAGCGGATTAACGAGAGAGTGCAGTACTTAAAATAAAAGTTCGTATTTTTGCATATTTAAGACTATGTCTATATCCCTAAGCAAAAGAAACAATATTAATTATAGTTATAGGTACCTAAGCTTTAAAAGGTTAAAATATAAAATTATGTTTTTAATTTTGTAATTAGAGATGTTCAACTAATTAGATGACAAACTAGTCTAATATCAGCAATGCAGCTCGATGCGAGTTCAAGCAATGTTGATCTTTGTCGAAGAAAGCTGTTTTAAGTGGTCCCTATTTAATTTGCCTGTTAGTAAAGTGTTTAATGCACAATGTTATTATAAAGTTGGCAGAAGTGTAATCGAATGTGGTTAACAATTAGCTGCATTCAATTCGATGTGTCTTGTGTTTCAGTGTTGATATTAGTTACAATCATTTGTGTTGTGTTCGTTAACAACGGGTGCATTTGAATTTTAAACTTAACACTGTACTATACTCGGTACTATATTATGTGTCATAATGCTCGTAATACCAATTTTGAACAATATCATGTTTTGTGTGTTTAGTTTATTTTAATTATATTCCTGTGGCAGTTTTAGAGCACTTTATTCAAGTTTTGGTGCTGCTGAAGTAATCTACATACCTTACACCAAACCCAATAATGTATATCAACGAGGATATTCGTTTTTTATTTATTTATTGTAGATTATAGACGCGTCGACAACTTAGGTCATTAGCGTATTAAATATACTAAATAACAATTCTCTTAAAACTAAATGACATCACAAAACATCCATGAGCGGAGGTGGGATTCGAACCCACGACAGTGTGATCCAAAAGCTGCTACGCTAACCGTTACACCACACTGTCCTCTTAGAGAATGTTCGTTGTTCAATGTTCATATATTCTTTTGGTTAAATGTATGATAAGTTGAATACTTAGACTTTTTGGTAAAGTCGAATACTCATTACTATAAAACAGTTAAAGAACTCATTTTCCTTTGAAACGCATTTTCTGTCGGAAAAAACAGCGTCATAAATGCTCGAAATTATTAAAAGGTGAAAGTGTGAATAGAGTGAATTTGAAAAAAAAAATGATTTAACCGTTCTGCAGTAATGGACAAGTCTGTTGATGAGCTTAAAAATTTGGCAAAAAAACTAGGTTATACTTTAATAAACTTTTTTTCTTCTCAATGCATTTTTCATAAGCACAGTGGTTTGCACTTTCATACTAGCTAAATATTTTTGTTCATGATTTTTTTTGTAAAACGGATCAGTCAGAGCGAGTTCATAAATAACTTTTAATCATTAAGTTACATTAAAGGCCGGTCAGAATGTTTCCCCGCTAGAATTACTTGTTAACCCGACACTAGCACTATATTTTGACATTATTTTTATTCAAGCAAAATTAAATAAATCGGGCTTGTGGAAGTTTTAGCTGCAATTTAAATAAATTCCATTTTTATGCTTTTTATAATATATCTCGATTTCAACGCCAACAATATTATTGAGGGTCTAACACTTTTTCTACACGACCTGATAGTTTACTAGGTACTATCAGGTCGTACAGAAGGTCAGTGGTTGAGTGTACCATCGTCGGTCACGAGCGGATGTACATAAAGTGTAGTGTATTACCGATGGACCATGTCGTCGAGAATGTGCTAATTTATTAAAGAATTTCTGGGCGCAATTTTTAATAAACTATTCAATTGTTGATGTGCCTGCAGATTTTCATGAATTGACCCTCTAAGTAGGGCCCGTTAGTAATGACACGTAGTATTTTATTTTGAAAAGTATAAACTTTCAAGATAGCAATATTAAAGAACGTTAAAGTAGGGCGCATACTTAATTCACTCGGTTTCGTTCCTATAGGTATATATAATTGAAATTTTGCACCGAAAGTGGATCCTCCCGGCCGTCGCACCAGGATTTCACAAATCAACCCTAACGTTTGTGATTTGTGACAATAAATACTAGGCACCTTCCCTGAAAATTTCATCCTGTACAGAAATTATTTACGTTTCCCGCTTGGTTTAATAATAATGACATAAATGCACGCAGTAAATTAATACGCGTTGAAAAAAAAAACTTACTTGATTTATAATTTGGCGTCTCAGAGCTAGATC
Source organism: Mongoloraphidia duomilia (assembly GCA_039654895.1). Classification (NCBI taxonomy): domain Eukaryota; kingdom Metazoa; phylum Arthropoda; class Insecta; order Raphidioptera; family Raphidiidae; genus Mongoloraphidia; species Mongoloraphidia duomilia. The sequence goes on from CM077520.1 coordinate 32,129,063, forward strand.
AAAATTTTATCAACAAGTTCTGTTGTTTTAATGACCATAGTTATCAAACATCTATAATCCGAGATATAATCTATCAATCGATAAAAAATTCGTTCTGATAAACATTGAAAAAGTAATGGTACTTTGAAATCGACTGTTGTGGGTTTAACAGTTGGACAACCTGTTCACCTCTCCAAATCTATTATTAAATAGGAAAGTGTAAAAAATCAAATAAAAAAGTCATAAATAATGAAGTAGGGCTCGGAGCTCGTAAAATATATAAAAAGAAATTCTTTTGTATACTTCGTCGGTGTGTAATAAACAGGAACCTAACCTGTGGCTCAGCACATAAAATGTATTTTTTAATATTATGACTGCGTGCAAATTTTTTTCAAATGTTATTTTTTCAACTTAAGGATTTTTGATCAAGTTACGTTGTATCATAATCTAATAATGAAGACATACTAAAATATAATTATGTAGGTAAGAGTATGATTAAAATTAAAAAAGAGTCATCCCATTTTTTTTAAGTTTCTAGCTTAAAAAAAGTATGTACTAAGAGTTGTTTTCCAAAAATATCTTTCCAGTTTCTATTCATAAAAATATCTAAACATGGGAACCATCGGGTCTCTGTATTGAAAAAATAATTATTATTATATTTTTTCCAGCTTTATTTATACACACATTGATGTTTATAATTTGATCATGTCCATCTGTCACAGCAACCGATTTTGATGACATTTCATGAGAAGATGTCTTTTATATTCGAAATATTAAAAATGTTGAGAAATCGTGAAAAAAAATTGAAGTACCTCCTCATACATGGACATAAGAGACCAAGCGTTTTTTTGCACGGCTATCTCCTCCTGAACTACTGGACCGATTTTATTGATCGAGGTGTCCTTTGAAAGGGCTCGATGTGCAGATGTATAATAAGGTGTCATAATTGCGATTAGTGGACTTTAAGGGTTAAAATCGATTTAAAAAATATCATTTTTTAACGTTAAAAAATACCTAGATGATAATAATAATATATTATAAGCATGCTTTGGAATTACAATTTGCGTTATGTCAACTGAAAGTGATTATCTTTCGGTTATCAATCGTAAATTAATTGAATAATACAACGGGGTAAAAAGGTACTTTGAAATTTTTCCCTCTGGGGGAGTTGGGATGGTACATATAAGTGTCAGGGATTTGCATTGCATCAAAACAACAGTTATTTGGAAATAATTGTAAAAGCAGTGAGTCTAAGGGTGCGAAAAAATCACCTCTCGTCGTCGGCTTAGAAAATATTTTCATAAACTAAAGAAAGCCCTAAATTATATCCGCCTAAATCATATGCTTTATATTTTCATCGATAACTTTAAACGAGCATCTAAGAATATGTCTAACTACTATAAAAAAGTTGACTAAATAAATTTGCTCGATTTAGAGCGACAGGAGAGCTATAGTAGCATTTTAAAAGATCTAAAAAAAGAAGTCTGCATTCCTAAAATGTAATTTAATTTTGACAACGAGCTATGAGCATACAAAATCATTTGAAGTGTGTCCCCCCTCTAATTTTCCAACCGTTTGTTAAGAAAATTTGAAAAATTCACGAATATAGCGCTTTATAGTACTTTTATTGAAAGTTATTACGGTCACTATAAAATAAAAACTGTTGTTAATTTGGATATCCTCTAATTTTCCAAAAGGTTGTTAAAAAAACCCGAAAAAAATTATTTATGAAAAGCACAGCTACGGAACACTAATTTATGCGTGTCCTACACGCACTTGATCGATTTTTAGATTTCTAATAGCCTAATATGTTCTTGAAATCTTTATATTCTATTATATGCTACTTATATACTGTGTTTTAGTAATTATAATATTGTTACGGATCACCCTGTATATAAACGTCAGGTAGAAAAATCGAGAAGCGGTGTCTGCTTGCTGAACAACGAGTAACTGCAGGAATGTTCTAGAGAACGCTAGAAAGAACAAGCACACACTGGGCGTAGGCAACGCAGGTATATAACCAGCGAGTTTGTCGTGTTGAAGCAGCAGTCTACGGTGAGGCACGCAAGTAATCAGTTCAACGGAGATCCATCAGTCAGTACAGTGAAATAAATATTGATCAGTCAACGGGAATCAGTCAGTGTAGATTGTACTGTGACAGTGTTGAACAGCGAAATAAATCTAATATAAATACAGTGAAATAAATAATTACAAATAAATAATCCTTGTATATATAGTCAATTGTGTATAGTTAATTGTATATAGTTAATTGTATATAGTTAAGTGTTAATCACTGTTTAGTTATTGTTACTTGTGTTAATGGTTAAAACTAACTTTTCGTTGTTGCATTTATTGTTATTGTATTAATAATTATTGTAAATAAATATTTATTCCGCCAACTAAGAAAACAGTTTTGTAACAATATCTATTATGTTACATTAAATTGTTAGCCTAGCAGTGTTTTCAGAAGTACCGTTCGTAACTATTCTATTGGAAATATAATCAACCGTCATTTGCAATTGCACAAATTGTTTCCATCTTTCTGCTCCGTATTTCCAGCAAAATTTCCACTACATTATTTTACTGAATTCAATAAAAACTTATGAACAAAATAGCAAATGCATAATTTTATATAAATGTGTTTATTAGAAAACAATTCCAAATATCATTTCATTCTGGCATTTAAATGTAATAACTATATTAAATTTAGAAATTTCCTGTGATTTTTTGATTGACATTTTACCACGCGACTTTTATTTCTAAAATACTTTTCCACAAAAAAAAAATATGTTAGAATTAGAACAGGTAGGTATACAAAACGTCAGACACAATAGATTTCCTTGAGTCCAAATTACTCTTAGACTGGTACCGATACGTCATCAATGTATTGGCGTCAATCATCAAAAGGCCACCTAAAAAAACAAAAAAAATACTTTTTTTTGTTTTGTTTTTTTTTCAGTAACCCTTTGCACACTATGCCACTGGATCAGGTAGGCGGTGTCCAGATAAATAGGTGTTTTCTGTCAATGACGTGGCGGTATCATTCTTAGAGTAATCGGATTATACAATAAATTATTAAAATTGTATGGAACTTTAAACATTAAATATTTTTTTAATTCAGTTTTAAATTTTTTTGTGTTTTTTTATCTTTGTAAGTTTTCCGATAATTTTTGGTATGTTTTGTAACCAGTATACACAGAACTTTTTTCAAAACATGTGATTTTATGTCTTATTGAAAATTCGTTTTTTCTTGTATGATAATGTTTGTTAACATTTTGATCAAAATAATCTAATCTGTGCATATGGCTTAACAATTTATTTGCATATATTGCAAAGAAAGTTAATACATATTCCTTAAAGATGTCTCTACAAGTATGTCTGTATTCCATATTAATATTAATATTAAGATTAATTCTAATTATTCGTTTTTGCAATATAAAGATTCTGTTGGAATCAGGAGAGCGTCCCCAAATTATGATACCATATTTAATTATTGAATATACAAACGCCCAAGAATTATATCAGGTTTGTTTTTTGAACAGACGTTATATAATTTATGTCTGGATTAGGTGCTGATTTAATCTTGAAGGTAATGTAATTAGTTTTTTCTAAATTTATAATAAGTTTTTATTTATTGTAGATTATAGACGCGTCGAGATCTAAGGTCATTAGCGTCTTTCAACTACACTAAATAACAACTAACTTAAAACTAAATAACATCACAAAACATCCATGAGCGCAGGTGGGATTCGAACCCACGGCAGTCCAGTCTAGAGGTTGCGGCGCCAAGCATGCCAACCACTAGGCTATACTGCGCCCTATAATAAGTTGATTGGTACAACTCCACCGCACTAACTCTCTCGTTCAACTGCATCGACCACGGAATTGGGTTCATCAGTTTTTCCGACACATATTTTAGATCAGCGTTTCCCAAATGCAAATCCTGAAATTTCAACGGAACACCTTGGTTTTTTTATAGGATAGATTTTAAACATTTTTCAACTTGGCGCAGCATAGGTACGTAGCTTATATTATGAATTGTCATAATTTCTCATAAAAAATTATTGGCTCTCCGCGGAAAACCAGTGTTCCGCGGAACATAGTTTGGAAAACGCTGCTGTAGATTATACTCAATTGAGAAAGAAAACAGTTTTTTTAACAAACACGAGCAATTTAAAATTTGACAGCTAGAACATTTTTGTAATTACGCGCCTTTATTAAGGTTGAATAGTCATTAATTTTATTTTACCAAACAATTTGACATAAGCAAACTTGCCTTGTCACCTGCAATGATATTAGTATATAAACAAACTTAATGTATAAAATATAAAAAAGCATGTAATTTTCCTCTGTGCTATCTAAGAAATCATTTTTAATAAGATAAAGTTGTGTACGGTTTTGCTTTTGATATTTTTTTCAAATGTAGGCAAATATAAATAATATGTATAGTTGGATTTGAAAAAGAATACTTTATGATAATTATTGTGTTTTTCCGACAGAGTTTTTTTTTTGGAATTAAAAAAGTTCGAAGATATATTTCATAACGAGCTCTTTGTTATTTTGTACTAACAAAGAATATTTTTTAATGAAATATATTTTATACAATTTTACAAAATAATACATTAACGTGGAAAATCACTGATTCTTTTGAATCGAACTATTTTCAAGACATTTTTAAAGTTCAAGAAGAGCCAACAAGCAATTTATTCAATACTTTTTGTTACAGAAAAAGTAAGTAATACATTTCAAATACAAAGGGAAAGAAATTTAGTGGATTAAAAAATTATTCAAATGTAGATAAAAAGAATTATTTCGATAATGCATTCAGTGCCATGAAACTGTCGTCGACTTTTCGTGTCGATCTCATAATATAATATATAATTTGAATGATATTAAAATTTTTTCGAAAGGATCTAACATAATATTTTTAATTATTTCGATTATGTACCTCAATCAATCAATGGCCTGCCGACAATATTCTGTCGTGTGCCACCTGTGGCACGTATGCCATAGATTCGCCATTCCTGTTATAAAATATTCCGTAGTTTTTTTTGTGTGTAAAACCAGTATGATGCTATCAAAAATCTTTTACAAAAGAAAAGAAAATAGGGGGGCGTGTAACTTTTTCGCGCGGTTGAAGTGAAACTTATTTAGCATGTAACCCATAACGGTTTATCTTGCTGTGGCGTGGCTACATTCATCGAGCACTACTCGGCTATATAGTACGAGTATATATATAGTGACCCGGTTACATGTAACGGTCTGACTTGATCTACGGTGGAAGTGCAAAATGCGGCGAAAGAAGTTTTACTTCAAAGAAAATAGGTATCGTCCAATTTGTTGTAAAATATGAGTACAGGTACAAGGTTAAGTACTTATTATACAATCCAACAATGATGTAACTGAGGAAGATGATGTCTTCGTGGCTTAAGGATCAATAAAAGGTAATACAAATGCTCAAAATATCTGCACTAAATACAGATATATTTGAACATCGGTATCGCTTTTATTTGAACCTTAAACCACGAAGATATCATCTTCCTCATTTACATTAGTTGACTACTGGATCGCAATCTTTACAAACTTTGTATTTAGTGATAATTATATTATAATATTTTATGAAAATTCAATTATAATATATTTGATACTATCGTCTATCCATATCGGCTTATAATAAAAAGCTAACTTGTTTTAACTGTGTAATAAAATGGATGGCCTGTATACACCGTGTACCGAGAAAAAAGTAATAAAACCTACCTTTCTCAAACGTCTGCATGAATTCCGGCGGTATCCAGCGTTTCCATAATTCGCTCAGCTGAAGTATAGTGGCTGGATCATCGTGTCCGATCGCCGGAAACACGAACGCTGAACGAAATGTTCGAGATATCAGGTCCGTCACATTCTGTAATAGTGCCAATCGACGGACTTCGGAGAGTTCTGATGAGTACTGGGATAATGCGTCTCTATGTAAAAAAAAATAAAGTCAAATTTTCTTTTTAACTTGAATTTTTTTAGCGGTGAGAACATTTAAAAATAGAAAACAGAAATAGTTCCATTTGAAACAAGATTCATGTCGACAAACATCTTTTTAACCGACTTCTTCTATTCATTATTCGCAATTACATACAACACCGATAAAAACATATTTTATCTTATCATGATGGCTGTCACTATACCGGGTGTGGCTTAGAGAAAGTAACATAAGAAAAACAGTGCAGTGAATTTTAGGCAGAATCCAAGAATGCTTTGAACCTAATTTATAGGCAATCGTTTTGGTGTACCTACATTTCAAAAGTTACCAGTAAACAATTTTCCATAGCAACGGTCTACATATTTATATTAGGTCTTATGGGGCCTACTACAACAAAATTGTAAATGTTCTCAATGTTTTATTTATTGTAGATTATAGACGCGTCAGCAACTTAGGTCTTTAGCGTCTTAAATTACATTAAATAACAACTTTCTTAATACTAAATAACACCACAAAACATCCACAAGCGCAGGTGGGATTCGAACTCACAACAGTCTAGTCTAGAGGCTGCGGTACCAAATACGCTATTCACTAGGCTACACGGCCCTCGTTCTCAATGTTATTTTCCCTATGTTACATTTTCTAAGCCACACACGGTATAATTTTTTTTCGTTGCAATAGTAATTCTTGCGCCATCTACCGGTTGCGGGTGAAACTACTTTTAAAATATTTTTTGAAAATATGAATATTACACTAGTAACACGAGCATAATGATTAAGTTATTAAACCAGCTTTGAAACAAACTGATGTGGACAGAAAAAGTACGCACCACATCATAATGTCTAACCGCGAACGTTTTCGAAGGCATGATAATCATGAATGAATAAAACTATTTCTTGTTTCCTTATATTTTTAGCTTTTCCTGTTGCTTTTTGAATGAAAGCATCTTCTCTCTACAGCTATCTATAGTTTATAATATGATGTAACATATATGGTATACCACAGCACAACCTCCATCGTCTACATTAAAAGGGTATGAATTAGTAATCATTAACATTACTGTATGTATGTTTATCTCTCTCACGCTTTCACCGTTTCTCTGTTTCACTTGGTGTATAATATGAAATGGCTTTTGACTTTTAAAATGTTATAAGCATTTAGTAGGTAGATATTAACGGAATGAGAAACATATTATCCAAATGCAAAAAATAAAGTTCATAACAGAAAGTATGCTTATTTTGGAAAACCAAAAATAGTATCAATCAAGGCATTTCTTTAGAAAGGTGGAATATTCATTTTACAAAATATATTTCATTTGCTAAACAGAACATTATTATGTTCATTATTCAAGGGATAAGTTGCATGGTGTAACAGGACGTCTAACCAACTTACGCTTTATTTTTTAATCTAAAACTTTAAAAACCGGAAATTCAAATACTTTTCATCGAACCTGAATAAGCATGATTATTATTTTGTAAAAGAATATTGTATCTAAAAATGAGGTGACCATTTCTCTTCTATCAAACACAGGGCACGGGAAATTAGCATTAAAACTCAATAAATTGATTACTCGAGAAAAGAAAAACATTAAAAAAAATGTTTTTTTTTGTGATATTTTAAAAAAATGCTATTTTTTACGAAATTGAAATTTTCTTAGACATTTGTTAGCTTAATCCGATACAGTACGCGGGTCTTCATTTGTTCTTAAAATTCCTAAGAGTTCCAGTCGTTACGTGGCGCGTCGAGAGGTCCAGTTTTTCTCCTTGTCTATTGAGAATTAACTGTAGTCCTTCTAATGGTTTCGTAATACCCAATGGATGGAATTCTATTGTTTTCACTATATTCAGTCTGTGACAGTCTTCTAGCTCCTAAATTATAATGTTAAATGTATTTGCTTTGAATATCAAATTATTACTGAACAATAAGAATTACATTTCAATAATAATTGGTAGGTAGTACCTACACTATTAATTAGTCAGTTCAATGCAATAAGCGTCACCAATAATGAAATTGAGTGAATGATGTACGTTGATAAGATTATACAGGCTGTCCGGAAAATACGTGTACAACAAAAGACCAGAGATTCCTTGGATAAAAACAGATAGATTTAACTTATATTATCTATATCAAAAGTTGCTTCGTTTGGCCGATAGAAAGTTTCAAAATTCACTATATACCATGTTAGTTGTCTTTTTTATTTCCAACGATTATCACGACATGCAGACATTTTTGAAAAATATTATTTCTGACTGAACGGCCCCTTAAATTAAAATGTAGTATAAGGCAAAAAAGTTTTCAAATAAAATCATCTATTCATAAAAAAAACAATGTAATTGCATAGAGAATAAAAAAAAACTTGTGAATACACCTTACATAATTTTTAGAACAAAAAATTGTTAAATGGAAGTAGAAAACCGCAAACCAAAAGTTATAAAAACAATTGAAGCGTTTTTGAATTATTAAAAAAAACTCTTTTTTTGTGAATTCTGAAACCATCTAGCGACCAAACGAAGCAACTTTGGATATAAGTAATGTATTTTACGTATTAAAGGGAAAAATATGTAATTTACTGTCACTTGTAAATAATAAAAAGGTGTTTTTCTTATTTACAAGTGACAGTGATTACATAATTTAAGTTAAATCTATCTGTCTTTATCCAAAGCAATCTCTGGTTTATAGATATAAAGTTTTCAAATATTTGAACACGATAAAAGTGGATACATAATATAGATAATACATATTATAAATTGATTATATAGACATCGGGACATCTATTTACCTAATAAGTAGGTACAGGCCATAAATAATCCTGTAATATACGTGCACAATTAATTATAGTTTATCTAATAATACATTGGTGATTGAAAAGTAAATACAAAAGGGTTTTTAATATCAAATAATGCAATTTACAATATGTTTCAATATTTTAATAAAATGGAAATTGCCTTGTTGATTTTCAAATAATAAAGCAAATGCATTGGAAAATATTTTTAAAATCACATTAATTTATACTAAACAAATATTTACTAGTTTCCATTATTTTCTCATTAGTGATATGATTAAATAATCCATATTTTTTTAACATATACTAACTATTTTATCACTATTTTATGTTGTTGGAAACTATGGATTATTGAAAAATCAGCCACATAATTTTACTTAGCAATATAGAAATATTCATTTTTATCAAGCAATGTCACAGTCGCGACTCAAACCCGAATCTTCCACTATCGCGGCGGATTAGTTACCAGCTACCCTAATGTGACCCAATCTATATATATAAAACAGTTCCGTTACTGACTGATTGATTGACTGACAGACAACGCCCAGGTCAAACCGCTGAAGATATAAACTTGAAATTAGGACAGTAGGTTCCTTTTGTGACGTAGACACCCACTAAGAAAGGATTTTTTGAAATTCAATCCCTAAGGGGGTTAAATAGAGGATGAACTTTTGTATGGAAATTCGTCATTTTTGAAGTTAGAAGCATGAAATTTTGCACAGGAGTTTTTTATATGACGTAGGTGAGCACTAAGAAATTTTTTTTTGAAAATTCATCCCCTAAGGGGGTTAAATAGGGAATGAAAGTTTATATGGAAGTTCGTAATTTTTTAAGTTAGAAGCATGAAATTTTGAACAGGAGTTCCTTATTTAACTTAGATGAGTAATAAGAAAGGATTTTTGAAAATTCATCCCTTAAAGGGGTTAAATAGAGGATGAAAGTTTGTATGGAAGTTCATCATTTTTGAAGTTAAAAGCATGAAATTTTGCACAGAAGTTCCTTATATAACGTAGGTGAGCAGTCATGTATTGATAAAATTCGAACGAACGAGCGAACTAAGTGAGTAATGTATTATTAATATTCGAGGGAAGGGAGTGAGTAATGTACTAATAAAATTCGAGCGAACGATCGAAGCGAGTGTGTAATGTATTAATAAAATTCGAGCGAACGAGCGAAGCAAGTGAGTAATGTACTAATAAAATTCGAGCGAACGAGCGAAGCGGGTGAGTTATGTCTTATAAAATTTGCAGGAGGAGAATTTCTCGCGGAGGGATAATAAATCATAAATCGAAAAATACGTGGGCGAAGCCACGGGTAACGGCTAGTTAACTAATAAAATTACGGTAGAGTAACTGATCTCATCCGCCGCGATAGTGAAGATTCGGGGTTGATAAAAATGATTTTTTTCTATATTGTAAAATTATGTAATTGGCTCGAATAAAGGAAAAATGTATATATGCTAATAGTGTAAATTTATCGTGAAATTGTTTATTACAAAATTGAAACAAGTAAAATAAATAAAATGTTTATCGATAAAAATGGAATCCGCGACGGTTTCTAATATCATGGCATTAAACACTATCAATTATTGCCCTGTAAAACTTACTTTACAGCAAATTATTTTTTAATGAAATGTGAAGAGAGTCATATACTGTATATTTATGAATTAAAAAAGTATGTATCTATATACATATATAAAAATCTCGTGTCACGGTGTTTGTGTTCATACTCCTCCGAAACGGCTTGGCCGATTATCATGAAATTTTTTGTGTGTATTTGGTAAGTATGAGAATAGGTCGTATAAAGTATATTTCATACCGCTAGGTGATGAGGGTGTCCCTATCCAGAATTTTTTTATCTATTTTTTAAAGAAAATTTTTTTTTGAATCTTTTATTTTATTTAGCTTTAAAAAATACATATATGGCGAACGAGCGAAGCGAGTGAGTAGTGTACTTATAATATTCAAGCGAACGAGCGAAGCGAGTGAGTAGTGTATTTATAATATTCAAGCGAACGAGCGAAGCGAGAGAGTAGTGTATTAATAAAATTCGAACGAACGAGCGAAGCGAGTGAGTAATGTAATTATAATATTCAAGCGAACGAGCGAATCGAGGGAGTAGTGTATTTATAATATTCAAGCGAACAAGCGAAGCGAGTGAGTAGTGTATTGCACCCGGGAAATTCCTAGCAGCCGGGCTTTTTTAGCATCCGGGCGAAGCCGGACCGGGTCCGCTAGTTTATATATATTTTTTTTAAACTATAAAACCATAGCAACTTTTGAAATTTAGCTCTAAATCCACCATGTTTTTAAAGCCCCTCCCATTTGACAATAGTACGCGTGCGATATAAATTATTTTAAGCAGCCGACTAGAGGCACGAAATGTTGTACATTTCAAATATGTGTTACAAAAAAATATTTTTGGTTACAGTTTGTATTTTTCGTCCATGTTGGTTATCTCGTTTGCGTATAGATACATAGGTACCTGGAAATCTGTTTATCAAGCGCTGTAAAGTCGGTTAAGTTTGCAAATTTAATGCATAATGACAACAAACGATCATTATGACATACCAGATCGCCATTATTGCACTGCAGTAGTGGGCATGTTTGATGTTACAATAAATTTAATTATGAGAACTCGATTGACGCGCCGTGTTTCTGCTGCACTGCTGTGAATTAAACATTCACTAATAATTGAAAATGTTCGATGGGGAATTAGTTTCACGCGCTTCAATAGACCTCTGCGTCGTTTTGTCTGCCGGCGTCGTCATCCAAACGTGATTACCTATTTATAATTCAGAAGATTATCTTGACCCTCCTCTTTATTTTGACTGGCAATATTATTTGAAGTGTGAATCACGACATCCAATATTCTTTTTTATTCTCTCAGGAGCTATCACTAATAAATTATATATTAAAGTTCAATTTAAATTTTCTTACCTACTTCTCTTGTTTTTGAAATTAAAGAATCATCAGCAAACATTGTTATTATCAATGAGAAAATTTGAAACGAAGATCAAACTTTTTTATACAAATTCGATAGACAAAACAGAAATCTTAAATTTGTTGCTGATTTAAAAAATATGTTGACTACCTACATTTTTATGATGAATAATAATATTTTTTTCGTTCAAGGGATTTAGACAAATTGTAGATTATAGACGATTGACAGTTGAGATCATCGGCGTCTTTTGAGATACCTAAAATACTGTAATCGAATCCTATCGAAAATGAGGTACTTTATATAGGTACACGTACAACTGTACAATATTTCAATCCGTGAGCAAATTATAATCACTTTTAAATTTATTTGTAGATCTGTGGTGAAGCGCAAATTATAAGGAACGTATATGGAACTGGTATAAAAAAATTGGGAAAAAAATACTGGGAATTCAAAATTGATTTTATATTATAGACATTCGACAAATAAGATTATTAGGGAGCATATATACACTGAAACATTATGCGAGTCAGCCAAATGCCATTAATGTATAGTTACGGATAAAATATAGTTTACACTTTTATTCATCTAGTTAGCGGCTTTTTTATATTTTTGCACATTGTATAATTTGGATTTTGATGATAATGTGTCAGTTACTAGGGTTACATCTTAAACAATCAATAAAAATGTTTATTAAAACACCTCAATTGTTTATTATACAATCCAAATTACTCAAGAGGGCCTAGTGAATAGCCTACTTGGTACCGCCTCTAGATTAGACTGTCGTGGGTTCGAATCCCACCTGCCCTCATGGATTTTTTGTAATGTTATTTAGTTTTAAGTTAATTGTTATTTAATGTAATTTAAGACGCTAATGACCTAAGTTGTCCACGCGTCTATAATCTACAATAAATAAATAAAACAAATTACTCAACATTATTCAATTAAAACATAAAAAGATTTGATAATATTTGATACTAGCAAACTCCTTCCTCCAATCTTGCAATAAAACGTTGTTTGTTCACCGTTAATTTCGATGTATTTAAACGACAATTTTTTCTTTTAATTTTTGATATTGACATTTACCTATCAAATTAAATTTGTTGCTAAGCTACTGATTTTTTATGAACTTACACTGAAAAAGCTCAAGTGTAAATAGAGTGTATAAATTATAATTATTGAGTCCGCGACTGTTCATTCATATTCCAGATGATAATGTTGTGGAAATAGCAGAAAACTGTGCGTATTTGTTTGATTTAAGTTTTACACATCGCTGTGGTTATTTATTAGATTAAAAGGCTGACAGATACTTCCATAAATTATTAATTAGCAATTTATCCGCCAAATAACATAGTTTTATGGCAACACAATAGTTTAAAACAATATACTATAATTTAACAGAAAAATTCAAAGCTTTTAATCAGTGGCGGCGTCAGAGGGTGGACCGGGTGGGCCATAGTCCACCTAACACTGTCTTAGCCCTGCACCCCTTGGCCTAACCTGGCATAATCCCCAATCTTTAGGTTATCTTTTAAATACGTTTTTAACCCTCGAAATCTTAACAATTTTTCTTATAAATTCTATAGCAAGTAACTTGGATTAAAATTTTGTCGAGCACTAAAATTTTGGGAATAAATATGTCATTAACCCACCTTCAGATCACCATGCCCAACACTGGCCCACCTTAGCAAAAAACCCTAGCGCCGCTTCTGCTTTTAAAATTTTAAATTACAATTCAAAGATAAAATATTGTCGAATGGTACGTTGATGCATTTTTATAGCACCGATTTGATCTGCAAGTTTTAACAATACTTATTTTGAAACATTCTGTGTGTTTATATTGTAGCGAAACCCCAGATGTTACGCTGGCGACAATAGAATCATCGAGAACAAGTAACAATGGTGAGGTGTAGCCTGATATCAAACAGGTAACCACGAGAATGTTCTGGAAAGCGCGCGAGCGTGGGGGGTCAAGCTGCTAGCTCTATATAAGCAGGAGCAGTCACCGGAGAAACAACAACAAGAGTCGTGTGACAGTGTCGATTTGAAATAAATACAGCATATAAATTGTTCAGTGTTATCTAAAGTGCTTCAGTTCGTTTAAGAATTACTGTTCGTGTTATTATTATATAAACAGTGTTGACTGTTAGAATTGAGATATAATTATTACATTCTATTGTTATCTATTTTTGTTACATTTTTAATTATTGTAAATAAATAATTTATTCCACCCACGTAAGAAAACAGTTTTGTTACAATAATAAGTCTTTATTGTTATAATGTAACTGTATGAGTTGAGTGACAACTTAATATAGTTGTTGAGGAGAAATTTTAGTTTCTGATGTATTGTCTAAATTACATGCTGCCTATAAGATAATGTTTTTATGTAGAAAGTTGGTAATGGGAAAGTTTTTCTACCTACCTATATAATTTGGCACTGTTTTAAAAAGTATTACTTTCAAATACCTACTGTTGGATGTATGTCACTATTATGTACGTATGTCTTTTAAGTTTTTATTCTCTTACCAGTATAATAAAACTATTTCGTCTTATAAAGAATGTACTTTTCAAATTTTTGTACCAATAATCTTTCTTATCTATTTATTAACCTCACCCAGAGCTGGGCAAAGCACCGAACCAAAAAGTGCATAAATCACCGAGCATCGAACATTTTCCATAAATGTTCGATTTATTCAAGCACCGAGCACCTTTATTTTCACAAATAAGCACCGACACTCACTAAAGTGCTTAAAAAAAATAAGCACCAAGTTTCAAACATTTTAAAAAATCTTAACCTCAAAAGTTCAAACATTACAGTGCAAAAGTTCAAAATTCAAAACATACATGAAAACTGAAAAGGAAATGAAATAAGTAACATAAAGGATAAACGAAATATGTTTTATTAACCAAAAAATAAAAGTGCTTTTTAAGCATGTTAAGTGCTTATCAAGCATTTAAAGTGCTTATTAAGCGGTTTATAAAGCATAAGTGCTTATTAAGTAGCAAGTGCTTAAAGCCTTATTGCGTGCACTAAGTTCTTAATACTGCCCAGCTCTGGTCTTTCACCAGTCTTTTTGACGAATAAAGAGATCCTCATAAAATTTATTTCAAACGATTCTCAAACATTTCGAAAGTAAAATATTTGACTTTTTCCGTTCTTTGGGGTTTCCTTGTACTATATAATATGTTTTCTCTTAATGTGGAATTCTTATGTCAAACACATAAATCTTCCTTTGCAGTGAGAAGTCAGGTAATATTAAACTCTTGCGGATAAGGAACCGTAAAATTATTGACATATTCCACCCGAAGAACAAGAGTTAAAGCCCGCAGCTATAATTCGATTTAATAGTAGTTCGCCATTATAAATAATGGAGGTGTATTAAATTTATTGATTAATTTGTTTATGTAGTATAATTATAAACGCATTTATAAACAGTCTACGTACGGACAAACAGGCATAATATAACCAGCATAATATGCTAGTGGTTCTACAGCTACACTGTTGAGTGTGGATGATTGTGTTATTGGTTATTAGTGTATTTGCCATATGGCACATACACTATTGGCGTCGGTCGGATGGCGGGACCTAGGGGTCGGACCAAAATTTCTCGACGTTTCATAGCCTCCTGAACACTTTGGCATCATTTTTGGAAAAGTCTGTTTATATATGTATATATATATATATATATATATATATATATATATTATATATATATATATATATGTGCGGGCTATAACTTTCGAAAGAGTTAATTGATTTTGATGAAATTTGGTAGGCACGTTGAAATCCATCACCGCACGAAGCCTATTTAAAATGGGCTCAATCGGACTATTTTAAGGGTGGTTTTTAGGGGTTGAAAAATGTTTTTGGGCCCAAAAATCCCGAAAAAATTCTCAGAATTGTTTCAAAATTGAAATTTAACCTTTTAGTAAAGATCAAAATGTGCTGCTAAAATTTTAATAAAATCGGCCCGACAGGACCGGACTTACAAATTTTATGAAAACACTAGTTGGCGGATAGTGCTTTACTTACTGAAGTTATTTAGTTTGGTACCGAGGTTGCATTGATAAAAATATTGAAATTAAGAAAAAAAATATTATTTTAAGGGATGTATTAAGGGGTTAAATTTTTTATTTTGTACAAAAACAAACTTAAGTTCACATAATAAAGCCACAAGGCCTGTATTAGCAAATACACTATATTGTCGGCAGGGTTTGGCACTGCGACCCGAGTTTTTTTTGTATTTCTGTGACTACAAAACAAAACTGCTTATGCAATTCTTTTTATTTTTGAATTTAAAATGTGAAAAAACTTTTAATAAAAACAAAACTTCTTCAAAAAAAGCCACTAAAAAGACGAAAATAATACAATTTTGACGTCGCGCCAATTTAATTACTAAATTTTTTTACACATTCATTTTTATTAAATTGGCGCCGGTTTTAAAATTGTATTATTTTCGTCTTTTTAGTGGCTTTTTTGAAGGAGGTTTTGTCTATGATAAGTTTTTTATTTTTTACTTTTTAGTGACTTTGCAATACGTGTTTTGCACGTTATTAACTGACTCCTTTCTCGATATTTGATTATTAAACTAAACAAAACAAACTACTGAACCGATTTACGTAAAATTTTGTGAGAACTCCTTGAAGGTAGTATGCCCTATTAAATAAAACAAGAATCATCAAAATCGGTTTACAAATGCAGGTACTTGAAAAAAGTTATGAATTATGGTCTTATTAATACATTACTCATTGGCTTCGCTCGTTCGCTTGAATATTATTAATACAAAACTCACTCGCTTCGTTCGTTCGCTCGAATATTATAAATACATTTCTCAATCGCTTCGCTCGTTTGCTCGAATACATTACTCACTTGAAAAAAGTTATGAGTTATGGTCTTGAGTTCATATAAAATCCGAAGTGGCGATTCCCATACAAAATTACTTATTTTGAATTTTTCGATTTTTCAGCTGTTCTTTTGGGTTTTCCCCATCTTTTTTTTAAACCACCCCTGTATTAGGGCGAACAAAACAAAAAAAATAATTCAAATCGGTCAAGCCGTTTTTGAGTTCTAGCGAGACTAACGAACGGCAATTGATCTTTATTATATATGGATTTACCACGCACCGTTTCTACATTAGCCATTTTACATTGTGACCGCAAATATAATAAATATGTTGAAATTTGAATCACTGGGTTTATTTCATACAAAATGTTTTAACGAGGCAACACAAAACTCTGATTTAGAGCGGACTGGTTTTTACCACAATCCTCGTGCAGGGTTGACCATATTTTTATTGTTTGTTAGTTCAAGAAAATATATGTCGAGATATATTTATTCAACACATGCACGCTTTCAGTGTTTTTTTCGTGTCTGTAAAGCAAATCTTAAATGACCGTTTATCGACTGGTGACTTCATAATTCACTAAATGAAACGCTTTTCGATGTTATAATGAAAAACGCTTGAAAAACCCGTTCATAATGAGTCATTATGTAAATCTTTTCGATATTATAATGAAATATGGTCACTCTGGCAACGAAGTAAACAAATATTGTACAAGGCCAATGTTTTTAGAATGAGATGTATTGCTGTCAGTGAATTTACGGTGTTTGACATTAATTCAGTAAAACTCTAAAACCATAGGTACATGTGTTGAATAAAGTATAGTGTGCAGCGCGTGTGCTAAATTTTTATGCATCAGGCGCGATATTTTCAGCACTCGTATGGGGCCAACAAATGCGCACTCGCCAAAGCTCGTGCGCGCTCCCCTACTATTCGTGGTGAAAACATCGCGCCTGACGCATAAAGATGTATTTAGCACACTAGTTGCACAATTTACTATTTTGTAACTTAATAACTTGTTATTGCATTGCATTGTATTGTATTGTATTTACTTATGGATTTGTCAACTTCTGACATATACAGGGTCTTCAAAGTTTCGGCACTATTGCTAACTTCGTTATTTTTGGATCTACAAAATCGGTTAAATTAGCAAACTAGAAGTATTTTTTCCGCTGAATAAAACGATGAAAACAGAAAAACAATTGAACATCGCGTTTTCGAGTTATGATTGCCAGAGTCACTAGGAGTGTTTGCAAGCGGGCTACAAAATGCTTGGACCAAGAGGGTGATGTTTTGAGAATCTTATTTGAATTTTGTTTTCTTCCAAGTTATAGAATAATTTGAAATAAACGATATTTTTCACCTTATGGATATTCTTGTCACTTTCTATTTTATGGTGAGCCAAAGTTGCCACTAACGCAGCTACCTTTAATTTGAATTTGAAAAATCATTATTAACATAGTCATTTTTGACATAAGGATAGAAGACTATGGGACACTTTTTGTTCAGAATTCAACTGTCTATCGATTGTGAATATTGTATACCGGGTGTCTCATTTAAAAAAATAGAAATTTTTGACATAACTCGAAAACGCGATGTTCAATTGTTTTTCTGTTTTCATTGTTTTATTCAACGGAAAAAATACTTCTAGTTTGCTAATTTAACCGATTTTGTAGATCCAAAAATAACGAAGTTAGCAATAGTGCCGACTTAAGTTTGAAGACCCTGTATACATAGGTGGGCACAGTTAATCCAAAAGTTAACTTCGTTAATCGTTAATTCGTTAGATAAAAAGTTAACTTCGATAATAGGTAGAGCGTTAAATTTTCGAAAATTTAACGCAAGTTAAAGTTAACCGTTAAAAGTTAACCATTTAAAACTTATACTGCTTTTGGGCTGAGAGAAATAGGTAAATAAAACAAAAACAAGTAGAAAGAAGAATTAAACACAGGCCAAGGATTTGATTTAATTTCAGTACTAGTGTCCAAGTGTAATGAGTTTATGAATGTGAACGACAATTTGATCAGTTTCACACCTGACACCACTTAACATCCAATCAACACAAATGAAAAAAAAACTAAAAAATACACAATTAGTTTAGTTAAGTAGCTTACAAAAAAATTAGGTTACTATTTGTCGTATTCACTGGCAGTGGCACTGACTGAGCACACTTGCTTACTTACACTCACGCCATGCCTAGTATAAATTATACATATATGCATCACACTCGCACGCGCACTTCGCATATATGATATCGTTCACCATTCGACTTTCCGACAGTCGCCAAACATACGAGCGTGGCATGGCGCGTAATTCAAACAAACAAAATGACGACAGCATGTCAACAAACGATTAATGTAACGGACTAAAGTTAACGGAAGTTCAATTTAACGGAAGTTAACAAGAGCGTTAACATTTTTTGAAGTTAACTTAAAAGTTAATCCGTTCAGCAGATTGTTAACTTCGTTAATTAACGATTAACGGATTAACGAGTTAATGCCCACCTTTGCATATATATATATATATGGGATACTAAAAAGAAAGAAACGTTTTGCAGAATACGCACAAATAGAGTAAACAAAATTTAAATAAAACAAAACAACTTTCGAAAACATTTTTTTAATTGATTTTTCTGTATAGTTCACTAATTAAATAAATAAATTGAAACAGAAATGCAGCCATACTATAAATAATAAATTATTTTAGATTATAGCCGATAGGGACTATTCGTTTCGCATCCAGCACTAATTAAATTGATTTTATTTCAGTATAAAAAGGATCATTAATGTCAAACAAATAGCACAGCCGAACAAAAACCAGATTCACTGCCGGTTTAATATCTATAACGAATGGTTTCTGGCTGTCTGTTAGTCTGTATTCTGTCTGTCTGGTCTCTGCCCGTGCTCTTAATTGAAAGAACCGAGTAAGTAAATCACTCTGATAGATATATTACACAAGTACAATAGATTAACCGATCCATTAGCGTAAATGAGATGGGTATGTTCACTCTCTCACTCTTGCACTATGCTCTTGCTCGCTCTGTATACCGACTGAGCACATAAAAAGAGTTCATAATCATTTGTTAGTCCCATTTGATCCCAAATTATGATTCTCGACTGCAGAGAAAATTAGACACCCTTTAATAAAAGATAGATACGCCATTTTTCTTTCTTCAAAATAGCAGAAGAAAGACAAAGATATATTTTTAAGCTTGTGATTCTAACTGACACAGACGTTTAAAAAAAAATCATTAAAATCAGTGCATTTTTATCTTTAAGCGACAGGCGCGATGTTTTCAGAACGTGTAGTAGACAAGCGCGTACGAATCTTAGTGAATGCGCATCTGCGAGCCTTATACGAGTGCTGAAAACATCGAGCATGTCGCATAAAAATTTAGCATACGCGTTGCACACTATACTTTATTCACCACATGCATGGTCTTAGAGAGCTTTATTAAAATGTCAAACACCGTAGGTTCACAGATAGCAATACATCTCATACTAAAAACATTGGCCTCAATATAATGAAACAATAGTTCGTTACCATAGTTGCCATATGACATTATAGCAACGAAAAAAGTTACAGACTGGTTCATTATGTAAGTGTTTTTCATTATAACATTGAAAAGTGTTACATAATGATCATTACTTCACCAGTCGATAAACGACGCCTTAGGCTCATTTCGCACCAAACCAGTCCAGTCCAGTCGCGTCCAGTCAAGTTTTGTCCAGTCAAGCCACGTCAATATTTCCTTTCGCACTGAATACGTCGCGTCAGCCGTCCCGCAAATTCCGCTCGAAGTTCGCGACAGCAACGATGCGGTCGCCGCGGCACAGTTTTGTGAAGAATTTTGTGTCAAGATGGACGTACTTCTCCAAGGCATAATTTTACGTCGGCTACATAGAAGAAGAAGGATGAAGAAACGAAGAAATCTGTTTTAGGTTCATCCCATACATACCAGGACTTACTAAATGACCCTCTTTTGCTTGCAATAATAAAAATAAGGTTTCTACATCCATTCTGAGTGTCAAGACTGGGCTGACTGGCATTAAAAATTCAATCGGCTGAGTCGCAATCAGTCTTGATAAGTCTTGACGCGATCGGACTGGACGTGACGCGCTTAGTATGAAACCAGATATACACATTGCCTTTATTTCAACGATAAGTTAATATGTCCAATCCAGTAGCGTCCGACTTGACTGGATGCGACTGGACTGGACTGGTTTGGTGTGAAATGAGCCTTACAGACACGAAAAAACGCTAAAAGCGTGCATGTGTTGAATAAAAGTACTTTTAGCACGGAATTTTACCATGATGATAATTCTGCGCTAAAAGTAGTTTGAAAGCAGATAGCCTTGAAAACTGTACCAGAAACGGCAGAAACCGAACATACACTTTTTTCTGAATGAAATATTTTATTAGGTACTACACGAAAAAATATTTACTAAAATGATTTTAAACGGAAATTAACGGATAATATATATAAATTAATAGATTTTATACGGCTGATTTGAAACTGAAAATTTTTGTTGGAAAGCAGACAATTATATAATTGATTGAAAACATATCGGAAAAAATCATTTTACCAACCATAGACACAGTCAGGATTCTAACCTGAACCTTTCCACTTTCGGCGGAATGAGCTTACTTGATATAGGTACAATTTCCATGTTTCTCTTAAAGCGAAGTTATGTAGGTGATAAATATTTTTTTATTTTATTTTATTGTAGATTTCGACATCAAAGGTCATTAGCGTCTTTCAACTACACTAAATAACAGCTAACTTAAAACTAAATAACATCACAAAACATCCATGAGTGCAGGTGGGATTCGAACCCACGGCAGTCCAGTCTAGAGGTTGCGGCACCAAGCATGCTAACCACTGGGCTATACTGCCCCCAGGTGATTAATATAGGTCTTGAGTTACCTAGATACTCGGCGTGTGCCTAGGCCCTAGATATATGGACAGTCGGTATACACATTACACAATACACATGTCGAATCAATGAATGTAAATACAAACTATAAAAGCTTTGATTTATATATAATCTCTTTATTGTGAAAACTTCGAACCTCCTGACGCGTACGTCTATACGAGAAATTAATGTATCTATATACATTAGTGACTCCAGACAAATGAGCTTTTTTCATATACGCAATTTTATAATTGAATTCATTGCCGTAGAGGTGATAAATTTTTTGTTCAAGTGAGCTAAATATTTCCAAATTGTGAAGTAATTTTTCGGGTTGGCTTTTTTTTTAACTATAGAAAACTATAATATTCCCTCGAATATTCCCAGTTTTTGATTTAAATTTTGTCGAAAGTTAGGTATGTGTACCCTAAAACAGTCTAAAAAATCGATATTTTTTAGATCTTTTTTTTCAAATTTACTCTGATATACTTATTGAAAAAAACTGATCTATGTATATCTTTTAATTTAGAAGCTATGAACGTTTAAAGATTTTTCTTATTTTTGAGAATCCTTAAACACCCATAATAGTCCAGTCATTTAAGCGATAAAAGTAGGCAATTTGTTCCTTTATTTAGTCGCTATAAAAGAACTGTCGAAAGTTTCCATCGATAGCATAATATGAGCTAAAAATAAGTTATATGAGGCTATATTTATACTTCAGCAGAGAAATGCTTAAATGACTGGGCTACGACATTCTTTTGTTTAACTTTATTGAAATCAGCATTTGTTTTTTAACAAGCCTGATTAATTTGTAAAATATATGAGAAATTTCGAATTTTCCCAAAAATGGAATTTTTTAAGAAAACACCAAAAGCGCCATTTAAAAAAGTTTTTAAATTTACTCTGGGGTAAAAGACACGTTGATTTCAAGAAGCAAAAGAAAACTTCTGTATTTTTTTAGTTTGTAAATTACGGGCTTTTAAATATTTTATTTTATTTGTGAGAAATTTTAAAGTCATATTTTCTAAACCAGAAAAGGTACAGAATCATATTCTCATGAGCTTGTCTTTTTCTATGAGCATGAGAATTAGAATTTTGTCAAAATATTTATGGTTACTCACCCAGTCCACAAAACAAACTCGACGTCATCACTGCCAGGTCCACGCGTCTGCATCACTTTTCCAGCGGACTTGATCAATGACCAAGGGGTGTCGCAGGCGTAGTCTCCATAGTGACCTGTAGGCCTGCGCCCCATGTTCAATCTGCTCAGTTGTTCCCGCAGACAGTCTGAAAATAAATGCATACGTTTAAATACCATAGCTTTTTTGAAACAAAAGAAAGACCTGAAAAATTATTATTACGTGAAAATCTACAAAACCTAATAGAGCAAGAGCCCGCGACAGCCAGACATACGTCATTTTATAAAAGCTGAAAGTTTCCCTGCGCATGTACCCAACACAGGTAAGAACGATTATCGACTTAAGAAGTTTGGATGGTGGTTACTTTGGCAGGTAGAGGGTACCAAAGGTACGATAAGCCACTTCCGGTGCAAAATGTCAATTTTTAAATGTATATGTATAAATGTATAAATTGAAACAGCTCAAAATTACTAAGTGGCCCTTAGTCCAACATGGTAACCATAGTTTTTAAGAAAATGACATTTCGAAAAAATTATAAATTTTCAATAACTGCTCAAAATTGGATAAAATATAATAGTTAAATCCTGTATCATGAAAAATAAAAGTAATACATTTTGTAAAGTAGTATCAGTATATTCAAAAATTTAAATTTTTGATGTGAAACATCTTTAGGTACGGGTGTAAAATCATTTGAATGGAACTTCGCCAAATGTTATTTGTTATTGCATTTTGAAACTACGTGGTCAATAATATTATAGTTTTTTTTACTAACATTATCATCGCGTAATGTATCATGCCGTTTTTTTTATTAAAAAAAACAGATGGATAATTATGTATTGTTTTTTTTCTTATTGAAAAATTATGAATGTGATATTTTTTAGAACCTTACCTATATTAAAAATGTTAAAAATTCAATTTCCAACAAAAAATATCTCGCATTCGATGATGTAAATTATTTTCTAATTTAACTGGCATAAAGAGATATCTTTATTAAATATATATAGGTATATAATTTTTATTTCATGATTTTCTTGACTTTTTTTCAAAGCAACTACTTTAAACTAACTTTTGTTTAAATATGTTTACATATTATTGTAAAAAAAAAAAAAATATTTTAATAGCACGTTAATATAAGTATACTTAGAATAAGTAATTTAATAATAATTCATAAAATGTTATTGCCTTTGTTCGGATACATTTTTGAATAGTTTTATGTACCTATAGTAAATTATATTGAAACTCATGTTGGTCACTCACGTATGTAATATAATAAAATTAAAAAACCGATTGATTTGTGAATCAGAATTGTCAATCTTTATTATGGCAATGTTTCAGCAACCATTTTGTTGCCTTCTTCAGGCCTAAAATTTCATAATTCTAATAATGTAATTTTAGGCCTGAAGAAGGCAACAAAATAGTTGCTGAAAAGTTGGCATAGTAAAGATTGACAGTTCTGACTCACAAATCAAACGGTTTTTTCTTTTATTATAGTAAATTATTATTCATCAAATTAAAACGAGAAATCTATATACGGTTTTTAATATAAACATAAGAATGTGAGTGGGAGTTCTGGGTTCGATTCCCGGCGGTGCATTTAAATTTTTCCTATATAGTCTTCTATATAAATATCATGGCGATAATTTGTCTTATATTCTTATGTTAATTTCACTAATATAGTGAATTTAGTTACGGTATAGGTGTCTAATCATATTGTTATTCTTATGTTTAAATTATTATTATTTTCCATTTATCATTATAGTTATTTTGGTTTTATGTTTTTTTATATTTTATATATATATATAAGTTATGTTTTTTCTGACTTTCAAAACAGTTTGACATTTTTTTAACGTTTCCTCAGAAAGTAATATTATGATAACACTTTACTATAAAACTAGATCACATTTATTTCATAATATGACTTTCAATGTATCTGGCAAGATGTAAAAACTATCAAAATTGTCTGACTACTAAGGTAACATCTTTTGATAGTTTCCCAAGTAACATATATAAAATTCAGCTTTTATACTATAACGAAAGTATAATTAAAATTAAATTTAATACATTGAAAGTCATATTATGAAATAAATGTGATCTAGTTTTATAATAAAGTGTTATCATGGGAGATGTACTAATTTGTTTTGTTTGTAAAAAAAATAATGGCAAAATAATATTATTTTCTGAGGAAACGTTAAAAAAATGTCAAACTGTTTTGAAAGTCAGGAAAAAACATAACTTAAAATATAAAGACATTATTTTGCCTAAAGAATATACAGACAGTGGTTATCACCGGGAATGCTTCAATTAATATTTAGCGTCAAACCAAATATAAAATCACAAACAAAAATCAACCTTTTTTCTCTTTTCGAAACAAACCCCAAACCACCTTTTTTAAAACTTTTATTACAGGTTACTACGACTTTCAAGTAAGTATACTAATTTATATAAGAGGTGCACGTTGAATTACGTTAAAAATAAAAATAAAAAATTGCTACACTAAAATATATAAATTCTTGGGAAAATTGTCAATACTAGATTCAGGTAATTCCTGCGTCATTTTACGGATATGAGTTAGAAACCAAATGCGTTGAAAACATAAAGTTATACATAATTAGTCATGCGTATGAACGTTTGCCAAACACAAGGCCGATAACTCATTTCAGAACGGTTACAATATATACATATACATATATACATAATTTTAATTGACAGCTTTAAAAATGTCAAAAAAACAAATATAATTTATAAGTTTTCAATGTGTTAACCAAAATTTCCTTAGGCAACCCTATGTATTTCAATACAGCTCTTCGAGATCTACAATATGGCGTCAATTGTATGCTGTCATATAATGACGAAAGATAATTATGAGCTAATGAAATATGTGTATTTTGCACCGGAAGTGAGGTCCTCCCGGCCGTCGCACCAGGATTTGACGAGGCAACCCTAGCGCTTATTCTTTGTCATACTAAATACTACCTTCCCTGAAAATTTCATCCTGTCACAATCTATTTCAATCTATCATAATTTATTGAAGTTTAGGGGTGTCTGGCAGGGGGTTGAAATCGTACTAAGTGTCTGGCAATGGACGACGTGATTTCTAATATTATTCCGAAGAAAATTTAAAAAAAACTGAGCTTTATACTTTAACGAATTTGAGGTACTATTTTATGCACCTTTGCTACCCTCTACCTGCCAAAGTAACCACCATCCAAACTTCTTAAGTCGATTATCGTTCTTACCTGTGTTGGGTACATGCGCAGAGTAACTTTCAGCTTTTATAAAATGAGGAAGGTCTGGCTGTCGCGGGCTCTTGGGGTATAAGGAATAATCTTGCCTAATTGATATATAACCTAACTGAATTTAACACGGAATCTAAATAAAACGTTGTATAATTGTTGAAAAGATGTACCTACACTAAGTAATTTTCTTTTTGTGATTTTGTACATTTAAAATCAAAAACTTCTCTAAAAGAGCAAAAGTACCTATGCCATTTGTTGGATGTTCTATTCTACACATAATCGCCATAATATGCACACTTCGTCTTCATCTATAGACTATACTAACATAATAAAGCTGAAGAGTTTGTTTGTTTGTTTGTTTGTTTGTGGGTTTGTATGTTTGAACGCGCTAATCTCAGGAACTACCAGTCCGATTTAAAAACAATTTTTTTGTTAGATAGCCTGTTTATTGAGGAAGGTTATAGGCTATTCGAGTTTTTTTTTAATTGAACCCCAAAAAGGGTAAAACGGGAGTGTAGAATTTTTTGACAAGGTATCTATACTAATATACTATACTTATATATTCTATAGTTATACTAATAACTGTAGGCAAGTACGCGAAGCGAGAACAGCGATAGACGACTTCGCTTCGCAGGGGGAGAATTTCTCGCGGGGGGGGGGGGTATTAAATCATAAATTCTTATCTCTGGCGCTACTGAACCGATTCTAAAAAATATTTCACTATTGAAAAGCTACATTATTCCCGAGTGATATAGGCTATATTTTATTTTGATAAATTTCTCGCGGATGGGCGGGATAATTCCTGTGGGATAGTAACAAAACGTAACTCTGAAATTCTTTTACATTTTAGCGTATAGGTGGAATCCTACTAATGTTACACCACCAGTCCGACTTCGTTTCGCAGGAGGAGAATTTCTCGCGGGGGGATAATAAATTATAAATTCTTAGCACCCGGACGAAGCCAAACGGAATCGCTAGTATTAAAACAAAAATATTTACGATTTTCGAGTAAATGATGTGTTTTATTGAAAAAGTATATATTGCTCACATTTTGAAACACCCTTTATAACAAAATAATTTTGAGGTATTCTGCTTTGCATTCCCCTGAATAAATAATAAAATAGAATTACTATTATTTATTGTGAAGTGTACACGTGCAAGCAACCCAGCACATGATTTGAACTTTTAGAGTGATTAATAAATTAATAAGTAATTAAGTTGGACTTTTGTGACCAATTGCAATGAAAGCGGATACTTGTCCGCAATATCACTGAAACAGACAGTGACAAGCTGAATATTTACATGTAATATTCTATATACCCCATTAGGAGTATATTATTACATAACATAGACTAGTATCAGATTACACTTTAATTAAAACAGATTTCTGTATAATCTCAAAGAGCTGTTTTACATTATGTTTACATGTAAATATGACCTAAATGTTATATTGTGTGTGTTGACTGTATTATCGAAATTTCGACGCGGCTGCACGACGCCACTGTCGAATAATTATTTTAAATGCTATTGTCAAGATTTTGATAATATTAATGTTACGGATCACCCTGTATATAAACGACAGGCAAGAGTTCTGAGAAACGGGGTCCGCTTACTGTAACAACTGGTACCTGCGTGAAAGTTCTAGAGAAAGCGAGAACACACTAGGCTTATGCCACGCAGCATATATAAACAGCTAGTGCGAGTGAGTGAAGGGATCAGTCAACGGTGAGTCACGCTTTCAAGTCTACGGTGAAGCAGTAATATAAATAGTGCCGTGATATAAATAACCAAATTGATAAAATAAATACTAGTGTAGTGGTAATAATTACGAATTATTGTATATAGTTGTTTTGTTTTGCTTTGTAATTACAGTTTAGTTATTGTTTACTTGTGTTGATTGTTAGAACTGACTTTTCATTGTTGCAATCATTACCTATTATTGTGTTTTTAATTTTTGTAAATAAATATTAATTCCACCAACTCAGAAAACAGTTTTGTAACAATATTAAAATAATTTAAAAAAAATGTTTTTAGTGAGATGGACGTTGAAAAAATATTCAGAATTTAACTTGATTCATCGTTTAATTACGACTTTCTCAGCAACTACAAAATATCTCCCTAAGTCCTAAGAACAAATTTATTTTTTTACAAATTTTATTGGACACGTCACACGATAGCTTATTAAAAAATCTTCAAATGTATGTTTTGACGTGAATAATGTCTAATGTCTCATACTGGGGTGGCATTTTAGAAATATTAGATTTAACGGAAATACTCGGAAGTGGTTGACACATGAAACAAAACATAGCAATAGCATGTATATTGTATATCTAAGTATATTAATGTCTCAAACAAAATACGCCATGTGGCCGTATGGAAAAGTACGAGTCTATCGACAGCTACAAACGCCAAGTCCAGGTTCGATTCTTGACGGATTTGAATAATTTTTTTTTATAATGATTAGTATAGGTAAGTAGTATTGGATAACAATTTAAAATATAAAGTAATAAAATTACAATTTGTATTTTATCCTACTATAAAAAACTCAAAGTAACATCAGATTCCGGCGATGTGATTGGTCGATATATAACACGTGTAAAATCCATTTATAATGTAAAATCATGGCAACTCTAAAATTTGTTTATATTAAAAAATTGACTTGTTTCTGTACAATATTATAAACTGTCAAAAATAAATTTATATTTTTAAATAAATATCTTTTAATTTTGAAATAATGTCTTATTAAACACTTGAAAAAGTTGAAATGGTTATTTGGGCCCTATCTGGAAACCGTTACCAGCAAGTTATTGATATATTGTATAGTGTTAAGTACAACAAACAGATACCTATAGTGCAAGTTGTAAAAAGAGGAGTTGATAATTTCAAGAATACTGGTTGCGTTAACACCGGGCATAAAATATTACAAAAAATCGTCTGAGCCAGGCAGAACTTGAAATCCATGCTGGAATCATTGTTCACGTTAAAAAAAATCCAAACATATTAAGTGCAAGGCAATTTGCAAATGACGCCGGAATTAGCACTTATCGTGCTTATAAAATTTTGAAAGCAAATAAATTCAAATCGTAAAAATATTCCCATCATCAGGAATTGCGCGGGGACGATGCATTTCGAAGAATATCTTTTTGCGAAGAAATGTTCGAAAAATGGAATAATGATCCAGACTTCCTAAATAACATTTTTTGCTTCAGTGATGAAAAGACTTTTAGTTTGAATTGTGAACCAAATAGTCAAAATTATTGCTTTTGGTCCACAGAGAATCCACATTTATTTGCTGCTACGCACACGCAATATCCTCAAAGTCTCAATGTTTGATGTGGGATTTATAATAATAATATTATTGGTCCGTACTTTATAGATGGGACTCTCACTGGACAGAAGTATTTAGATTTTTTGACGATAAATAAGGCACAAGGACAGACTTTCAAGAAAATAGGTATCTATCTTTTAAGAGATGTTTTCACGCATGGTCAACTTTATGTAGCTATGTCAAGAGTACGTTCGAAACATGGAATAAAAATTTATACGATTGATGGTCGAAAAAAAAATAAAAAATTACGTATTTAGAGAAATGGTCAATTAATTCATTTAAGACGCAAACTCTATCAAAATTAAGAATTTTAGTTACTACGCATAATGGTTCTGGAACTATCCTAAAATTGACTTGAACGCATAATGAGCTACATTAGTTTATAACAAACCCAATTGGACACGCATTAAAAACAACTTGAAAATAATTCTAGAACTGTTCTGTACAACAGCCAAAAACCGTTATTATTCAATTGAATCAAACAAGTATTAAAAATACCAATATACATCGTGATCACCGTTTATATTACACACATTTTTTAAAATTCACGAAGAAATTTAGACAACTAATTTAAATAAGGTAATAAGTAAACAGAATAGATAAAAATATCTCTACCATGAAACATATAAAAAAATTTGGAATTTATAGAAAATGTATTATGATAATGTTTATTTATTTATTTCAACAACAGGGTAGACACCCCAATTACAGTTGAAAATAACACATAAATATGCATTCTAGTGCATTGTTGAAATACAAAATAATAATATTAAACAAAAAAAAATAAAAATAAAAGGTCCGAATACATAATTCCAAAATCTAAATTGGGTATAAATAAGAATATGATAGGTACAGAATTACAAAAAAAATGTTTCAAAATATGTACTACAACATATTACATATTATGCAGATTAAATGACAACCACGATATCAACACTCGGTCATAAGGATGAGTCGCCTGACAATAATGCAAAGCATGTTTTTTTGAACGTAGTTTTATTCATTTTAAAAATGTCTAAATTAGAAGATAAACCATTATATAATATTAACATAAAGTATATGGGAGAAGAGGCACGGAAAACAGTCCTACATCTAGGGATATTAAAAAGATTAGAACTTCGACTGTAGAATGTGGGATTGTAAAAAGATATTGATGATAACGTTGCATTATCGTCAATTTGACTATTGATTATGCCATAAATATACATCAAACAAGCAACTTTGCGCCTTACACTTAAAGAAGCCATGTGAAATGTTACCAGATTTTGATTATAAGGTACTATATATGTGTAGTATCCAAACTGCCTGAAAAACAAATACCTTAGGAATTTTTTTTGTACTTTCTCAATTATATTGTCATACATAAAGTAATTTGGGTTCCATATTACTGATGCGAACTCTAATCGCGATCTCACTAATGAAGAGTATAATAATTTTATAACATTTATATCTGTAAAATTTTTAACATTTCTAATTATAAATCCCAACAGAGAGTATGCTTTCTTAACAGTCGACAGAATATGATCTTTAAATGTTAGTTTCTGATCAAATATGACACCCAAATCACTTATAGTTGAGACTCTAGCTAAAATTTTGTCACACATTTTATAATCCTCAAGGAATGGATGAATTCTTCTGGTATATGTCATTACATAACACTTGGACAAATTAAATTTTAGTTTATTCTCCTGACTCCAAATTTCCAGCATTGATAAATCATATTGAAAGTTTACAACATCATCAGCACTATCAATCTGCTTGAATAATTTCAAATCATCCGCATATAAAACAATATTAGAATGGACTATTTTTTTTGTTACATCATTTATGAAAATGTTGAAGAGAAGCGGTCCCAGATTTGACCCTTGTGGAATTCCCGATTCTACTCTGTATGTTTTAGACTTAAAATTACATCTAGAAACATATTGGTGTCTGTTTGTCAGGTATGACGCAAAGAAATATATTAAATTGTCTGATAAACCAAAAGAATGTAATTTATTTAACAGGAGTAAATGATCTAATTTGTCAAAGGCCTTCTGGAAATCTGTATATGCAACATCCACTTGACTTCCTGAATCCAACGAAGCATAAGTAAATTCAGTGAAATTGATTAAATTTGTAATAATAGAACGGTTTTTAATAAATCCATGTTGATTTTGAGATATTTTTTGATGAATATGTGAATAAATATGTTTATGTATAATAATTTCAAATATTTTCGCTGGCACTGACAACACTGATACTGGACGATAATTTATAATTTCATTTTGAATTCCCTTTTTATGAATTGGAGTTACTTTGGTAAGCTTCCACTGATCAGGAAAATAATTATATTTTATTGATAAATTAAATATGTAGCAAAGTGGCTGAACTAAAATTTCAGAACATGCTTTAAAAATATACGAAGGAATTCCATCAGGGCCAACTGATTTTTTAGATGGAAGTTTAGAAATCGCATCACAAACTTCTTGTGAATATATTTCATCAATAGTTAATATGTCAGAGATATCAGAATGTGGACGATTTTGTATAATCTCAGTTACATTTATTTCGTCAATATTTCACTCAATACAATTGTTTTCTGCACGCGCGTAGCGCGCGCGCCTGAATTCTACTAGTTTCTTAAATTTTACGAACATTTATTTGGTTTTATATAAGATAAATAAAAGTGGATGTGTATTTTTTTACATGACAACGAATACAATTATTGTGTTTAATGTTTTTGTCATATGTCTGTACCCGCGATATAGACATGTAGCATTATGTTTCATCTTTGAATTCTAATAAATGCAAACTGCATTTTAAAGCGGATTAATAGCTGCTAGAATGAAAAGGGATACTTTATATTTTGGGGAATCTTTCTACTACGAGTTAGGTACAATGAAAATAACTTGGCAATGTACATTTTAAATCTAAACTAATTCGCAAAAATGAAGAGGCTTCCGCGGGGTGTTGCACAGATTCCAGTCTATTTATATATAAATTTAATATACAATATTTTAGTACTTAATTTTTTAAAGCAACCACTGATTCCTAAACTGCGTCATTCGTATGTCGAAATATTTCATGATTTAAAATTTTTACATGATTTTATTCAAAAAACAGTGGGTTTGGACATAAGTCCCGGTAAACTAAACGAGTCCATAAACAGAACTGCGGATAAAGTTAAGTCGATTGTTTGTACAAACTGGTGTGAATCTTTCAGCTCACCTTTGAGAGTGTAAATTTCAACTAGGTAGAACTTCAAGAGAGTGATCAAGCATTTCAGAAATACGGTACTCATGGTCAGAAACGTCTGCTAACGATGCAGCAGGGCATTGCGCAATAATCTCGCTGGCAGGTCCCACTGCTGATTCATGGAAGATCATCAACCGTATCGAAGAAAGGGAGCCACTATGTCTAGCGACATTCGCACTTCCCTCAGCGGCCGTCGTCAGAAACCTTTCCGACTGTAGGTTCCCTATTTCCAATTTCATGCCTCGTCACCCCATAGAAGTTTGCATTAAGTTAACATTTACACCCTGTATATTATATTTGCCGTAATGAAGATGTGAATAAATATTGAAATGTTGACACATAAAAAAGTTGCGGTAGAGAATTAGATAGTTTCCATTTTTTTCAATGTACTCTAAATTATAATCCTAAAAATTATCGACATAACGACATAAGAATTTTTTAAATATCTTTAAAAACAACATACTTAATTATATGTCTCTTAAAAATTCAAATTTGAGAATTTATCTTGTTTTGCGGGTGAGTTCACGAGTCACACTGCGTGGCGCAGTCACATGAGCTCTTATATGTAAACAATTTACTTCTTTTACTTTTACTTACATGAGTAGTCGACGCCGCGGCGATGAGTGACAGAATATTATAATATATAGGTATTCTAAATATGAGTGAAACAAAATAGTTCACACAAATATTTCATAGTGCCTCGTGAGCATCGATGAGAACATCGCTCAGTGCACGTGTTGCAGCGCACTCACGAGGGGAAAAAGGTTGAATGATGCTTTGGGAAATGTGTCAAGGAAAAGATATCGTAAAAAGGTAATTCTTTAGGCATCTTATTTTAACATTGGAAATGTTTATGTTCGTATAGTGGGGGCAGAGTTACGAGTTTTCGTTCAAGGCCAAAAAACAACGGTGTCGCGATCAAGTGAGGAGCAATCATGCAAAATTGAACAAGTGCAATTTTTTCAGAATGTGTTTTATATCATGTCTAGTTAATTGAGAGGTAGGTGTTGCGACGATCTGCGGTGTTGATTTTTGAGCAAATGGTTAATAAATACGTGTAGAAAAATCGCATGGTTAAAAGTTAAGTAATCGAAGCAAAAGTGAACGCGTATATAACAGAAGAATGAATAGGGTGTATTCCTGACAAAACTAAACGAGTGCATTGATATATATTGTGTGTATAATAAACAGTTAAGTAATGTTTCATATATGCTGTTATCATTGTCCAATGTCCTCGATGGTTGCAAGGATTGCGAAATCTGTGAATTTTTTATTTTATTTATTCGGCTTACAGAGAAGTCTCCAATTAAAAGTTCCGTACAATAAAAAACAACTTCTTATTCTTATCATTATGTGGTACTAACTTTATTAGTATTTTAAATGTTCTAATTCCTGAACCTTGTGAACTAAATCACTTCATATTTTACAAAAATTTTATAAAAAATAAAACTAGACGACGACGCGACGGCGCTGTGCAACTGGAATTTAAAGAGTGCAGTCAACACATAGTAATACAGCAAAATAATATTTATTTACAAATTGGGTAACACGAGTGGCCAGATTTACGTAATAATGTGTTGGTACTTGCTGTTGATATTGTTTCTATACTCTCGCATGGAGTGGAACGAAGCTTGTTTATGTAATTAACGGTGATAATTGTTTCAATCTAACTTGTCATACGAGCCTGTGAAATGGTGACTGGAAGGCAGGGTAGTCCAATAATATTTAACTTAGTATTACCAGAAAACTAAATCGCAACTCGTAACAATATTTGTTTAGAAGTTTTAACATGTCCAAGGATATAACGTCAAAAATAGTTTGTTACAAGAAAATTATTTTGAGTAATTAAACGCGCTAATGTGTATTTTATATTATTTTGTGTACTCCTTTATTATTCAAGTTATGCTAATATTTGATCTATTTATGACATTACAATAAGAATTCAGTCTTATATAATTATCCTTCAATTCTTTTGATTATCACATTCTAAAAGCAGTATTTAATCTCGTGCTGTAACAAGTTATCAAACACTTATTATAATTTTTTTAAAGACATTCGTTAATTTCTTATTCTTTTTAAATCTATAAAGTTTTGTAATATTAATATGTTGCAGTCAAAACTCTTAACCAGTCAAAAGTACTATTGACTAGCAAAATCAGTCAAAAGTACTTTTGACTGAACAGGTTGGTCAAAAGTGGTTTTGACTGAAAATTATTGGTTATTAGTACTTTTGACTGCAAATTTGCGGTTAAAAGTACTTTTGACTGACGCTCTTCGTCAAAAGTAGTTTTAACTGCAATAAAGCATCAGTCAAAAGCACTATTAACTCGTTAGATGTGAATAAAAAAGATATTTATTAAATGTGAAATCGTTTATTACGAAAAATTTTTTCTTGCTTTGGCATACTTCGCACATTGATAAATATATATTAATATTAATCATTTCTTTTGTAACATTAGCGTACTTTTTTGCCGTTTCATTCTTAAGTCTATCGCGACCACCATGCCCTATAGAAATATGAGCAGCATCAATAATGTCGTAGATTTCCTCAGCCGGCAAAAAATATTTGATAGATGTTTAAGCGTTTTAGTCTACTGTACTGTAATGGTGTTTTCTTTTCATCAAATTTCGCGTCTTCCACATCCATTGCAAACTTTTCAAATTTTTCTTTTGTCATCACATTGAAATGAATATCTTTCATATCTTCTATCGCTAAAATTCTTTGCAAAAAGCGTTCTTTCTTTTCGTAGTCACTCATTTTTGTTCTAATATCAGCACGTTCTCCACTAATAATGAGTAATATAAAAGTTTATATGTGCGTTTGTCGTTATTTTTATCGACCACCTTAACTAACTTTTTAAGAGTTTTGACTGATACAACCAGTCAAAACCACTTTTGACGAAATCACTTAGTCAAAAGTACTTTTAACCAGCTCCATTGGGCAAAAGTACTTTTAACTGTTATTTTAGTCAAAAGTATTATTGACTAAAGCATACGGTCAAAAGTTCTTTTGACTGATTTTGCTAGTCAATAGTACTTTTGACTGGTTAAGAGTTTTGACTGCAATATGTTGTTTTTAATTATTATTTAAGACATATATTTTCTGTTATATGAAGCGTTTTTGTGAAACAATAAACTCTGATTCCAACTGTTAAAAATGTCCATGTTATTTATGTTATATCTTATACTGCCGTAAAAAAGCAAATGGCAGTAAGTGACCAGCTTATAAATTTGAGTAAATCAAGATTAAGTAAAAATGTCTGGACCGTTTGATAACATATAAGGTAAATGGCAGTAATAGGTATTTCGCACAAATACTGTCCTCTGCCCAAACATAGTATAATCCAAAATCAGATACTGCTGTTTTGCCTCATCAATCTACCTAGGAAGGAAATAATAAAAATGGTGGAACCTTTGGTGTAAAGATACGAAATTGTAACATTTCGTAGGAAGGAAATGTGTAATTCATCTGGGGGTCGGTTTAAAAGCTGCAGCACTTACTGCTTTCGTTGTTCTCAGTATTAACTCATTTTGTAAACAAATGACACTTACTGCCATTTGCCTTTTTACGGCAGTATAACGTCGCTTATGCTTTTTGAGCCTAAAATATACAAAACTATGAGTGGCTAATTGCTAGTCAAAGCAAAGGCCATTCCGTTAAAAAAAGCCTTAAAAAACATTTTTATAGAGTTATAACAAAAAAAATCACAGTTTTCTAAAGTGATATCTTTGTTTAAAAAATTATCGTATCACTAAACTTAGCAGATCAATGCAAACATTTAAACGGAAATTTTTAAAATACATCTTAGTTTTAGTTTTAATTGTATGTACAGTCGCGGACTTAAAAAAGTTTACGCATAGTATCATCTAGTTACCGGTTTTTTTAATTTTTGCATATTCTAATTTGGCTTTTGATATAGTAATGTATCAACTACTAAGATTACATCCTAAAAATTTAATAAAAAATTATTATCAAAACACCTCACTTGTTTATTATACAATCCAAATTACTCAATATTATTCAATTAAAACATAAAAAGATTTGATAATATTTGATTCTAGCAAATTCCTTCCTCCAATCTTGCAATAATTCTTCTTTTTTGTTCATCGTTTTAACAATTTCGAGGTATTTAAACGACAATTATTTCTTTTAATTTTTGACATTTACATTTACCTATTAAAAACTAAATTTGTTGCAAAGCTATTGACTTTTTGTGAACTTACACTGAAAAACTCAAATGTAAACTTTATTAAGTCCCCGACTGTACCTACTTTTTCAATAAATTGTATTCCTCTCAAAATTGTGTTCAAATAAAACGAGAATTGGTGAAGTATCAGTTTATTCAAAAAAATAATAATAAATAGAAAATATGAACTCGTCTACCACATACCATCACATGGTAGGAAGTATAAGTCTTAAATAAATGACATGCGCTAATGGGAAAATTAATTTATGTCATTAAAAATTCATTAACCTGATACAAAACTATATTTTTATCTAGTTGATAAAACCACCCTATGGCTATTTGCTTAATTAGGCTATGCATTATGACAGTCTCAGAGAGTCGTGCAGGTATCACGTTATAATATCGTCTTTATATCTTAATTACTAACAATTAACTAATTAACACCTACCATGTGGGAACTTTAAATCCTAAATCCGAACGAAAGTAAACGTGCGACACTGAATATTTAAAAGTTACAGATACATTTTATAACCAGCTTTTGCCTGCGGCTTCACTTCCGTGAACGTGATTTTTAACCGTAGATGTGTTCGCATAAAGTATGCAAATTATTCAATTTTATAAATATTTAAAATAGTACCTAGTTAACCTACAACGTAAAATATCTAGATATAAAATAATTATTGTTATTATTACCTGCTCTGACTGGAAAATATAAAAAAAAATTGGTGATGCCTTTACGCGTTGTTGAAGTGAAACTCATATTCAATTATTGGCCATGATACTATAAGTCAATCTAGTATCATGATTATTATCCACAAAACAAAGTTCAATTTATTATTGACACAAATTTATGCAAATTATGTCATTGAGAAATAGTAAAATAAATCATAACCGAAAAAGTTGAAATGCACTCTCAAAAACGATTTTAAACCAAATTTCGTAATAGATGAAATAGTTTGTCATCGATTGCAGAATTACATAAAACAATGATTAATTTGTATTTCACCTTCAACGTTAGCGATAAATATTTTGTAAACGTTCCGAACTCACATAAAAAGTATCACTTCAAAAATAATTAAGTGAAAAATAATATAGTCTACAATATTTGATTCACATTAATTTATGATCTAAACTTGCTCACTTTCACTAACCAAATGGTTGCAAATGCATTTCAATGTCAACGATCAAAAATTGTATTACATAATAATTATTAATTTACCGATATACTTGTTAGACGTGACCTAAAGCAGGAATCACACTACGATTTTCAATCATACTGTAGTTTAAGGTGCGGAACGACTGCTTATCCCCCCACCGAAGGATTTATTTATTTATTGTAGATTATAGACGCGTCGACATCTCAGGTCATTAGCGTCTTTCAACTACACTAAATAACAACTATCTTAAAACTAAAGAACATCACAAAACATCCATCAGCGCAGGTGGGATTCGAACCCACGGCAGTCCAGCCCAGAGGTTGCGGCACTAAGCATGCTAACCACTAGGCTATACTGCCCTCCCCACCGGAGGAGTTGTTTACTAGCATTGACGAGATAAATTTCAAAATGTTGACGCGATATTCCGAGTGCGTGTATTATTATAATTTACATCCCAACAACACGCGAATGCCGCAAAAAATAATAAAATAAACCAAACGTAACCTAACGTTTTGACGTGAGTGCGTCTTTAAACATCAGCTGTCATCTTATCGTGCTCTGATTGGCTACGGCTGGGAGCCGTAGCCAATGAAATAGAAACAGTTCTATTTTCCAGCCGTAGCCGTGATCGTTGACGGCTGCGCGCTAATTGGTCGAGAGCTACAGAAGGTTCCTATAGCATAGCTCATGGATTTGTTTATTTTAGATTATAGACGCGTCGACATCTAAGGTCATTAGCGTCTTTCAACTACACTAAATAACAACTAACTTAAAACTAAATAACATCACAAAACATCCATGAGCGCAGGTGGGATTCGAACCCACGGAAGTCCAGTCTAGAGGTTGCGGCACCAAGCATGCTAACCACTAGGCTATACTGCCCCCCATAGATCATGGAAACGTCTAATCGCGCGATGTGAGATACTAGAGGTTCATACATTCCGTCCACATGCAAACGCGCGTTTTGTTGCTCGCGCGTAAATCGCGAGTCGGTTGCCGAACTCTCGACTCGTGCGCTCGTCGCGTATTCAACGCGCAAGTCGAGATAGTAGGGACGCCATTGTTCCGTCCAGTATACGCGTGATAATCACGGCAGGTGGACGTATCTAGGAACGCCACCATGACACACGACTCGCGTGACAAACGCGTTATGATGGACGCAACAAAAACAACGGGCGATTCGAAACGCGCAGCTCGACTCGCGCGTAAAATGCCTCATATGGACAAGGCCTTCGTCTGTTTTGCATTGCAAATGAAGGTAAACGGCTGTACCAATTTAAAACATAACTTTTCGATTCTTTCCAAGGTCTAGTTATGCACCATGAAATCCGATTCTGAAATAAAAAAAAAAATATTAAAAAAACAAAAAACCCGACTGCGTAAAATCGAACATAAAATATGGAAACAAGATCAAATGATAACATGCAGTCGGAGGCATAGTAGTAACAAATTGAACAGAAATACCTCTGACTGCATGTTATCATTTGATCTTGTTTCCATCTTTTATGTTCGATTTTACGCAGTCGGGTTTTTTGTTTTTTAATATTTTTTTTATTTCCTTCCTTTTAGTTGAATCTACTCATCAAGCCTTTTCGTTTGATACCCCACACACAAGATTTTACCGATTTTTTGCGTACTGACAAAATGGCGTCTAGCGCCCGCCATATTGAATTTTCCGTGACGTCATGTACCTTATTTGAAATGTCAACGAAACCTTTCTTTTGTTTTGATTTTGATATACCTATATCAATGTATTTAGAAGGAAAATTACTTTTGCATTCTGACAAAATGGCGTCTAGCGTCCGTCATATTGAATTTTCCGTGACGTCATATACCCTGTGTTTCTCTGGGGATTCAGACGAATCTAATGATACCTCATTTTTCAAAATCCGAGCCGTTCAGGCTACAGAGCGTGATAAAGAAATATACATACATAGATACATACATACACTCGAAAAACATTACCCTCCTTCTGGCGCAGTCGGGTAAAAAAATAATAAACAGTGAAATCTGAATAATAATTTTTAGTGGGCGCAGTTAACGCTAGGGCCTAATCTAACAGTGCAAATACAAACATAATAACAATTACTCACTTTTTCTGTTGTCTTCATTCTCTATCGAATATAGATAGTCGTAGTGGATATCCGTTATATGCCAGAAATAACCTGAAACAAAAAATTGTTTGTATCAGTATTTTATTTATTTAATAACGGAAATTTGATTATTCCAAAAGCAATTAAAATTTCAATGTTAATCTAAAAATTATTAGTTAGCATAAAACTCTGTTTATACACCAAAAACAAAAGTTACCTACATGTTTGTTTATTTATTACGTAATTATACAGTTCTTTATGGTTTATGACACTGTTTAAAAGACCAAAATGTTACACTAGTGTATTACGCTGCGTTGCGCATTTAATTAGACATAAATATGTCTTGTCTATCCGAACAACACATTGCCCGCAACATTTTACAGGTACCATTATATTCCAGCAAAATTTATTGAGTGTTTGTAAAGCAAATTTACAGAATAGTTTAATAATTAATACTCTAACGGGGAAACACAACTGAATGATAACATTTTCAGGAATAGCTCCGAGGGCGACTTTTATATTTTTTAAATAGTCCAGTAATTTTAGATTTCCACTGCAGAAAAATTCCCAGTTAGCTGATTTTTTTTATTTACCTTCGTTATGGTGTTTTAAAAAACGTGTAAAAAGTCCCCATCAATATCGTGCCGGCGTTGCCAGATATTCGAGGTTCAAGTTCACGATAGACGGTTTTTTGCGAATTTCTCGGTTCCGTTCCATTTTTTGTAAAAAATGGTTATTATACGGTATGCAAATGCATACTCGTACTTTATCCGCACTCTCTCAACCCTTGTAAATTTTTTTTACGAAATTACTTTACGAATGGTCTTTATAATTGATGTCAAGTATAAATATCGTATTTTCGAAAAAAATTGTCGGTCTGTCTGTCTGTTTGAGCGCTGTCGATCTGTATGTTTGGTTGCTTATAAGTAGAGAACTACTGCATTAATTTCGATAAAATTATAATTAATCGTTAGCTTTAAGTTCAACTTAAAATAATGGTACAAATTATTATGTTAGGCCCTCGGGAAGCAGCATAATCCCGTTATGTAAAATCGAGGGGGAGGAAGCCGCGGGTACTTTAATAAGACAAACTATAAATCGTAGACAAAAAATGTTTATACAAAAGTTGTGGATAATGTCGTCCTCTACAAGATTGATAATAACCATTTTTTACAAAAAATGGAACGGAACCGAGGAATTCGCAAAAAACATATATCGATGGGGACTTTTTACACGTTTTTTAAAACACCATAACGAAGGTAAATAAAAAAAAATCAGCTAACTGGGAATTTTTCTGCAGGTGGGTGATTTTAATATCTAAAATTACCGGAGTAAAAATAAATAAAAAATTTTGATATGTGGATAACAATTGATCTGTTGGATATTTTTTACATGCAAAAAATATTTGATTAAGATCTCAAGTAGATGTGTTATCACAACTGCATATTATGAATGAATGAATGAACGAACTGTAAATTATAGACGCTCGACAACTTAAACATTTAAATTTTCTGAACTGCACGTGTATACAAAAATATTATTATGAATTTGTATTATCTAAATTGTAATGTCAGTAGGTATATTGTGTTTCTGATGTCATGCGTCTATAATTTACAAAATCTATCTAT
Source organism: Mongoloraphidia duomilia (assembly GCA_039654895.1). Lineage (NCBI taxonomy): Eukaryota > Metazoa > Arthropoda > Insecta > Raphidioptera > Raphidiidae > Mongoloraphidia > Mongoloraphidia duomilia. Next base: position 32,170,494 of record CM077520.1, read on the forward strand.
TATATTGTGTTTTAAAAAACCATTGAAAACAAGCCATCTTGGCTCTTGCCGACTTGACGTGTTAATCTATCACAAAAAATAAAAATTAACCTCTTTTCTATTTACTCTAATTGCCAAGATAATTACTTTCAAGCCTGGCAATTCATTAGTAAATTGAATGAATGTAATTGTTTTGCACCGGGAAATTAAAATGTTTTCTCGGATTTAGATTAGAATCTTTGGTGATTTTATTTGCATAAAAATTAAGTTAGTTAATCAGCCGTGCGTTTGTTAAGAAAAAGTTTAATCTAAAAGCTATTCCATTTTAAATATTATGCATATTAATTCAACCAGTTTCTTCACCGTTTTTATTGAATTATTTTTGTATAAATTTACCGACAAAATATTGTAGGAAATAGAAGTCGATATATATCTACAGTATGTTTCTTTACTTTATTTTGTTACGAATTTTATCCTTCGCTGTAGCGCAGTTGACAATTTTACACCATTTATATCCTCTATAACCCTACTCGTTATAACTTTGTTTTCGCACTTTCTTAAGTACACATACTTTCTGTAAACGGTTTGAAAGAGCAGACTTAAAAATTCTTTGACAATACATCTATAATAATAGAATACTAATTTTCTTACGCTATCAAAAGCTTTTGTCAAGTCACATAGTGTTCTAGCGGCCCCCCGGGGCGGGGCGGTGTCGCCCACTTTGGGAAACACTGAATTAGTTAGAGTCACTCACTCTGTGTTTACTTAAGAGCATTCGATACCTACAAATCCCCCTGATGCATTCTTCATTTCAAATCCTTTACCGACACCTAACAACGGTTATGGCTCTCCCGACGCTGTTTTTACAGCTAAAGGATTCGGATAAACGCCAAATGAAGGTCCAAGAATCACGCTATAGATACTTCAGGCGAAATATTGAAAAATATCTTTCTGGAAAAACCCACGACATAAAATAAATTATGTAATCTTTTACTGCACGTAGCCAAAACTTTTTTCAAAAAATTTGCCTGTAGAATCTGTAGTGTGATTATTAGTCCTTCATTTAGCGTTTACCCGAACCCCTTAGCTTTAAAAAATAGCGAGGGGAAAGGATTTGAGATGAAGATTGAAGAGTGCCGGTGGTATTTGGAGGTATCGAATGCTCTTAAAATGCAAAGGCTAGTGACAACTATACATACGAGTATAACGTACGTACTATGTACCTAAGCGGTGTTGATAATTAGTTCATTAGTATTTAGTATAGCAACCAGTTAGCTCTATAGTAAACTAGCACATTTGTGATTTGAAATAATGTTTACGTCATATTAAAATCAAAATAGTTTTTAGCCGCAAGAATGAATTTTTTAAAGGTATTACTGGGCTGGTACACACAATCACAAATATGCTTTCAACTTCAATAGCGCCAGTAGAATAAGTACGATACTAGCTCTAGACTTATAGTAGTCAATTAGCGCATTCGACCTGATGCACTAATCATCTAAATTCTAATGGAATGCTGAAGCCCAGCCGTGCTGCCAGTGGTGGCTGGCATATAAGGGCTGCAGCACTAACAAATTTTTAGCAGATCAAAAAATAAATATTTATAAATTATAATTAAAATTTAAAACGTTATAACTTATATTTTCAACTTAGACAATCCCCCTATATTATTAAACGAGTAAATCTTGTATATATGTTTCTATGTATATATGTTTCTATGTATACAGGGTGTTCCGTAAAGAATGCGCCAAAAAGTAATCCTACATTCTAGACATAAAAATAATAAGATTTAACCCAACTTGCCTTATAAAATTCGAGAAAAAAATGGGGGCATAAATGTGATCCAAATAGGCTGCAACTAGCGCCCTCTTTTTAGAAACTCAAATCTGTTTAAATTTTATTTTTGCCTGCCTTAAAAAACCCATGGGTACCAAATTTCAACTAGATATCTCAAAAACTGTTCAATTTATTTGAAGAAACTAAAATATAAAATCTAACTTTAACAGCCTGTATATCCAAAACGAACGACATTTTTATAAGGCAAGTTGCGTTAAATTTTATTATTTTCATGTTTAGAATACAGGTGTACTTTTTGGCGCATTCTTTACGAAACACCCTGTATATGTACCTATATAAATATTTTCTCGAAAACGGCTCTAACGATTTTGATCAAATTTACCGAAAAGGGGTTTCGGGGGGCAAAAAATCGATCTAGCTAGGTCTCATCCCTGGAAAAATTCGTTTTCTTATCGATTTTATCATTTTAAAAAACAGTTTTTTAACGTCATGAAACAGTGTCGTATTGTGAGTAGGCTTTGGAAAAACAAACTATTTTCATTATTTATGTCAAAATTACTCTGACAAAATTAAGGAAAACCGCAGGATAGTGGACAAAATAATTTGATTTATTAAATTATGTACGACGTTTCGTCTATAGATTTAGACTTTTTCAAGACTTTTTCAATAATTTAATATATCAAATTATTTTGTCCACTATCCTGCGATTTTCCTTAATTTTATTATAATCACGATGGACACGATTTCTAATATAAAAATTACTCTGACAGTCAATCTTTAACTTATTAAAATAATCAGTAATTATTTGAAAAGTAAAAAAATAACAACAATAAAATCTAAACATAATTATGTAAGTAGTTGTAGCTAATATTTAAATAAATAGGTATGTTATTTTTATATTACTTATATAAAATATGTAGTATAGGTAAGTAGGTACGTTAAATGTAGTATGACGTATAATCTTCCCTAGACTTTTTTTTCTCAAAAACGACTAACGATTTTGATGAAAATTACAGAATGAGGATTTTTCGGGACGAGAAATTGATCTAGGTAGGAATTTTGGTTCCAGAGGGGAGCAATTAAAAAAAAGGTGTTTTTTTTATTTATTATAACTCGCTCAATTAAAGTCAGATTGATTCGAAGTCTATTTCTACATAGATTTTATATAATAATCACAAGTGTTAAAATTGTAAATGAACACTAATATAAGAAGTGTCTTGCACAATATGTAAATAATGACAAAACGGCGGGTCTGTGTAAAAACACATCGATTTTTAAAAACTATTGTTAAGATACATACAAAAAAGTTTTGCGTATCTAAAAATTGGCACGGCGGCCCAAAGAGCCGCACTTCTAGGGCTGCAGGCATGTGTATCAAAACACATCGATTTTTAAAAACTATGGTGAAGATACTTGCAAAAAAAGTTTTGCGCAGGTTATAGTCTGACGTTTGTTATTAAAAGAATCGATTTTTGTGAGTTTTTCAGTAGGCACCTATGCAAAAAAAAGTATTTGATATTTACTGGAAGTTGTTAAGATGACATCACAGAGAAAAAGTACTACGATAAAGTTGATATTTGGTATTAATGCTTAAAATTGGATTGTTAAAATGGTAACGGGCGAGTAAAATTTCATCTGATTCGAACATTTTTAAAGGTTTTCAATCTATGAAAATCGGTTTTTGCGAGTTCTTCAGTCAACAAAACAATAACGGCGGTAGATTTGAAAATGGCGACCTAAATAATATTTACAGGAAAAAATGCTTGATTCAAGTTGATACTTAGTTTTTACGCTTAAAAATACACATAGGTATTTAAAATATTTAACAGAAACAATTATTTTAAATTATATTTCAGAAATAAATTCGTTTCGGAATAATATTCTGAGAAAATAATATCTCAAAGCATACAAGTACTGTTTTTATTGAACTCATCCGAGCAAAGCTCGGCACCCAGATATTAATCATTAAATGATTAAATCGCTTCAGAATTCCGAATACCGCTCACAATTATTTAAGGCTATAGATACGGCTTGAGTTGTCCATAGTATAATATTGTCGAAAACTAGCGCCATCTCTTGTAGAACTAGTGTAATGTCAGCGCCGCTTAAATACGGTTTCTTTTTGACAGGAAGGATTCTAAACATATTTTGTGTTCACAAAGCCCACGCATAAACTGTTTCAAAATATGATTGTTAACTCTAATAGTGCTATTTGTATCAAGGGCTGCGTTTTACGTGGATTATCTTGGTGAAAGATCGCTCTTGTCAAAATTAAATTGACAAGATATTTATTATCACAGTTGAGTCCAGTCAGAAAGGCTGCTTATTTTATAGGGCTTTGAAAACATTTTCCCCACAAAATCTATTCGATAGTGAGCCTAATACTTTTGAATTAAGTTTCTTGATTTAAAACATCTCTAAAAATCGTTAATGAGAAGTATTGAATTCAACATACGAACTCTCCATTAAAAATAAGCAAATACATGTTCCATCATGGTTTTTTTTAAGTAACCCTTAAGGAGATAAAGAGGGGAATTATAAAAACTGTCTTTTTCCGAAATTGCTTGAGATAGAAACACGAAATTTGATTTAAGTATTCTTTGTTAAAATCGAATAGATCGGTGTTCGACAAATTATGGAAATCCGTATCCTAAGGAGTGAAAACGGGGGTGGAAAGTTTCATGAAGGACACGCTGTATCTCTGAAATTGCTCAAGCTAAAAACGTATAACTAATGATAAATACACAGCACCCGGGTGAACTCGGACGGGACCGTTAGTATCTTATATGACTATACATTCTTTATAACAATTATTTTAAAATCTTTACAGCTACCTTGAAAAGTTTAAATATTAAATATTTTTATTGAAAAGTTTCATAGATAAAAATACATTCTGTTTTTGAAAAAGTAATTGAGGGGAAGCAAACTTCATTATAATAAATCGAATTTCGTCGCAAGAAAAAAATGTTAAAATAGGAAATTAGTATAGTAACTATGCATGTATTTTCTCTTTTTAATATGTATGCCCATTGCCCACCTATCGGTAGGGTTCCAACTTACTAGAGAGACTGGTGATTCCTGTTATTAACCGACTTCAAAAAAAAAGGAGGAGGTTCGACTGTATTTTTTGTGTGTGTATGTAAAGCGATTCCTCCTGCATTTGTGAACCGATTTTGATGATCATTGTTTTATTTAATAGGGCATACCTTCTGATTGGTCCTATAGAAATGTTATTTAAATCGGTTCAGTAGTTCGACTGATTTATAAAAAAGTGTGCAACGGGATTTAACACCGTTAAGGTAAATGTCAAATATCAAGACAGAAGTCGCTTAATAACGTGCAAACTGCTTATAGTAAAGCCACTAAAAAGTAAAAAATAATAAACTTTGTAACAAATAAAAACCTTCTTCAAAAAAGCCACTAAAAAGAAGAACATAATAAAATTTTGAGGTCTGCGCCATTTTAATAAAATATGAAGTCGGTTAAAAAGTAGATATTAATTACTATACAATACTTTTTAACCGACTTCATATTTTATTAAAATGGCGCAGACCTCAAATTTTTTTTTATTTTCCTCTTTTTAGTGACTTTTTTGACGGAGGTTTTTTTTCGTTAAAAAGTTTGTAGCATTAAATCAGTGGAAGCGATTATTATTTTCTTTTTTTTTTTATTATAACTTATTTAAACAACGAAAAAATAAAAAGGTAAGTAGCGATTATGATTTTATTAAAATTTTTATTACTATACTATATTAGATATTCCCAAATACACTTTACAACAATTAACATTATAAATACATAGCTTCAAATAACAACTTTTTAAAATGAATAATTAATCTTTCATTTTGTTTTATTTCAGGCGAACAACTAACTCGGTCTCCAGCGGTTCACGTGTTTTTATCAAAATCCGCTTATATAAGATTGACGTCCGTCATTGCGCCACTTGTTTGTAACAAGTAACGGCGCAAGTTTTTTACTAGTAATACTCGTATGATACAACGTACTTTTCTGATTTAGTACAACGCTAATGACCTCTGTTGTCGAGCGTCTATAATCTACAATTCAATCTGATTTAAGTAGTACCTACAGTCGCGTAAGGAAGTAGACTGTAAATAAAACGATCGAACAAGGTAATTGGCCAACCCTGCGTTGATGATGATATCGCGTTCTGTGTACTTACAAAGGGCACACAATTATAATATGTTACAGTGTAACAGTTTCTGTTAATATATATGTTTTCTCACATACTGTATGTTTTCTTCAATGTGTGTGTGTGTGTGTGTGTGTGTGGTGTTTGTTTTCTTTGTTTTTCAGTATTTCATGACAACTCTATGTTACGTAAGCCCGGTAACGCCTTTGTTTGTTTAGTGTTTTGTGTATGGGCATTAATTTCTCTTGTTTGTTAATAGGTGTCTGCTGTAACTACAGCGCGATCAAAAAAAATTCAAAACATGAATAAAAAAATAGTTCTAAGAAATTTGACTGATTTCGAAGAAATTAATTAAAATGTCCCTTAAAAGGATAATAGTGAATTGTATATCTAGTGGCGTAATGAGGTATATTACTAACGAGTAGTGACAGTCACACGATCAGTCATAATATCATTATACACGAGATATATTATATAACTATAAAATAGTTGCTTTTTACTTCATTTTCAGTATTTTCAAAAGTTTTTGACAGTTCATTTTGTGTCACCAACTTCACGTCTATAGTGGACCGAGAGTAGCTGTCAGTAGGTAACAGCGTGCGGATCAGGGCGAATAAACAGAAATCATTATGGAAATGGTTTGCTTTCCTACACTAGTATGGGAAAGATACGTTCCCGCACACCGGCCTGTCAAAAGTTACTTTACAAGCAGACATACGTGCATGCAAAGCAGCTATTTTATAGTGGATATGGCAAAATAGTATCTACATTATGTATCAAGGGCGTAGTGTTGCCGTTTAGATCTAGACTTTCTAGACTCTTTTATTTTTTATTTATTTTAATTTGTAAATCTGACAGGCTAACAGACAAATAATGTCCAGTAACAAGCCTGCACGCAGTATTACAACAAATTCAAATTCAAATTTTCAAGACAAGACTTGCAAAAGTCTTGTCTAGAAATTTTCAAGACAAGACAAGAGTTTTTTAATCTAGACTTAGACTTAGTGAAGTCTTGATATTTCAAGACAAGACTTTAGTGAAGTTTTGTCTTGATGTTTCAAGACAAGACAAGACTTTGAAAGTCTTGTCTTTTGTCTTGTCTAGACGGCAAGACTAATTTAGAAGGAAAATTACTTTTGCATTCTGAGAAAATGGCGTCTAGAGTCTGCCATATTGAATTTTCCGTGACGCCATATACCTTATTTGTAATCTTCTTGTAACATACCTCTATATTAAATGCAGTGGAAGCTATTAAGAATGTTAAAAAAATGCTAGGCGCGAACTAAGAGGTAAGTACACAATTAATTTAAAAATAATTAAGTCAAAAAATGAGAAGTTATGATATGCAAAATAAATAAAAGTAAGTAATAACAATTTTACTGCAGTAACAAATTTATTAGACAATCAGAAAAAAAAAACGTGTGTAGAAATATATAATATACAGTACCCCTGACAAATACTTAGCAAAAAGAAAATGGTAAATTGTATGTGCACATTAAATAGATAACAAATAACAAAATAAATATTAACAAAAATTAAAATAAAATATATAAAAACACATTACCAAACACAAACTAACAAATTAAAAGAAAACGGATAATAAAAAGATAACAAAATTCCAACAAATATTAGGTGGAGGATAATTCCACCTTATTTGTAGTCTAAACTAGTTCCGGACGCCAACTGAATAATCTTTTTAAAATTTCAAGAGATTCATTTTTCAAAATTTTTCTAGAATATTTTGCAGGTAGGGCAGACGTAACATAAGCTATAAGGTTAAAAAGAACATTATATAAAAATTATAAAAACTGAAATTAAAACAATGATTAAAAACGGTTGCCTATTTCCAGATAATTAACTAAAGTCTATCAATATATACATCATGTTTAAAGCTACAAATATTGTCTACAAATTTCACTTGAACAACTTTTACCCTAGACAGGCTTAGCAAAAAGTTATATGGAAACTATTTTGTAGACAATATTCTTTTAAAAACTGATATTGTTGCTCTTTAGTTAATAGAATTGCAAGAGCATATATTGATTTTATTGGAAAATTGAAGAGGAGAACTTTTTTAGAGTAACTAATTAGGAATTTCAAGACAAAAAAAGAGTCGTCTGATTTCAGACATTGGCTTAAGGAGAGTATTAGCGTTTTCCGTAAGGCTTGCAAAATTACTATTCAAAAGGGGGTGGCGGGGGAAGCACAAGGGGGATAACCGGGGACTTTTGTAAAAATACGATGTCTAAAGGTGTTCTACCATCTGTGAAAAATCCAGCTCCTTTGGAATTATTTGCGACAACGGGTGTTTTCTTTCCTTTCATAATTCCTGAGGCTTACCACTCTGAATTTGGCATTATATGAGAGGCAGGCCACTTTAAATTATGATTCAGTGGCATGTACAAGAGACGTCTATTAATTTTATGGCCGTGTTCAAATTTATTATTTATATTTTCATTAAAATTACTCATAAATATTTATTTCTCTTCGTTATTTCTCTTGTTTTGTTTTGCAAAAGTTGGTTTGATTTTATGTAATATTCCGTACGAACAGAGATTCAGAATGGATTGGGGTATAATAAAACAGCAAATGTGTGTTTCTCGCGGAATAAAGCCAATGAAATTGTATTTTTAACGATACAATTTGATTTGAAATTACCTGTTTTTGTTGCTGATTGCTACCTTACTTTAATTTGACATTTTGGTTGTGAATGTCAGAGTTGTAACTTTCTAATTATTAGCTGCCGAAAAAAATGTACAAAAAAGTTTTATCTTGTAAATATTTCCATTGAAAAGTAAAATCAGGGATAATAATAGTTTTTTTATACGGCTGTATGCAATTGAAAGATTTTTTCGTTGGAGAGCAGCCAATTATATAATTGTTTCGAAACATATAGGAAAAAATCATTTTACCAACCAGTGGTCACAGTCAGGATTCTAACCTGAACCTTTCCAATTTCGCATGTAGTGAAAATCTATTGATTCTGAAGCATATAAGGAGAATATTGATTTAGCAATCATGTCACAATTGAGTATTGTAAGCTCATTCCGACGCGAAATTGGAAAGGTTCAGGTTAGAATCCTGACTGTGACCACTGGTTGGTAAAATGATTTTTTCCTATATGTTTCGAAACAATTATATAATTGACTGCTCTCCAACGAAAAAATCTTTAAAATCAGGGATGCGCGTCTATACGTCAAGAACGATTGTCCATATCGTGATCATTATAGCACATGAGCGGCCCGTATAAACATTTTTTGTGACCCCTCTCAGCTTTACAAAAAATAATATTTAAAAAAATGTGTTCTAATATCGAACTTAAAATATTTTGAGAGATGTTAACTATTATGATAATAGTAAGAAAAATCATAAATTTTAGTATCTAGTCATTTTTATAACGCATTTATTGAAATGAATATTAGGGAATATAATATGAACATAATTTTTTTACGTTTTTGAGTTCCGTAGCCAAATGACAAAAATGGAACCTTTATAATTTCGTCCTGTCCGTCCGTCCGTATGTCACAGCCATTTTACTCGGAAGGTAGGCGTCTTCTATGAACCGCTATACAATGGTGTAGTGAAATTACGAAAAAAGATTAGGGGTGGCACTCCATACATTTAACTGAGTGATGAAAAAATATCCAATGCGTATAATTAGCGTGTGGAGTATTGTTAGATAGGTCTTGAAAAATGATATAGAAGTTTCAAAATTACTTTTTTATTTTTTACTTTTTTTTGTTTAAGTCAATAGTCGATGAGATATGCGCTTCTAAAGTCGATAAAAGTGTGTGACCCCCCCCCTCTAACATTTCAACTATGGGGTTGAAAATTCTGAGAAAATATAAGGTGGTAGAAATTAAAAAACACTTCCAACGAAAATTGGTTTGAATAAGATGTTGTGTAGTTTTTGAGATATTGGATATTTTCGGTTACACACTATTTTTTTGATTTTAGCGACCGCAGAGATAACTTTGTTTTTCACAGTGTCTTTGCGAAATATTATGAAATATAAACTTATTTTTGGAAAACTATGTTCAACTTAAAATAAAAGACTACAAATTATTATTAAATTTATTATTAACTTTGAATTTTAACCGCGAAAGCTTTTCCCGACTACGAAACCCTTCACTGTGCGTGGTCAGACACGCACTTGGCCGATTTTTTTAAAAATACTGTTGATACTGCAGATATCGTATTTTAACAGTAACATCAAACTTTTGAAATCCATAATGTTGGTTTTTGATTATTAACTTCCCATTGGAAGTTATTGTAATGGGTCCGAAAATCAAAATCAAAAAGGAAAAAAAATTTTTATGTTTCAAGGTCACTACACTATTTTTACACTACTTTTAGAAAGATGTGTGTGTGTGTGTGTGTGTGACGTATGTACGTACGTACGTATGTATGTGTCCATTTCTTTCTAAGACGAAATCTCGAGAACGAAAAATGATATCGACTACGTTGGGGTGCCAATCGACGCGTATTAACGTATATATGATGTGAAAGGAATTTTTTTAAAATCGGTTCAGCCGTTCTTTTTTCTTAACCAAATAACCTCCAAAAAAGTAGATTTTACACAATATCTCGCGAATAAAAAATTATATCGACTTCGTAAGGGTGTCAATCGAGGCGTGTTAACGTCATTTTGATTCGACATAAATTTTATAAAAATCGGTTCAGCCGTTTTTTTTTTTTTTTTTTTTTTTAATTATTGATGTTTTAATGATTAAAATGATTACTTTTCTGTGTAATATCTAATTAAATTATTATTATTAAATATTTATCAAACTGGGAAGTTCGTCGTGTGGACCTCAAGGGTCGCACTTTAGTCCTAATAAACGACCCACCTCACGGCTTGTCATTATATTTTTTTTAGACAAAAATTGTAAGTATTTTTATAATTTATAATATTATTTTATAAACGTCAATTTTAAAAGCACCATTTGTCACCATTGGTGAAAACATTATTTATACAGCTAAAACTATAGTCGTATCATTTAAGTTAGCGACGCCATAGTAGAATCGGCCACAGCGCGAACTATTTACACGTCGAAAGGAACTGTCGGTGCGATGGTTCTTATTATTTCACACAGATATATGGTTTTATAATAAAAGTAGTTCATTCGATTCGTTTGCCTTATAAATCACATCGTTTTACTAAAAATGCACATTTTTCACAAGACAAAGATTGCTGTTTGAAAGAGTGTATTAAATCACATGTGCCGTCAGCTGCTCTTTAATAGTTTATAGAGCGTTATTTCTTGCTCTTGCACAATGCACAGGGTGTCATTTTACAATGTTTATAAAATCATACTGATATATAAAATAGTAATGGCGCGTCTGAAATGTCATTTTCTTAAAAAGTTTTTGGTTATTTCGTAATATACCCATGCTCATTTGCAGAAAGCGTTGTTAAAAAAATTGATTTGACAATGGCCTTAGATTATGACCACACATGATTCTCCATAAGAAAAGCATTGTAGTATTTTAAATCGATCCTGCTCGAAAAATAATTGATCGAGTGAAACGATATTTTTTTGTTTAAACATGTATTTAACATAGTTTTCTTTTAAATTTTTATTAAAAGAGCAGCCAATTACATAATATTAATTTCTGCAAATATCGGAAAAAATCATTTTGACAACCATAGTCACAGTCAGGACTCTAACCTGAACCTTTCCACTATCGCGGCGGAATGAGCTTACAATTACTCAACTGTGACATGATTACCAATCTAACATTCTCCATATATGCAAAAGAATCAATAGATTTCCACTACATGCGAGTGTTATTAATTATAGCTAGGTTGTAGATGTGAATCATTGATGATTTTTTCCGATATTTGCAGGAATCAATTATGCAAATGGCTGCTCTTCCAATAAAAATTTTCAATTACAAAACAGCCGTATAATTCTATTTAATATAATTAATATAGATATAATTAAATCCTCACAAGATACTTGTAAAAATAATTTATTTACTGCGACATGTTTTGACAAATTAATTTGTCATCCTCAGGCATAAAACTTTTATCTTTAATCATTTAGAAAAAGTAAAATAGATCTTTAGAGTTGTTAATATGGTCCATTTAATATAGTTTTTTTGTACAATTTCCACTTCGCACAACATTTTTCTACGCATTTTGATCAAAATTTAGCTTGAAAAGCGATCTCTTTCTATGTAGATCAATCATTTGTTTTCGTGTGAGTACAATCTAATGTTCTACGTGACAGGTAGTTTCACAATGACGTTAGACTGCTTCTGCATGTATAAAAACTGTAATTATCTTATCACAATCTAAGGTTATTGTCAAATCAAGTTTTTTGACAACGCTTTGTGCAACCGAGCACCAACCTGTTAAAACTTGCTATCGCTCATTTTACAATACGCTGTCACTTATTCGTCAATAGTATGCTTCATTACGCCCTAGATAGAATGGAATAGAATAGAATAGAAATTTATTAATCCATAATACAATTACACGAGGATTCGTCAAAACACCTGTGTTTTTTTTTTTTTTTTTAAAACTTACCAAATGCTGTCAATTTCTTTCAGTATTTTGTTTGAGCGATTAATGAACAACATGGTGATGACATTGTTGGTTTTTTTTAAATAAAAACTCATAAAAATTGTTAAAAGTAAAAAACTATGTAGTTATCACTGATAAAATTGGAAATAAAATCTGTGTTCACCTCTAATTAATATCCGTTATACTGAAAGACAATGTAAAAACGAAAAACAGCAATTTGATAAGATTTAACAAAGACAATTATGTAAAAGGTTATATTAAATCGATTAATGTGCTATATATATGGGACAAATTTTCAATATCTGTTCGTTTGTTGACGCTATTTTTAAATTTTTTAATAAATACCATTTCTAAGAAAATCCGTTTGAAATAATTGGGTTCTTTAATTAATATGCTCGTATTGTTGAAATCAAACCCATGATTATTGTTGTAGCTATGTTGTACTAGCGATGTTAGATTGGAATTAGGATAAAAGTATATCAATCTTCTATTATATTGTGCTGCGAGCAGGTAAAATGATTTAGGCCCGTGTTCGTTGATCTCAATTAAACTTAATCGTAATTTAAGTCTATAACTCTTTATTTCTATCTTATTAGTTTTTAAGAAACAGAAATGCATTAGGATTGATTAAATAATATAATTGCGTTCGATGAATAAATAATAAAAAATTATTGTTATCTACTAAAAGAAATTTTATACACAATAAATTAAGATTCCACACCATTAGTCTTTAACCTAAAGCTTTATGTTCGTTTTTTATATAGATGATGATAACCTTAGCTGGTAGGCGTCAATAAATTTACGATCTCTCTAAATTCGTATTCATACTTATCTATTTTTAAGCATTCATTTTGTGATGTTAAATGTTAAGGCACATTCAGCGACGTTTTTAGCTTAAACATTTATAGATATAAACATGGAAAATAAAAAAAATATAAAAACAGTTATTTTTTCATAACATTTAATATAGCCTAAAAGTGGTTAATGCTTAAAAGTTAATATGAATATTCTGTTTATAAACTTAAAAAACTGTAAGAATGGGCTATCGATTTTAATAACGTGTAATATTAATGATGACAAGGTATATGTTAGAGTTAATGTCCGAAGGGAGGTCAGCTAATTCTTGAAGAACGAAACTATTTTTAATTTATGTCAGAGTAGTTAACGTAAGTTCAAAAAAATCCACAATAATTATTATTTCATTCAAAAGTGAAAAAGATATTCTTAAGCTATCGTAAGACTATATTATTGTATCTATTAAAAATACATTCAAATAAAAAATTATGTTGTAACAATGAAAATGTTCATACTTTTTTTTAGCCAATAACATTTTTTATTCTTATATCCAACTGTTTTCCCCTAAATGTAGTGTTCCTCCTTTCCAAGAATTTTTATACACATTGAATTTATGAACCTTTGTTCATTAGCTGACGAAAGAATATTTTTTTAACGTACCTATGCGCAAAAAATATTGCATTACATTACAAATATTACAGCGCACATAGAATTAAGAGGCGTGGGCAAATATAAACGCCATAGATTCGAATGCAGTTATCATTTTTCAGCCACTTTGCGTTCTAAATTGTCAGCTGCCAAAGCAGAGAGTTTTTGTGTGGACGTACCCTAGCAGTTAAAAGTGCTTCGTCGTTATCATTGCTATAATTTAAAAAATTATTAGCTCTCGCATGTAGTGCGTTTCGTCGCTATGATTGCTATATATGAGAAGAAAACAGATTTCGGGTTCGGGTTCAAGTCTCGACAGTGGCATATTTGATTTTTTCTTAGATGTAGCCTAAATATAATCAGGGCAGCTTTCATGCTGTCTGATATTTTCTGATGAATGAACGAATGAATTGTGAATTACAGACGCTTGACAACAGAGGTCATTAGCGTCTGTCTGATATTTTCTGGTATTCACTAATTGTTAGGTGAATACGTTATGAACAGCTATTGCCAGCAGATTCCATTGTTATGAATTGCATCGCTGTCGGTTGAGTCTTAATTAATTAAAAAGATAGAATGAATGTGTAGCCAATCTCTATCTCTTCCAATCGCTTGCACTCTATCCTCATCACTCATATTATGAATCCGAAAAATAACTACAACCAACATATCGCTAGGGCACGTCTAGTAAGTATACATATAAGTCGATGATGGTATTGGCCAAACAATTTAGTCTAAATCTGTAAAGGCCAGCTAATTCGCGAATCAACAGCTATTTTCAGGAATTGGCTGTAACATATACGCAGGATTATGCTGCACTCTCGGGATGTGACCGGTGAGTATCAAACAGTCACTCGAGACCTATTTATGCTTGTAGTATAGATATATGCTTTTAGAGACTCGCAGCTTTCAAACGAAGCCTCGTTCAGTTTCAGATAGCCTGTTCTACACTGTGTTGCAGTCACTGAGAGCCAAAGGCAAAAATAACAGTGTCGGCCTTAGATCCTGCAATTATTTTAAGGTTCGATTTTACATTGAACATTTAGCCGTGCCTTCACTCGCGTTACTGCGTCAGTTTTGGCTCGGGTGTGGTTTTATGAAACCACGGTGCAAGTAACCAAAAAATGTTACAAAATAATAAACTATAGTAACACTGCTGTTTGAGTCAGTATACAAATCATATTTTCGATTTAAACTAAACTTGTCCAAATCACGGTCTACCTTTCTTTTACTACTTGCTGGGCATCTAAAAGATTTCAACAGGAAACTTTTAACAAAAGTTATTTTCCCAGAGCTCAGAAGCTTTTTTGTACGTTTGTGATTTAAAACAAAAATTCTACTGTGATCAGTCAATAGTGTGGGACAAGTCATATTTGCTAGCATGTGTAAAAGCTTATCGAAATTCGTTTATGTCATGAAAAGGGCCTAATGCTTTATCCAGCATTGATAGTTTTGAAAACGATATATTATGGCCATGTCTATCCTGTGCTACGGTATGGCCTATTGTAGCTTGGGATCATAGTGCCTTTTTCGCGAGCGTTTTCATTAAAGCAAACATCGATAGATACGCGCCATGTTCAAAATGGATAGAAGACAGTCATGTCGAGATGATTTTCCCCGAGAAAAAATTATGACAGTTCCATGTATTTTCCTCTTCAACTTATTACTTTTCGCTAGCAAAAATATGGCAAACTATGCCTTGGCAGAGGATGGACATGGCTATGATACTAGTGGAAAAAAAGCCATAAAACTACCATTGGCAGACAACAGATGTATACAAGCATTGTCCAGAAAATTATTCAGCCTACATTTACAATAAACTACCTGAAAAGTTAAAAAATAATACCTACTCAGTTTTCAAGGAAAATATAAAAAAATTCTTACTTAGAGCGAGCATTTTACAGGTGTAGATGAATTTTTACTGTTACCAGTCAATTTTATATTTGTTATATTTTAATGTGAACTTTTTTTGACGTGTTAAATTGATTTATA
Source organism: Mongoloraphidia duomilia (assembly GCA_039654895.1). NCBI lineage: Eukaryota > Metazoa > Arthropoda > Insecta > Raphidioptera > Raphidiidae > Mongoloraphidia > Mongoloraphidia duomilia. The sequence continues at coordinate 32,186,386 of CM077520.1, forward strand.
TTCGTTTATTGCGTAAGGCTGGTACAAGTTGGAAACTTCGTTTTGTTGCACTTAGGAGAATGATTTGATTATTAATAATAAAAACCGACTTGATAAATACATATATTAACTCAGGTTTCTATAGTCATTCTTCTGTAGGCAGGGCCGGTCGTCTCTGTACATTTTTTCAGACCAGCGCAGAGCGTTCAACGCAGTCTCCCTCGAAAAATGTTTTGTATATGGATTTGTGAGTTATGATTGATACAAAGCTAAATTTCTTATCCTAAATATACCTAATATATTAAAATTTTGTTGGTTCACTTACAAGAATAATCTATACATATCCATAATAAAACCGTACTTAAACGTTTTTTTGTCTGTCTGTTTGTGCACGCTAATCTCCGCAATGGCTGAACCAATTTGCATGCGGTTTTCACTGATGTATTGAGATAAGCTTGAACTAACATTTAGTATTTGTTTCATTTAAATCGGTTGACAAATAAAAAAGATAGGTCAATTTTAAAATGAGTCTCGCGCGCGCTGTGACACCGTTAATGCAAATGTGAAAACGTAGAGTTAAACATAAATAAATAGGTTAGGTTGACTGTTTATTTTTGTGACACCGTTAATGCAAACTATTTCCCAAGTCATTTTAAGTCCGACTTCGCTTCGCAGGGAAAGAATTTCTCGCTGATATACATACGTGAGCGGAGCCACTGCTAATAAATAAGAGGTGCCCTTTAAAAAGTTATACCTATAGCTCCATAAATTAACACTTCTGGCTATTAGGGAATTCTAAACTAAAATATCTGAAAATTTGATATACAAGCAGTTAACAAGAAGAATTTTATAGATTAAAACACGGCCCTGAACAGACATGAAGTTTCGCGTTGCGTGTCCGACAGAGAGACTCGTCCGCTGAGAGAATCAACTGTAGTCCTGTCATATCGGAGCCCCAGGACACCAGATTTTCTGTGATATATGACACTGTAGGATCTCAACACTACATAGTAGGGTACATATTATATAATATATATGCATTTCCAGTATGTATAAGCATGGTAATACATTAATATTTATGTAAGTGGTACTTACATAAGTAACAGATAATAAGGTCAACTGGCTTGGTCAAACAACTTGCACACTAATAAATTGATGATACTGCTGCTCAAGAAGTATAAAGTACAGATGTTCACAGAGAGGGCGGAGCAGAAAGGACAAATTCGGAGTCATAAAACGGCAGGGGTCAGAATCAATGCTATCATTAGGCCAACTAGGCAGTTGTCCAGGGCGCAGACCTCAAAGGGGCAAATTACTGACATTTGAGGGACACAATTTTATATAGATTATTCTTAAAATATATATTAGAAATCGTGTCCATCGTTATTATAACAAAATTAAGAAAAATTGCAGGATAGTAAAAATCAAATATTTTATCCACTATCCTGCGATTTTTCTTAATTTTATTCTTAAAATATATTTGTAACATTTAATAATCAATTTAAAATCAAACTCTCAGATAAGAATCTGTTTTAAGTACTGTTTTTTAATCATTAATTTTCTAGTTTATTATACTGAAAGCATAATTTTTGGTTTTCAAGGTCCCTTAATTCACATGCTAACGCAAAATTTAGTTGATCCAAAATAACCAACGAAATTCTTTTTTCATATACTGGATCATTTTATAATTCTAAATCAAGGCTATTGAGAGAGGTGGGGAAGCTGCTGCTAAAAAATATTTAAAATGATCTTTTGTTGTAGGAATTCGGTTTCAAATTTGTAGCGAGGTTCGACGGGTCTGTTCTAAGGCATAAAAATATCAAAATAAATATCAAAGTGTCAGATATACGTATTATATCCGATTTAAATTTAAAAACAGAAAATGTGGTGATCCTGATGATATTTAAATATTTATTAACAAAATCCCTGTGCATATAAGTTGTATATTTTTTTTTTTTGTTTTTAGAGTAAGACGTGGTTATTGTTATTCTGAGAAATAAAGTTATTTTTAATTTCATAATTTTTGAAGGTCGAAGTTCCGTTTTCCGACTTGTTTTTATTAACGTAGTGACCATTGAGTCAGTGACGACCATTACTTCCCCTGGCTGAGACTGATTTTGGCTAATAATTTGATTTACTGAATTTTCCTCACTACGATCCCTCTCTGATTCCAATATATAATGTCACCAAATGCTTTTTCATTCTGCTAGGAATACCATGTGCTACATCTTGTCCATTTTCCTGTATTCTTTTTTTCTCCCACTCAAAATAAACCCACAATGAATGCTTTTTGAATTTTTAATTGACAATAAACTTACTAGACATACGCGACTACACGGTCGATAGTGTATAGGTACTGCAATAGTAATACTGAATGACAAACAAAAGCAAACATGCGATAATATGTGACTACAGTCAGGGAAATCCCTCGAAACAAGCGTGAACCTATAGAACTTTGCAATTAAAAATCAGATAAATTAAATATATTATCTTCATATGTATTATATCAACGCAAATATATCATGATATATTGTATATATATATATATATATTCTGATATATATCAACCGATATAATATATCCTTGTGCCCAGGTCTGGGCAAAATTGCTTGGCCGGTAATTGACATTTCGTGTATATGTGGTATATGTTTACATAATATAGACTATAGAGATATTTTCTTCACTGGGGAACAATATTTTTTCCACCTAAGTAATCTATCTGTCTGCTTATATTGATATATCATTGAATTCCCAGGGAATACAAATCGGACATTGTGTCTGATGAAACGTGCATGAAGGTACTCAGAATTCATAGAGGCTTCCACATTTGTGAACAGGGATGTAGCTATGTAAATACGCTATTTTTATATTTTTTTAGGCTATTAAAGAAAAGAAAATAACTTTTCTATGATAATTTTAAATTACCTAATACCCATGCTTTTAACATATAACTTTCTCAAAAATCAGGATACCAATTTTTACAAAATCAATTTTCAAACTCATGTAACCTTGCGGAAAAAAATCTTAAATTTTTTTGAATACAACAATTTGACGGAAAATGCCTCAGCTTTCAGTCCCTAACATTAAACTTCTCTGATGACGTTTCTGTCAACTTTGAGTACAGCCACGGACGTGAAATTTTTCTTCGGAACTTCCGTTATTAGGGTGAAAGATTGACGTCTTAGCTTTCAATCCAGCTACTGAAAGTTGAGCTACGATTTTTTAATTCGAAGTTACGGCGAATTGAAAAAAGCTTACATTTCTGGCGCAATGTACCAGCGCCTGCTTTGTTTATTTTTTCTCGCTTTGTTTTCGTATGTCTCATATGCAGTTTTAACAACGCGCTTTAAAAACATAGGTCATCAAATTTATAATCAAATTACAATCATATTTATCTTCGAAAGCTCAGAAAAGTTTCCGAATCGCGAATGCGAATTGTCACTTCTCTCCAAGAATGTAACACCCAGCGATACGTGACAATTCCAGTGGGGTTGCTCAAATTGTAGTAAATCGCACATGGTATGCTTTTGTTCAAATCACCATATCTTCGAATAAAAAAATCGTAGCTCGACTTTCAGTAGCAGGATAGAAAACTGGTACTGTAATTTTTAACGCTGTGATGAAAGTTATGAAAAAAATTTGCATTCCCGCTGGTGCACTAAAAGTTGACAAATTCTTGACATTTTTTCCCGGTCCGCTTGAAAGTGATGCATAAGGAAAATTTAATAATAGGAGCTTTTTCCATAAAAATGCTGTATTCAATAAAATTTTATTATTTTCTTTGGGAGATACTGGAAGTTTTTCAAAAAATTTAAAAAAAAACAATCTTCAAATGAAGAAACAAACAGAGATACAAAAGATTTCTTTTGCTTAGTATAAGCAGGGTGTTAAGTATGAGAAATTTGAAAAAGATTTTAAAGATGTCTTTTTTTGGAAAAAATACGGTTATTTGACCAAAATTTAGCAAACATATTACTATAATAATTATTATTATAAATGTTAAGCTCAGTTTAAAAAAATATAAGTCTTTCAACACCATTATGTGCATTGAGCGTCATTCTATAGTTATAGTCCACGCTACAATCCTGTCCTGTGATGTAGGAATATCTTGTTTCATATGTGGGCGTGCCCTACACATGAACAACAAATGTTTCTCTGCTCGGCTGTCATTTTAGACATGTCAACGAGAGTGATATTTCTGATCGTAAGTGGGACCTCGGCACATCGTTTTTCGTTACATAAAGTCAATAACTTTGTTTACATTCCATTTATCCGAACGGATACGATGGTCGGTCGGTCGTAATCAAAACAAAATACTGTAAAGAAACTGTTTCTGCATCACTATTTCCTAGAACTCAATTTGAGTTTGTTTATATTTTTGAGGCTCTACCTGCCTGCAGGATTTCCTTGAACATGCCTTCGTTGCAGACATTGACTATAACGACACTTCGGATTTAAAGCACGCTCTATACCTTGAACGCAACCGTATAAAAAGTATCCTACATTTTAAATTTTGGTAGGTACCGAATGATATTGTACGGTCCAGCCGTTTTCGAGCACAAAAAACAAAATTAGCCCAGTCAAATTAGCATTCGTCTGCAGAAAAGTTCATAATAAAAAGACTAATGATAAGAACTTTTTACTAAAAATAAAAAGGAACCGAGAAATTTCCAAAAAACTATCTTTCTCAGCCTTTCAACTCCTGTAAAAAATGTTGCACTACATGGTATCGATGGGGACTTCTGAGAGATAGTTTAAAATGACAATGGTGGTTGAATTGACTCTTAAGATTTTTGGAATTTGAAGATAACATGCGTGGTTCAGGATCAATAATAGCAATACCTCATGATATTTAAATTATTTGCATATATTTAATAACGTTTCGGCAACTCTTCGTGCCATCAGTTTTGCTGGTATTGATCCTGAGTCACAGAGGTTTTCCTTTAATTTTCATATAAAATGACAATATTTAGCCGTATATAAAAATCCAACCAGGTGGGAGTTTTTCCGCAGATATATTCTTTATTTTTCTAATTACACTTGGCTAAATATGTAAAAACCCTATAGAAAAATTGAAATTACAGAATTGTTCAAAGAATTTAACGTAGGTACTGCAAATTGAACAACTTTACGCTAGAGCAATTCTATTCTTCTATCATCATCACTCTGAGTTTCAAACTCCTGTCAGTCATCTATATTCCACAAAGTGGCAAGGCCAACATCCTTTACAGATTCCAAAAATGTAAAAAACCTTTGGCCGGAGACTTATAGTGTCCCTTGCTACAAAATTATATAACCATTTACCTGAAGAATTGAAAGTTATTACCAATAAAAAAAACTTCAAAATAAAAGTAATAAACTGGTTACTGATCAATGCAAATGCCAATGTTGTATTCCAGATCCTTGCATAAAGTAATGTCACAAATAAATAAATGATTATTGTTTTTCCCTTTACATATTTAAATATTAGAACGATACGTTTTTTCAGAGAAAATATAGCATAACTCATTTTTTGCCAAGTTTTGAAAAATCGTATTGAAAAAACTAAGGAGTCGTTTCTTAAAAAACCTTTCTAATTTGGTAGTTCCTGTGAGAACTACCCAATACGCATTGGAATATTTGAAACGAATTTTGTTTTATTACATATTTTTGTTCCTATTGTTTTAATAGTTAGGTACCTATATATAAAAAATTACGCTACTATTTTATATCGGAAATTAAAAAAATAACCATTTGATGACGCTGTTTTTATAACAGTCATGTGAAATGAATAAAACTATAAATATCTTTGATTTATGATACCTTTCTGTTCTATTTGTCGATTGAAAATGGGTGATAGAAACATCGATACACAAAAAATATGATTATCGTACATGTCGTGCTGAAATGATCTTGTCAATCAATGTTTCACTATTTCGGAAACGCAATGAAAAATGCAATACTATATTATATATTTTCACTATAATTGTATTTTGTATGCCACTCTGGTTTCGTAACGTACAACCTACTAAATGCTGATTTTTAGATAGATGTGGAGTAATAAATTCAGCTGTGTTAGTACTATAGCATAGCGCAACAGAATTTGACGAATCTTAATTTTTCCACTTCTGCGTTGTGCATTCTTTCTGGGTATATATTATGTCATATTGCAAAATGAGTTTGACTAGTTTTTGGCTGTCGCCAAACATGGAGAGTTTAAATCAATTACTGGATGAATGAAAGTTCAATTAAGCCAGATGGCCACGTAGAGGAAGATGACAATATAAAAATATATAGGTAGTACCCGACTTTATGAGTTAATTCGTTCCTGCGACAGCTCGAAAACGTATTAAAATGGGCGTAAACGGACTATTTTATGGGGCGGATTTAGACATTGAAAAAAAAATTTGTCCGAAATCATCGAAAAATTTATCGGATTATTTCGAAATCAAAAATGTATTTAATCAATAATTACCACAGGACCAGGCCCATAAAATACATCCTGATAGTGAATTACTGTATCTGTATGTAATTTTGTGTAGACTTTAGATTGATGAAATTCTTGTCAAATATTTAAAAGGGTAAGAAATTAAAGAGGTGTGTCAAGGGCTTTTTTATTTTGCCCAAAATCATATTAAAGTTCACATTATGATCATTTAAATACCACAAAGCTTGTTATAATATTAGCAAATACACCATTTTGCCGGAAGGGTTTGTCATTACGATCCATGTTTTTAGTAACTGTTATTAGGGAATAAAATTGCATCTGCTATAAAATCACTACGAAGAATGTATTTATTTATTACAATATTCACATTTACGATTTTGTTAGTACTTAATATTTAAAAAAAGGACTCATAAACCTGTAAATTCGTAAAGCGGAAAAAATTCCTTTCTAGAAATGTGTTAGTTAAAAAAATGCAAAAAGAAATAATAATACAAATTACGTGACATTATTCGGGGGTAAAATGTTTTGTGGTGACGTTATTTTTGTAAAGAATGTTTAAAAACCGTATTTGTATTTATGTTCGCGCGAGGTTACGCAGAGACATGTAACGCAGATAGACGTTGAACAAAAGCCTACATACGTATGTAAATCTACCTAGTAGCTTCTTATGTGTGGTGTATAAGGTGTAGAATAGAATTTGGTCAATACATCGATAGTAGAGGTGCGCGGGTAGTAGATTTTCTTTTTTGAGTTAACTCGGTTCGCTAAGTTTCGAGTTTTTAATTGAATTAGTTATGGGAGGCAAATATTTATTTTTGAGCATCACCACCAGAGTCAGAATTGTTTTAATTAGATATTATTTATTTGTGTTGAACACACAAATATTCATTTAACACCCTGTGGTTGCAGAGGAGCTGCGGGTAAACGGAACGGAGCATATTAGAGTCCCTGTATTGTGTGATCGGTATTTCGCGCAAAAACATAGAAGTTAAAATAACTATGCATGCGTACTGCGTATATAAGTGCGTTCACTGTATTTTATTTAAGCTCGAACACTAAAGCATTGTCAGAAAATATGAATTGACAATTACTTGGATTGTGATCACAAAATAACATATTTCCTATATGCAGGAACAGTCTAATGTCGTTATCAAACTTTTTGTTATAGTAGTGTAACTGTTAGCTTGCTGGCCTTTGGATCAAATTGTCGTGGATTCGAATCTCACCTCCGCTTATGGATATTTTGTGATGTTTAATTTTATTTGATGTAACTAGACGCTAATGACTTTAGTTTTACGTCTGTAATCTACGATAAATAAATAACTTTGTTATGTCAAACATGTACAGAAAACTATGTTAAATAGATCGTTTCAATCGATCAATTATTTTTCGAGCAGGATAGATATTTTAAAATTCTAAAACGCTTTCTTATGGATAAGTACCTACATCTAAGATCATTGTCAAAACGAGATTTTCTGACAATGTTTTCTGCAACCTAGCATTAATGTCAAAGAGTTATGTTCTTTATGAACTGTCAATAAATGTTGTTTTTTTAAGAAATATATAAATATATGATTTCAATCGTTAGGCACTTGATAGAATATAATTGAACAAAATAAATACACAAACACGAAAAATCCTACACAGTTATTAATCTCAATGATCGTATCGGGTTTCTAGTCCATCATCAGGATGTCAAATCAATTAAGTAATACTAGTAACATAAAAGAGTAACGTATTATTTAATTTCTTTACTGTTTTTTTGGATGCGTGTTTCTAGAATGTTTGTCTGTCTTGTTTGTAGCAGAGAACGGTTGAACCGATGTTGACAAAACTTCATACCCTATCAACGTACTACAAGTATTCAAAAGTATATAGGGTACTTTTTATTGGGCCACGATCGGATTAAGATAAGGTTTCTGTCAAAACTAATATTTACGCCAGCAAAGCCGCAAGTGGAGTCTAGAAACAGAATTCACTTACTCTATACATGTGAAGATTAAGCATGGAGGAATTGATTCAATTACACACAGTGGACCGGAGAACTGGTCTACCACACTATTTTGACTATTAGTCTTGGCAATCGAATAAATAAAACTCTGTAGACAGACACGGACAGATCTTGTAGTACAACGTTATCAAGAAGACATGCGATAGCTTTAGGCATTTCTCCTCTTTGTCTGTTTACACGTGAAGACCCGCCGGCAATATCAGTCTTGTTGACTGCTCTTCTCAACCCGTAGCATCGTCCACAGGGACCCTTCTCCGCAGAGATCCCATTTCGCACATACAAACAGGAACGAGCCTCTGCAGACAGCTGATTGATTTTAAACTAACGCCCAGTTAGATTGATTATGTTGTTCTCACGCAAATTACCACTAGTTTCTTAGAAGGTGAAAATGTAATGGATGAATGCCACATTATACATTGTGCTCGAAAAGTAGTGCTTGGTTGCACAAAGCGTTGTTAAAAAATTTGATTGACAATGACATTAGATTATGATTTAATATAATTATAGTTTTTATACACGCAGGAACAGCCTAATGTCTATTTATTTATTGTAGATTATAGACGCGTTGACATCTAAGGTCATTAGCGTCTTTCAACTACACTAAATAACAACTAACTTAAAACTAAATAACATCACAAAACATCCATGAGCGCAGGTGGGATTCGAACCCACGGCAGTCCAGTCTAGAGGTTGCAGCAGAAGCCTAATGTCGTTGTGAAACTCTCTGTCATGTAGAACATTAGATAATGAGCTATTTTCGTGAGAGTAGTCCACGAGACTTGTGGTAGGGACAAACATTATTTATTCCCCATTAGTGTCGTGTCATTTTAGTGGTATAACGTAATTATTTAATTAATTTAATAATAGTAATAATTAAATAATTAAGTTATAGCACTGAAATGACACGACACTAATGGGGAATAAATAATGTTTGTCCCTACCGCAAGTGCTGCCTCTAGTGGATAATTGAAAGAACTACTCTTAGGAAAATGGCTCATTGTATTCACACAAAAACAAATGATTGATCTACATAGAAAAAGATTGCTTTTCAAGTTAAATTTTTATCAAAATGCGTAGAAAAATGTTGTTTCGAGGTGTAAATTGTACAAAAAAACTATGTTAAATGCATGCATACACAGTTATCGTTTCAATCGATCAATTATTTTTCGAGCAGGATCGATTTAAAATTCTACAATGATTTTCTTATGGAGAATTAATATGTGTGGTCACAATCTAAGGTCAGTGTCAAATCAAATTTTTTGACCACGCTTTCTGCAACTGAGCATAACTTTACAACGATTTGGAGAGCATATTATTCCTTATGAAATTCTGAATCGAAAAGCAATTTTATGTTTTGATTTCCGAAATGTAACTATTAAAATATTATACTTGCTTAAAAATTTAAAAAATCTTATTTAGGCACTACATTTTTATACGACTCATTGCAGGACTTCAAAAAACCGTAGGTATATCCCTTTTACACGGACCTTAATTTCTTACTTTCTTGTACCCTTCGAACTGTTGTTTTACGCAATGTAGAACAACAAAACATACTAAAATTTTCAGCCGCCGCCTTAAGTAGGAATGATCTTGATCCGCCATCTTGTTTTAAAATGATGGACCTTAAATAATAACTTCAAAAAAAGGAGTCCCTAACTTACATGACAGCGGTAAGTATTATTATTTCTCTATTACAGTCATTGTGATTTATTTACGCCGACTTCTAATTGAATGTAGGTTATAAGAGAGGTGATCGTAAAATGAAGGTAAATATTATTTTATCCTTTTCAGAGACATTCTATTTCCTTTGAAGTAGGTTCAATTTTTTTAAATATTATTTCTATAATTTATTGCATAAATAGTAGTTCAATTCTTGTAAAATACCTCGTTTTCGTTCTCACTTACTCCTGTCATTGTTGTTCCAGCATCGAAATACGCGAGGTGCACATCAAATGACGAGGTAGACGAATTTACATTTTTTTAAAACAAATTTTGATAAACTTTATACATAAGCAGAGAGAGAGAGCGTTTCTATATATTTTCGTTTTGCTGCCATTGCCATCTATGAGTGCGTTCAGAACTTACGTTTTCTGATTAATTGAAATCCGAACTTTATAAGCTGGTTTAGTGTGATCACACTGTACAGAGTAGGTACATGTAGGTCAAAATTAAATAAGTAATGTACCGGCACCATGATGACAGTGTCATTGTGTTCAGTGCGTCGTTAATTACATGAGTCTGGAAAGTTTCAGACTATTGGAAATATCAATAAATTTTATATGAGTTTCTAAAGTCCATATTCATTGTATACTCTCCTACTGTTTCAATATAATATCCTGATGACCGGTTTATTGTACATTTTAAACACGCTGTTAAATGACGGGTTGCTATGGTAACGAAACGCAGCAACCTATGAACACGTAGCAATCAAAATTTAAAAGTGTGTTTAAAAAAACATCGTGATTAAAATGTACGATAAACCGGCCATCAGTGACTATAACGAACACTCATTAACACGCTTATATTAGCTTCACCTGTATGTTTGCGTGCTTGCGTGCTTGCTTGTTTGTCAGTTTGTAACCGACTTCTTTGAACTTAATTTTGACCAACTTTGAACGGTCAGATTTAGTTTAAACTTTGTCGACTTATCAAGGACCGACGACAATACAATAATTCCATAAGTTTGTCCCATTATCCTGACCAGGATCTCCAGAACTAAAAAAAAAAAAGCTAAAAACTTCAGATTGAACTGAAACTTTGCACACTTATCAAGGACCGATTACAATACAATAATTCCATAAGTTTGTCCTATTATCCTGACCAGGATCTCCAGGACTAAAAAGCAAAAATAAATTATATTTTAAAAAACTAAAAAACACGCTTTAATGAACTAAAAAGTAAAAAATAATTAATTTTATTGTAAAAAAGCGTGGGGTAGTATGAAAATATGATACAAAGCACCCCACGCTTTTTTACAATAAAATTAATTATTTTTTACTTTTTAGTTCATTAAAGCGTGTTTTTTAGTTTTTTTAAAATATAATTTATTTTACTTTGATGTCTGCATATTATTTGTTCACTCCGATATATGTTATTACATTTGGCCTTTCCGCTAAGTTTAATTCATTAATTAGTACTAGAAGTGAGATTTCTGCATTGTTTCACAGTATTTGCCAAATCAAGAATGTACCATGTAAAAAATATTGCTCGCAGTGCAGAACAGTTTCGACAAAATGTTGTTTTTGCTAAGCGAGACCAATGACGCCACAGACATACGTCCACGCATAGATAAAGACAGGTATGTCTATGGAAAGAGAGGAATATTTCTCTCGTCAGTCGTAATTCGTGAAGAACCTAACATAAGTTCTAACTGCCGGCCTGTCAATTGTACATAAACAAATCAGTGTACTATATTCTCTCTTTATCTATCGGTCAGTGGGCGTGATTCAACTACAGCAGCCAATCAGAGAAGGCTGCCTGCAATTGACGTGTTCCGTGGCGGTATAATTCTATGTTTAAAATTACATTGAAAAATAGGCACTTTTTGGAATTTTTTTCTTGTAGAAAAAGCTTCCGAAAAATTCTCAAAGAAATTCTTTTAATATTTATTTGTAAAGTAGATTCCAAACCTAAAAAAATGTGGGACGACCCTATTGACTCTATTATGGAGAAAATCATTTATTTTGAGAGTATTGTCTTCATATTTTTATTACAAAGCATATTGTAACAAAACCCCAGATGCTGCGCCACTGTTTCCGACATAACATTCCGGAGTGAAGCGATTGTCTGTTTGTTATAACACAGTAGTGGAATAGTATCGAAGCATCGAGAATAAGTCGTAGTGGCGTAGCGGGGAATGGTGCCGCAGATACGCGTAACAGTAGGAATGTTCGAGAGAGTGCTAGACAGAACTCGCACACACGGGACCTAGACGACGCAGGTATATAACCAGGAGTGAAGCGAACATGCGGGTCAGTCTACAACCAGCGTCAATTGGAAATAAATGTGAAAATAAATAAAACAGTATTCTGTGTTAAAATAAATATCCTTGTATTGTTAAGTGTTTCATTGTTTAGAATTGACATTTTCGTTATTGTGGTTTATTGTGTTTATAATTATTATAATTAATTATTGTAAATAGGCATTGCAAATAGACATTGTACATAAATCCTAATAAATAAATAATTTAATTCCGCCAAATTAAAAACAGTTTTGTTACAATATGTTTATTACGACAGTTAAAAGAATAATAAAACAATTTGCATATATATTTTTGTCACTATAAGTAAAATGTTTTATGAAGCATCTTATGTTTTTACAGAAATAAGTAAACAAACCTTCATCGTGAATTAAGAAAATCAATCTTCTATATTTGAAAACCGTGAAGAAATTTAAAACTTTTAGATTAATTAAAAAGTCCGTGTCTCAGAGGAATAAGATAACAAATTTCAAGTAGAATTGAAAGAACGAGACATTATTTTTCAGCGTTACATTTGAGCATATAATTCTAATCGTACGAAAAGCTTGATTTTACTTTAGCGAACTCAGATTTATATACAATAATTGTCGTTATCTGTCGCACGTTCTTCTTCCTTTTGGGATTTCCTCATTCGTTCGTCTGCGCAAGCGTATACATATGTATGTAAGGAATGGGTGGTCGGTATGGTTGTAAGGTAGACAGCGGTAATCCATCTCAATCTAGTAGATAAATCAGTAAGAGGAGTGACTTCCTTTTTCTCTTACATACTGCCATTGCTTTCGACTCTCTGCATGTAATATGTTTAAGTAAAAATAAAAGTGTGTATTGCAAATCCGCGCTCAGCTTTAAAATCCGCGAGATCCATCATCCCTACTCCTGTATCCACAGTGCTGCGTCATTCGCCCGTCCCGGTGCTCCAGCTGAGGAGACGACGTTCAAAATTATACATGTCCATCATTTAAATTAAAATTGGCTCAAAGTATTTTCATAAAGTTTAACTGCAAAGAGTATTTCACTTTAGTGCCAATCCAAATTACAATTTTAACGTCCAAATTCATACCAAATTCATACATCATTTACGATCAAATTTAGTGCATTACAACGTTTACTGCAAGGAATATATTTGTGGATTCGGTTCACTGAGAGTCTTGAGGTGAAATTAGACATGTCCACCGGATAGATTTTTCATACAGTTTTATTATGCGTAGTGATGAGCAAAATTGGTCTTGGTCTTGCCGACTTGGTCTTGGTCGCGAAAAAGCAAGACCAAGACCAAGACTATCATTAGACTAGCAAGACCAAGACCAAGACCTCTTGCAGTCTTGGTCTTGCGAAAAAGCAAGACCAAGACCGCTATCATTAGACTAGCAGGACCAAGACCAAGACCGAATAAACAAGCGTGTTAAAAATGATGTGTAATTTTGATTTTTTTTAACATTTTAATAAAATAAAGTATTTTGTTAGTTAATAATAGATTGTGAATTATTTTTAATTTATAACTATGATGATCTTCAGAAGTAAAAAACTAAAAAAAAGACATAAAATGAGCAAGACCAAGACTTGATACGCAAGACCAAGACCAAGACTAAATAAGCAAGACCAAGACCAAGACTGAATCAGCAAGACCAAGACCAAGACCAAGACTGTCCAAGTCTTGGTCTTGGTCTTGCTTTGCTCATCACTAATTATGCGGAATATGTTAAAAATTTCATTCTTCTACAACTGTATCCAAATTACTTAACAATAACCACGAATTCCTAACAGTACTAATAGCACTTTGATATTTAAAAAACTTACAGGTAAAGTGATTTCACAGTAAAATTTAGTTTACTTAAGTATAAGACAGTGTAGCTCGCACTATACACTAGAGAAGGCAAACTTGCATATAGGCAAAATCTACATATTACGTCCGGCAAACAGTGATTCAAGACTCTATAATTATTAGCGATCTGGAAAATGAGTAAAAAAACAGATATGTCTAGTTTTGAACGCCAGCTTCTCCAACTGTTATGGTGATACTATTGACAATTGAAAGCCTTGCCGTGTTATCTTTGTGCGTTGAATGTTTTGTTTTGTACAAATGGCAGCATTAGTTTCAACGCACCGCCAACTTTATAACAAACTGTTGAGATTAAAAATCTTCAGATAAGGAAATTTTATTTTTTCAAATTTGTCATATTTTTACTAAGTACAATCACTATACAAGGTGCTGAATTGCTTTGCGGGTAATAGGGATTTAACCCGTAAAATCAAACTTTTGCGATTTCCTGCTTCCCTAATTATTTTAGAAAAAATATCTTCGAATAAAAATTTTAGGACATAAAATTCTGCATCTAAATCATTAAACAAATTTAATTTTGCATGCTTTGTAACGGCAGAAATTTGATATGAAAATGTCAAAATTACCTCAAAAACAGATAACAATTATTATAGTCATGGAACTTGAACAAAATGATGACGTTTTAGCTGTCAGAATAATTTTTAATCATTTTGTTCAAGTTCCATGGCTATCGCTATCTGTTTTTGAGATAATTTTGACATTTTTATATCAAAACCCCAAATATGGTAAATGTTCGAAATTTTGTCAGCTCCAATTTTTATGCATGGAATTTTTTCGTAGGACCAACTGTTTTCGAGATCAAAAAAAGGGACCTCTTGTAACGCTACCGCTGGCCCTGTGACTACAAAAAAAAGGAATTTAAATGGCTTCAAAAAGTCTAGGGGTTTACCAGGGTAGTTACAAGAAAAAAATTTATATATATATCAACAGAAAAAACTTAATTTATTTTCTTTCTTAATATATTTTTTATTTTTTTAATGAACATTAATAATTAGAAAATACACAATATTTTCATACAATAGGAAGCCTCTGAAACGAACAAAAAGTGATTAGCTAAAAAAAATAGAAAAATTTAACATTCAGAGGACTGGCCTTCGTGACTGTTTTATGCTTACTTCTACAAAAAAAACACAAACTTCCCGCGCACTGAACAGTTATCAAATCTGAAGTATTCTCTCTCAAAAGTGCGGCGATTTAACGTTTAAATACTAGCTGTGACGTAGATGTCTACAGCTGGTCCAACCGAACTTACTTCGACCGTTCGACCGCTAAGATCGGCTTTTTATAATACTGTTACGATGCGCAAACCAGGGGTCCTATAACGTTATGTTACAGTACACCCGGCTAAAAATAAAAAAAAACGAGGAAAAAAAAAACTTTCCTTATAACTAGGAAAATGTTTTTTTTTTATAC
The DNA here is from genome assembly GCA_039654895.1 of Mongoloraphidia duomilia. Lineage (NCBI taxonomy): Eukaryota > Metazoa > Arthropoda > Insecta > Raphidioptera > Raphidiidae > Mongoloraphidia > Mongoloraphidia duomilia. The sequence continues at coordinate 32,202,035 of CM077520.1, forward strand.
TTAATATATAATAATATAATACATTTTTAATTAACATAATAAAGATTCATTTGGGCTAGTAGAAATCTTCCAGCATGGTTGATCGGTAACTTCTTGGTCTAGGAAACTCAGGTGCCTCCCTCTAGGTAGATGCCTGCAGAAACGTCCACGACCTCCAAAGTTAGCCAGCAGCACTGCTTCGATCTTTTCCATCAAAACCCTTTACAAACATATAAAAAAATCAAAACACCAACAATTCAGTGACAGTCGTAATTTACTACTTCGGTAGACTCGGAGTGCGCATAAAATAGCGACCATCGCCAGTAATGATGGCTTTTATTATCTTACCACCGGGGATGTTTATAAAAACCTTTCGTCGTGTCCTTCCAGGCTTCCTGACTGATTGAATGGCAGTTACCAGCCGGGGTACATCTGTTACCTCACGGTACTGTGAGTTAGGTATCCGACGCCCCATCTCTAGCATCAGCGTCGATAATGTGGGCTCCGTTTTGGGACCATTATTCACCATAGCGTCCAAAGGAAGAGAAACCCGTCCCTCTGCCACGCTACGATATTGCTCGATGGTCATCTTCTTTTTTGGCTGCTGTTCCAGTTCTTGCTGTTTCCCATCGGATGTTGTGGATGGTGGTAACCCGACCATCACTGGCTCGTCGATCCATAGGATGTCAGATTCTTCCATCAACTTTACCTCGGACACTATTATTTTAAGCAATCAAAATTTTAAAGACCACTGTTTTTTTTCTTTTAATTGCCATCATCAATCATTCAACCAGGGCTTCCTATCGACATGAAGGTAAATTACGCTGACTGAATTGAATTTAAAGAAAAATTTACTCAATGACTAATGTTACCATACAACAAAAGACAACTTTAACTGTTTTTTTTTTTTTATATATACCTACTCCTATGTATACATATATATAAATTTTTTTTTTAACCATTATAATAAGGTCGCAAAGAACGTACATTAAAAGTACCACGTACTTCTTCCGTATCAGAATTTACCACCAGATACGCATTTTCAGCAATCTTTTCCTTAATTCTAAATGGACCTTCATAAATTAAGCAGAATTTCTTAGTAATTCTATCGGCAGCTGAAGACTGCATATGGCACTTAATTAGCACCTCGTCTCCTATCTGGTAAACCCGCAACTTTTTTTTATCATTCTTCCGCTTCCGTCGAGCCGCACTGGCTTCTATAACGCATTTAGCTATCCTCAACTTTGTATCCCTATCATTACCCTGTTCAGGAGGTGGAAATTTTATTAGTCTCTCAATCATAGATTCTACCCTTTCCCCAAACATTAGTTCATGTGGAGTGAAATGTGTAGAACTGTGTACTGTAGTATTAATATAAGTTTCAATGTCCGACAAATAATTACACCATTTTGTGTGTTTATTATGGCATAATAATCTAAAATAGTTCCCCAGTTCCTTATTAACGCGTTCAACTTGGTTGGATGTAGGGCAATATACAGACGAGTATCTGACCTTGATCCCTAATTCCTCTAGTTTTTTCTTATAATGCTTGCTAACAAATTGGGGACCCTGATCCGATAAAATAGTTTTAGGTTGACCGATATTTACTACATAATTATTCGTGATTTTTCTCACGATCTCAGCCGCATTAGCTTTTTTCAATGGGTACAATTTAACATATTTACTGAATACATCTTCGATCACTAACAGCATTATATTACCAAACCTCCCGTTGGGTAGTGGTCCATATAAATCTATTGACACTAAATCCAAAGGTTTATTAACAACTACAGCTTTATAGGGACCTGTTTGCCCCTGGGTAAAAACTTTACTTTTCTGACAATCGCTGCATTTCCGTACAATTTGTTGAATACGCCTCTGCATATTTGGAAATATACAGACTTGACACATAGTGTTATAAGTTTTATTAATTCCACAGTGACCGTAGTTAACATGATAAAATGTTACTAATGACATAACTTTACTTATTGGAACACAGACACGAAAATAAATTAAATCGTTTTTTGTATGTTTGAAAAATAAAATTGCATTGAATAACAGGTAGTGATCGGAAATGTATTTGTTCGTGTTTGTGTCTGATTCTATCGCTTGAATAATGTTATTATAATAATCGTCTTGTCTCTGTAAAATATGTAAATTTTTTAATTCTTTACGTAATCTTTTTTCGTCGGCGTTAATAATGTTCAAATGAACTTCGGTATTCTGTTTTTGCTCCTCGGTTACAAAAGCGTACCGCGATAATGTGTCCCCTACTACATTGGCTTTTCCGGTTACGTAACGAATATCCAAGTCGAGCTCTTGTAATGCTAAAACCCATCGCAATAATCTCCCCTGTAGATTTCTACTATTATTCAAAAACTTCAATGCTTTATGATCGGTTTCCACTATAACTTTCCTCCCACAAATATAATTATAAAATTTTTTACATGCGAAAACTAAAGCGGCTAACTCTAATTCCGTCACCGTATAATTATACTCAGCCCCTTGTAACTTCCTGCTTGCAAATTCTATGACTTTATCCCCGTTTGAATCCCTTTGAAATAGACATGCCCCCAATCCTAATCTGGATGCATCGCAACTCATATAAAAAGTCTCGTCAAAATTAGGATGTTTCAACATTAGCGTTTCCAAAAATCTTTCTTTTATTTCCCCGAAACAATGATTTTCTTTTTCCCCCCATTTCCATACTTGATCCTTTTTTAATAATTCCGATAGCGGATGCAATATTTCTGCAAATCTCTCTACAAATTTCCTATAAAAGTTACATAACCCCAAAAATCCCTGTAGTTGTTTCCGATTCTTTGGAATAGGAAAGTCCCTGATCGCACTTACTTTCTCGGGGTTAGGACGCATTCCTTCAGGCGACACTATAAATCCCAAAAACTTAAATTCGCTACAACCAAATTTTGATTTTTTTCTATTTACAGTAATATTATTGTCTCGAAATTTCTCAAAAACCTGCCGTAAATGATTAAAATGCTCTTGGCATGATTTTGAAATGATCAACAAATCGTCTACATACATTAATACAAACTGATTCATTTCATTACCTAAACAGAATTCTAAAGCCTTCATAAATTGTGCTACGCTAATGTTTAATCCGAACGGTAATACTTTAAATTGGTAATTACGCCCTTCAAACAAAAATGCTGTATATTTTCTAGAATTTTTTTCTAATGGTACTTGCCAATAACTCGCTACTAAATCGATGCTTGAAATAAACTTTATATCATTGAATTTGTAAAACATTTCGTGTAAATTTGGAGGTGACTCCCTGTCTGGAATAATAATTTTATTTAATTCCCTTGCGTCTAAACATACTCGAATTGTGCCATCTGATTTTGGTACTATTACTAACGGATTGGTGTAGGGTGATTCGGATCGCTCAATAATTCCCATTCTTATCATACGCTGTATTTCAGTGCTTACCGTATCTCTTTTATTAAAGGGGATAGGATATGTACGTTTAATTATTGTAGCTTCCGGCCTAATATTTAATTTACATTCATATCCGCGAATTAACCCTGGAGAATCCGATAGTACGTCACTGTATTCTTCAACGAATCTGTTCAATTCTGTATCAAATTGATTTGATGACGCACCCGGATCAGGTGGTGACCGTATAATGCAAAAGGCATTCCTTGACTCGCATACAGTATGTTTCATTAATGCAGCTCCCTTTATTTTCTTATATTCGAAATTTATCGTCCTATTTTCATAACAAATACTAAACTTCATTACATTTAATAAGTCATTACCAAAAATAATTTTTTCTTTTAGCTTTGGAACTACCAAGAAAATGTATTCTACGTTAACTTTACCCAATTCAAATTCTAAGTGAACCTGCTGTTTTACATTTTTTATAATTCTATTGTCGGCAGATTTAATTATAAGTCCCGTTATTGGTATTACTGGAATATTATTACTTATTTCTAATTCCCTAAATAATTCATCTGAAATGACCGAAACGTCAGCCCCTGTATCAATTAAAGCGGTATGAATTTTATTATTTATTAAAATTTCTACTATTGGTATGGTTATTGGTTGAATATTTGGGTTTGTGGCTGGATTTTCATAATCCTCAAGTAAGCCAGTGTCGTGTTCCCTAAACAAATTCCGCATCATGCTCCCATTTCCGAAGCGGTCTATTTCGGGAGCTTTGAATATCCCGCCTTTTAGTTTCCCGTGTTATTATCATTGTTCCGCGGAACTGAAATATTTCTCCGATTTTCCCCATTATAGTATCTATTAACCTGGAATAACCGATCTGCTACTATTATTTTATCGTAAGCTTGTAAAAACGTATTGACTTCACTACCTAAAAGAAATTGTTGAACATTCGTTTCAAAATGCTCCATTAGTAATTTTACTAAACTTAATTCAGGTATTTCAGGTTGTAAATACTTTGCTTGGCTATACCAATATTTGAAATGTGCAGCCCGGGGTCCCGACTCTATTCTATATAAGTGGCTAGTATAAATTTTTTTTCTAACGGACAATTGTTTTTCTTCTGACCAGTAAAGTTTGATAAACCATTTTTTGAATTGTTCGTATGTTTGCACTTCTTTACCCTGTGAGAAAAAACACTCTGTATCTTCTCTTGGCATATAATTAGAAGCTAGCGTAATTTTTTCACTATCATCTAAGTACTGAAATGAATTTATAAAATTGTCAAGTCTTGTGATAAAACATGATGGATGTTCGTTTTTGTCGTATCTAGAAAAATCTTTTTGTATCGGGTTAGCCTGACTATTTGTATGATAGCTTGCGTTTTTTTGTTTTCTTTGAATATCATCTATGTTTGCATTTATTTTTTGGACCGTTTCTTTAACTTCTAAAATTGCAATTTCTTGTTTCCCTATTTTTTCTTCTGTTTCTATAATGTGTGTGTTAATTTTTTTACTTTCGGTGTCTATAACTTCCCTAACCTGCTTGATTTCTACTTGTTGGGTTTCTAGCTTACCCTCGATTTTTTGTGTAAATAATTCAGTATGTGTTTTTAATGTGTGTGTTACATAATCACGCATTTCATGTCTCCACTCATCTAACTTATTATTTTGCAGTTCAAAAGCTCTAGCAAGGTCTATTCTTTGGTTATTTATTTGTTCTAGTACCTGCATCAATGAGGTACCTACTTCAGGTGGTGGTGAATTAAAAGAAATTCGTGTGGATGACCCTGACGGTTCCTCAATCTTTTCTGTCTGTTTCTCTACCTGACCCATATTTTCTTTTTCTCCCTCCATTTTCAGTAAATCGCGATTATTCCCAAATGAAAGAATAGAATTTTATTTAAAACAAAACGAATTTACTTTTATCAAACTATTCAATTTCTCAATTAATATTAAATTACGTTGTATTATATTATGCAATTGTTATGCAATAAAGGTTTCTGTCTAATGAAATTAGATCTCGGTTGAGCCCCCAACTGTAACGCTACCGCTGGCCCTGTGACTACAAAAAAAAGGAATTTAAATGGCTTCAAAAAGTCTAGGGGTTTACCAGGGTAGTTACAAGAAAAAAATTTATATATATATCAACAGAAAAAAACTTAATTTATTTTCTTTCTTAATATATTTTTTATTTTTTTAATGAACATTAATAATTAGAACATACACAATATTTTCATACAATAGGAAGCCTCTGAAACGAACAAAAAGTGATTAGCTAAAAAAAATAGAAAAATTTAACATTCAGAGGACTGGCCTTCGTGACTGTTTTATGCTTACTTCTACAAAAAAAACACAAACTTCCCGCGCACTGAACAGTTATCAAATCTGAAGTATTCTCTATCAAAAGTGCGGCGATTTAACGTTTAAATACTAGCTGTGACGTAGATGTCTACAGCTGGTCCAACCGAACTTACTTCGACCGTTCGACCGCTAAGATCGGCTTTTTATAATACTGTTACGATGCGCAAACCAGGGGTCCTATAACGTTATGTTACACTCTGAGATGCCCCCACCCCGTTTGCGCCCACCCGAGGATATGTTTTTTTACTAACCAGTCCTAACAAAGTCCCGAAGTCGGTTTTTGCGCTTTCTGATTTCCCGGCTAGGATCATTCGTTGAACATAGCAATTTTGTAATTTTGTAATTATTTCACTCAAACTTTAGTAGAAACGAAAAGAAAACATGCAAGTTGTCTGTTTCGATTAAATTACAATTACTGTATTTCTGTACCGGGTCAACAATATTATATATAGTTAGAAGTGACACCTGTATGTTATCCTTGCAAGTTCATATACATTTTATTCTACCTATATAATATTATTATGTATATCTCTAAAAGTGCAAAGTGGTTTTCCAGTTTGAAAATAAAGTTAACTTTTTCAAGTTGTAACGTTTTACTTAACTCGTATAAAATAGAATATTTGATTTATAACAGAATATATTTTTATGGAAAATTTATGTTCACCTTTGTCTTATACAAACGATATTATTTTATCGGAATATTTTTATTCCAGAATTTATTTCCCGGTTCACTTATTCCAGAGGAAACTATCATAAGAAAGAATCAAACAGCAATTGAATTTTTTCAAATATTGAGTGTGTTCTTAGTAAAAATACTGAAGAGTTTGAAAAATGATTACTTTTTTAAAAGTTTGTTCTTGTCGCGCAGGCCTATGGACTCGGGTTTGACTTAGGCCCGAAACGATATGGAACAATGGATATTTCCTGGTGCAAAACTTTAATTTTTCTAGTAAAATATTGAAAATTTCCCCACGTTTTCCCTAGATCTTATTCAAAATTACCTAGAATTTCTCTAAAAAAATAAGAATTTCCCTAAAAATATTTCATTTCAGATTTGAGGTTATGTTTTAGTTCTACTGTTTGAGCGAGTATTATCCCAATTTCTTATAGGAAGATAGTTATTTTCTTCCCTAGTTCAACCACGTAAGAAAAATGGCAATGAAGGCATGGAAAATAAATCTGCACACTAAATTCACTAAACTGTAGGTGATCTAGGACTAACCAAAATAATGAAGATTAGGATTCATAGTTATACCACTTACCTTTTTAGTACCCATTATTTGTATCACATTGATAAAAAAATAATAAAAATTGGCATCTGATGCAAATTCTGGAAAATCCCCCAGATTATCGAAAACCCTTTTTCCTCACATAATTAAATTTTTCGTAGATCTAGGGAAATTTCCCTAGCACTTACAACACTGCGGTACTTTTTAATTTCGATAAGTGTGTGAGCTTTAGATTATTCTTGTGTCTATTTAAAGAGCCGATTGCTCTGGTCCGATTCGAGTCGATTAAGGGCACGTTCCCATTTATTATACTTTTTTCTTTCTCAAATATAACGTAAAAATGTGAAAAAAGAACATTTTTATTAATTTCACAACAAGTTGCTTTTTAATTTCAGAAACATATTATTTCAAATATATAATTAGTACCTACTTAATTAAAAAAAGAATTATTAATAAAATTTTAATTTTTCGAAGTCATTTACTTTGTATGTTGAAAAATATAAATATTCATTCAGTCATAACGTCAGCAAATTTCATTAACGAAATCTTTTTTCAACAAACAATTTCATCTCTCGGTGCTTTTTTGCAAAATAAACAGTGCATTGTTTGCACATGTTATATGTGCTACAGCAATATTGTGAAAGAAACAACACATTGCGGCGCTGTTAGCAAATAAAAGTTATTTTCAAAGTTGCAAAACAAAGTTTAAAATTATATTAATCTAGTTAGTAGTTACTTGCGGAGCTATAGTACGTGCATATATGTTTGTGGCCTCAAACCAAAACCGCGTATGTCGAATTTTTGATAAAATAAGATTAATGGCGAATCAATCATCCAATTCATTTAACCCAAAAGTTCGTGTCTACAAAATCATGGCGATTTTTGAAAGGGTGGTATTTTTACGGTAAAAATAGCTCAAATTATTTTTTTAGTAATTGGAAAACATATTGAGGTAGTATGTAAAAAACCTTTCAACTCGATTTTCACCCTCTTCCAAATGTCCATTGTCCAATTGACATAAAACTTTGCAGTCGTATATAATTTTGATGACAATACAATATTCTGATATTTTGGCTGTACTTAATCATAACAAGTAAAAAAAAAATGAAAATAAAAACATGTGGTGGAAGTGGCGTTGTTGATGGTGGGAAAACGTGTATTTAGTCCTTTAAAATTTAAATGTAATAATATATATAACTAAAAGTGGAAAAAAAATTTCTCATCTATAACGTTTAAAAGCGTGGATCACTCGATGAATTGAATGAAATATAGGTAGAGTGTCCCACGCTTCTATATATTATAGAAGAGAAAGAAATGTATTTTCTACTTTTTAATGCGTTGATATAGGCGTGTTATTTTTTTTTTAAATATATTTTTTGAAATAAATGTATTTACCCGAGGGGAGCTCTCCAGTTTGACGAGTTCAGTTAGGTAAATGAATTTAATTGGTCGACCTGTAGGAAAGTACTTCCTCGAGGCATACATCCTACGGTTTTTTCCTTTTTCATTGCAACGACAAATAGAAGGTGACTCTCACCAATTGAATAAATCATTTAAAAAGTATTGAATTGCTATATACATTTGAATTGTATATGTCGAGCTGAAGTGTTTTTACACAATGACAAAATTATCAAAACTCAATATAAGCAATTTTGTCTCAAGGACATCGATGTATATTATTTTATACCGAGTGTTCGACTAGAGTTTATATCCAGTGATAACTGAATTATTCACTTAAATTAGGTAGTCATATAAGCACACAACGTTATGTCGTAATAGCTATTAAGCACGGTATTTGCAATTTGTATGTTTTTTAACACTCTGTATATGGACTTCCAGGATAATGCTCTATGCAAACGTGAATCCAAATTGAAATCTGTCAGTGGTTTCCAAGTTTATCGTGAACATACAAACAGACATACAGAAAAATGGACTTTACTTTGTATAATAGATAATAACAGGCGTTATTATCTTAACCATTTTTTGTATCTTTTAACAGGCTCGGACTGACATTTTTTTATTAACCAACTTCTTTTCCCGGTCCCAGTTCTCAATATATTTCTCAATCAATTGTTACAATAATGATTAGCATATAATTTTTATACAGATAATTTTTATTTTTTTGACGTTTTCGGTCCCATAAGGCACCGACCCGATTGCGCGCCGGTCTTATTTAGGCCTGCATAACAGTCAAGAATTTGTTTGGTAATGAAACAGGTATATAAAACATTCTGTATCCAATTTTATTGTTTTAATAAACTTATGTTTATTACAAATAAGTGTGACAGCTGTATAGCGGTTAATGCTATATGTTCACTTTAGAAACTTGGGGTTGCGTATAACTAAGATGATGATGGGAAACAGCAATTACCGAAAAGTATTTCAGTTTGATTATATTCTAAACTAAAAGAACTATTCTTGTGTCCATTCCAGAGTAAATGAAAACCATTACCGAATATCCAAGGACTACATAAAAAAACAAAAGTATCCAATCTTATCAGTAAAAGTGTTAGCTATACAGCTGGTGCCTTTCTTAAAAAGTAGACACTTCACATAGTAACATATTGTTGAGTTTTGCACCCACATCAAATGTATAGGGTGTAACATAAAAGCGGTGAAATAAAAATGTCACCATATTTTCCAAATTGAATTTATTATGTATTTTTGCAGTTACGTACATTTACATAGCTTTATTAATCATTTTTATAGTTTTTACAAACTCTTATAAAGTAACATTGCTTTCAGTTTAAGGTCAGCATCTTCTAGAGTTGTCTAGACCTAGTGCCAAGTCATATTTTTAATTTATTATTATTTATACTAATTTATCAAATAGGTATCCAATTGGTACTTTGATTAGTTCTCAAATTAGTACTTGGGAACTGGGATAGATAGATAGATAGATACTGTACAGCTAATGAGCTGGTATGGAAGCGGTATACAGTCAACAAAATCTCGGATAATCTCAACTGTAATTAGAACTGTTTTCATTATGTTGTGGTTTAAGATTTTTAAAAATAAATTTAAAATATATGCGCCAAAAACAGTGACGTCCGACGATCTCTACTATCTTTGACCCTAATTCCATGTCGTATTGATTGAACTGTTCTTCGTGATCCCATTTTTCGACATTTTTCAAATTACTACTTGCCTAAAATGATTGGTTCTAGATAAGATTTTTTGTGTAGATTTAAAAAATTCCAAGTTTATATTTCTTTTATTTTAAATATAAAAAAAGTAGTTTTATTACTGTTATCAATGAATGCTAATTAAGACATTTAGTTTTTAAAACACAAACATAATAATACTAATAAAAAACAGAAGGAAGATATTTGAATATTGCATAACGACATGCGTTATTATCAGTGTGAATAGACTTCGCCAATAGATTTCAATGATTTCGTTACATCTGCAAAATATGACTAGCTCTTAAGACTGTAGAGTGTAGGGTACTTTGTAATTTGAGCTATTTTCGTTCCAAATATTCTCCAGCCTTCGCTTGAAACAATTTAGATTACATGGATTAATAATTAGTGTTCCATCAATTTTATCAAAATTTAATATTGGCTTTACAACTTGAGAGCCGTAAAAAACTGAATGTACCTACTTGTCTTATCCAAGTGTGCAAGCTTTCACGGCCGGCATTGTTCCAAGTCTTCATGGTTTCCGGGCTTGTAGGCCGTGGTCCGGTGGTATTTCTACCTGACGTTTCATCTACAACTGCGGTAGACATTCTCAAGGGCGATGTGGCAGCGGTCGAAGTGTCCTCCTTGGCGGCTCACAGGTCAGTGTGTATGACCTACTTGTCTCTTTTTTCAACCTCACCAAAGTTAAATGATTTGAAATATTCGCGATAAAAGTGATCACCAAATGTATGTCAATAAATAAATGGTTGGTTAAAGGATTTGAACATAAAATGGCGTATTGATTTTTTAAAGTCAATTGGACGACTCTGATGTACAAAGAATAGGTACAAGATTAGTAAGTAAAAGTTTTTCGTTCCCGCATAGTGGTTACGTGAGTTGAGTTTAACCGGCAAATATAATCTTATGTACAGACATTTCCGGAAGACGCCTAAGAGAGGAAGAAGAAAGCACAGATCCCGTTTCCGGTCGGACTTCGTCTATGTACTCTTTACATGTGCAGCGTATATATGTCGTCATAAGAAAAGAAATGTTAATAACGATGACGTCAAAACTGACAGATTACACGATAACTGACCTTTGTTTTTTGTTTTGGACTATTTAATTTATATGTTTGAATATTTATTTATCTCTACATAGTATAAATTGAAGTCGCTTTTCGTGTCTGTCTGTTTAACCGCTAACTCCTCCTAAACCACGCAACGGATTTTGATGCGGTTTTCACCATCAGTTAGATAATTTTTCACGGAAGGTTTATATATATAGCGAACGAGATGGGATATTCGACTAATCAGAATGGATCCTGATGCAGGGCCTAGTCGCTTCTCTAATTTTTTATCCCATACAAATTTCCTTTCAGTATTCACGATACTTCTGAAAAAACGCAACCCCCGCGAATAACGAACGTGGAAGCTGTAGTTGAAATAAACGAAATAAGTGACCATACTTCAAAACGATTCCCTTGCGTCGAAGTTGTTGAACTTTTTGTCGTATGACGGCAGCACGTACGCACCGTCGGTCGGTCTGGCCACAATTCGCTTTTCTACCCACTACTTTGTCAAATGTTGACATGTGTAATTTCTAAACTTGTGTTAGCTCGACCACTTGTGTATACGATGTCTTCCCTTTCTTTCTCTCCTGTGTTTATCACATGTTTGTGTAGCCGTTCTTTTCATTTCCTTCCCTTCTTGACATTTTAAAGTTGTTTTTCTTAACAGAACTTGAATTAGGTCTGAAGGCTAATTTTATTGTAGGTATATATAAAAATATACTGAAACGGTTTAAATTTACAAGTAAAGGATTTTTGTGATGGAAGACTACATGCATCTGCAGATAGTGCGTTGGTGCCGTTGGTGGGTCTTGCAGAAAGCATTGTCACAAAATTTGATTTGGCAATGACCATAGATTGTGACCATATATGTACAGTTTTTATACATGCAAAAGCAGTCTAATGTCGTTGTGAAACCCCCTGTCATGTAGAACATTAGATTGTAGGTACTTACATAAAAACATATGTTTGATCTAGCTAAATTTTGATCAATATACGTAGAAAAATGTTGTTTCGAAGTGGAAATTGCACAGAAAAAAAGCTATGTTAAATACATGTAGGTATATTGTATACACAGTTAATATAAAAAATATGTTTCAAACGATCAATTATTTTTTAGCAACACCGATTTGAAAATCTACAACGCTTTTCTATGTGTGATCATAATCTAAGGTCATTGTAAAATCAGATTTTCTGACAATATTTACGAATTTAATGAGAGATTCAATTTATTTAAAATTTGAGCGTAACATACTGTACAATGTACATACACTACCCTCTCTTAAGTTGTTGTTCGTTAAGTCAGAGCTTCTAGCCCTTTCCCTCCCGTTCCGTACTATTCTGAACTGTTACAAGTTCCCAACTGCGGTTTAAGATCGTGCGAAATCAATTATAAAATAAAGTTCTTAAGAATCAATAAATTAAAATGTTGTGTTTTATTAAATTTAAAATGTATACAAGTGAAATAAATCCACAGCTAAGTCCGTCTTTAGTTTTTTACGTTTTTTGACTGAATTATCTAATGTTTAGTAATAACATATCTAATTTCAGTGTTTAGTTTTAAAATGTAAATCCACAGTTTAGTAAAAAAAAATCGCAATAATTTTTCGTACTTCCACTTACACAATGAAATTTCCACACAGTTTTTTGTAAACAATGTGTGCGCCTTAACAAGTGAAGCGTTTTACGTTGATATTTCTAGCGAGAATTACCTTTAAAACAATTCAATTTTATGAATATCCAAGCAGTCGTGCTTCAATAATGCAAGCCATTTTATAGAAGGTACGCTTTATACGGTTTGCTGCCATAAAATAAACAAATAGCACTTTAGTGACAAATTTCAGCTACTTTATAATATAAATGTCGGAAACATGTATACATATGTTACACTAAAAAAAACTGTACAATATCGTCTGACTGGTACTTATACATTTTTGTACCTAAGCTGTATATATCTATACAAGATGGTTTATAGTGTTACTACTCGTTCTAGAGTCGACGATATCAGCTCGACAACGAGTTACCAGGAAGGATATCGACGACAAACAACTCCGTGTTCCGATAGTTGCAGAAGTGGGATGCTTTCTCTCGTTCTTTGAGTACGTCTTGAGATAACGTGCGAACACCAGCAGTTCCGGAGAAGAACAACCTAGACGCCGGCTTAAATGGAACATCTTTGACTCTCTAAAGATCGGTTTACATTTTATGTTATTCGCAAAACTGCACTTATCAATAATTACACGATAATTTTTCAGTACGTCGCGTCGTAGTGTTGAAACGAAATAACAGTAACAATAACGGTGACAGTTACCAAAATAATGCTGTTACTTGTTAACTGTCATTTGTTTACTGATTGTTGAAGACAAGAATATCAGGTATTCCGGAAAAGTCGCTTAGAAAACGAGTGAGTGACCACCATCGGTATATAACATCAAGTTACATCATCAAAATTATAAGAGTTGACATCATCGCAATGATAAATCTCGAATTTTAAAAGAATCGTACGGCAAATAAATAATAACGATTAAAGCAATGCCATTATATCCATTAATACAAATTACGGGAATGATTTTTTGAATTAAAAAACTATTATTTCTTGTAAAGAAATCTAGTAGGTACTCAGTTATTTTTAAATTTAATTAATTTTTTGAAATAAAAATGTAAATCTTTTTTATGATAAATAATAGTTTTATACGGCTGAAAGTCTTTTTTATTACGGTGTTTCTTTTTATTCAAAATTCAAAAATGATTCCTAAAATAGTACATAATAATGTTATAATACTCTCGCTTTAATTATTTTTATCGGCCGCCATTTTGAAATGTTTGCCCGTATCGTTTTCATAAAAATCAAGACTGATCATCGTAATATTTAATATTTCGATTATATGCGGTTCGTGCTGTTTTAGCACCATGGTCAGTTCATCTTCAACACCCTAAATCGATGTCACGCCTATATAATATTATGTAGGATAAATTATGTTTTCAACTTCCCGCTAAGAAAATTGTAAATTTTTAAAAAATTCGGGGAGTTATTGGTTTCAGTTCGATTTTCTAAAAACGAGTTTTCAACAGATCTCAACGTTTTGACGTCCCCGGAAGCTATTTTGACTATTTCCAAGTGGATGTCTGTATGTATGTTATGTATGCATGGATTTGTATGGATGTGTGTGTAGTATGTAAACATCGAATAACTTTTGAACGGATTGACCAACTGAGATCGGGTTAGCGGCATTCGAAAGAGTTTTACTCAATTTAGACTCCCTAGAAATTCAAACTTAATCGATGAAGTGGATTTTTGTTGTGTTTTATCGCGTCGCTTATATGGTTTTTAATTATCAAACTTTTAAACCCGCACTGACTAATTGCTGGTCAAAGCAAAGGCCATTCCGTAAAAAAAGTGGATTTTGAGAAATCTCAAAAATAAAATTTTTGAAAAAATGTTTTTTTTTTTATAACTGTTGAATACTTTACCGATCTAATCAGTTCTATTCACCAAAAAAACTGCGTCGAATGCCGCAAACCCGATCTCAATCGGTTGATTCGTTCAAGAGATATCGTTGTCGAAAAATTTTCAAAAAAGGGTTTTTCCAAAATAACTTGTAGTTTTTTTAACAGATCGCGTTTTCAAAATCTTATCGTTTTCTGCGCTCAAAAAAAAAAAACGGCGTCTAATGCCGCAAGGCCCATTAAAATCGGTTCATTTCTTCGAAAGATATCGTTGTCACAAAATTTTTAAAAATGTATTTTTTTGGAATAAAATTTAATTATTAATTATGGTCATTATTTATGGATAATACCAAAACTGGACAGTGGAAATTTTCAGGAATGGTCTGCTGAGTCAAAAGTTTTTAAATTTTTTTTTGTTTTTTATCAAGTTTTGAAGCTCATATTCTTAATTATAAAAAGTATATTTTTAACTATCGATTGCAAGTGTAAATTGTTATTAGTAGCCTGTTATCTTATAAAATAAACTTGCCAGCGTATATTATTTAAAGAACTCATCCTATACCTATTTGAAGGAAATTCAATGCAGTTTTGTTATTGTGAAACATTTGTAGTGCATGCATACTATATCGAAGCAAGGTTTTTCTGATACACGTATTTTGTTCAATAGCACAAGAAAATGATGAAAAATTGCATCATATACATTATACGTGTATCTACTATACTTATGTACTATAATACGTATAGTAGCAGTGATTCCCAAACTTTTTCACTCCTCCTTCTAGAGCTATTTTAATATAAATTAATAGATTTATACGGCTGATGTGCAATTTAAAATTTTTGTTGGAAAGCAGCCAATTATATAATTGATTCCAAACATATCGGAAAAAATCATTTTACCAGCCATAGTCACAGTCAGGATTCTAACCTGAACCTTTCCACTTTCGCGGCAGAAGGAGCTTACAATTACTCAACCGCGACATTATTACTCATCTAACACTCTCCTTATATGTTTCGGAATCAATAGATTTTCACTACATGTGAGTGTGATTCTTGGACCTTCATTTGGCATTTACCCGAACCCTCTAGCTTTAAAAATAGCGTCGAGAGAGCTGCAACCGTTTTTAGGCGAGGGGAAAGGATTTGAGATGAAGAGTGCAAGGGGTAACTTCGGGTAGAGAATACTCTGAAGTCGTCAAAAGTTAACTGCAGAGTGCAGAGTCGCTGGCAGTAGTGTAGTCGAAAGCATCCAATATGTGGTGACTACAATGTTATTATCATGTATGTAGCGTTTTAGTAATCTGATATTTGCATTATTATTAAATTCCTTCAGGTTATAATATATAAATTTGTAAAGGTCCTTCATTTTAGAATCAATTTTCTCTAGTGTAAAGCATATACACTTAATGGCCGATTTAGAATAAACTTAATAATAATAATAATAAAAACTCTTTATTACAGGCGGAGTTCAGCTACGGCTGCTCTTCCACTCAACCATTAAAATTCTACAATTTAAAAAAAAATACATTTAAAAGTACATGTAAGATAAAGGACGTACTTGCACTAGCCTACTTATCTTACATAATATTATGATATTTTTCATTTGCTCTTCAGTTCGTTTAAATGTTCTAGCACATCGGTTAAACCTTTATATTTCACAAAAATAGCCCCTCTCTAACACTTGCGGTAATTAAATATCATTTATCATTATCTGTTGCAATACATCCATGTTCCAACGCTTTTTAGCGGGCGGGGTTTTCACAAGTAGGTATTTGAAAATTAATTTTTGATCTTATTTGAAATCAGAATGAAGTAATCTAAGTGTCATTGTGTTTAACAGCTCTGTTAATATGCTCATTCTTCAATACTACAAATAACTACGAGTAAATGTTGATCTTAAGTTAATTTTGGCTTGCAGTACGCAAGCGTCAACTTCTTACACACATTGTGCCTTCACATACACGAGTACTCGAACATCGGCCCGTGACAAAGTGTTCTCTGTTTCTGAGATAAAATGTATTGCCTTTTTCTGTTGAAACATACCTATAACCTAACAATACAACTGTAGGTATATGTATGTACTGTGTACACGATGTTCGGCAATGGACTGGTGCAGCTAAACAACCCAACATGGAAGGGTTGGGAACAACTGGGATGATGGTGGAGGAGAAATTGTAGTGGAATCATATATCAACAATTTGTTACATTAACTCGTACTCTATGTATTTTGCTTAGGCATAAACTGTGATGTACCTACTGATTTACGTTTAAGAATGGGGGTTATTGTGGACTGATTATGCCCGATTTTTGGTACTTTGCTAGTTTCTAAGATCTTGAAGAAGACACGATTTCATGATTTATGTTGAAAAGTGTAGAAAATTAAGATTGTTACCTATACTTTTATTTTGGATCTAGTTTCTTCTCAAGGTATAAATATACTAGCGGCTCGGTCCGGCTTCGCCCGGGTCCTCTGAATTTTTGATTTATTAATTCATTACTCACTTCATTCGCTCGTTCGCTAATCGCTCCAGTTATTATAGCTTATGTCCTAAAGCAAATTTTCGCCTATCGAACAGTGAAAAAATTTTGAAATCGGTCTTCTGAGATTAATTCCAATTTTCGCCCGGGCAAAGCCGGCCTACCAGTTTGAATTATACATCTAAAGTCTAAATCTTCCTCGTGAATCAAATTTAATTGAGAAAACCGAAACAAAATCCCTTTCGTTATTATAGTTACGAGGAAGTCTGTCTTCTGAGATTACCCTGATTTTCACCCGGACGAAGCTGGGCCGTCTAGTTATTATAGCCTATGTTCATCTCTATTGTGGAAGCTTTCCGTATGCAAAATTTCAGAGAGATTGGTTGCGTAGTTGAGGCGTAAAAGCGGAACAAACAAACTCTCTTTCCTATATATGTATGTAATATAGGGATTAATATTAAATAAATTTAGATATACAGTAAAACTTGTCAAGTTGCGGTTGACCACTTATACATGGAACCGGGTTCGAAATTCACAACTCGCTGTAAGTCCTAATTTTAGTGGAACGGCAGGTGACCTGCATGCACAGGTTTCACTGTACTGATAATCATCCTCACTTTCATTTGGATAAAAAAAAACATTTTAATGAGACTGTTATTTAATTAAACGGAACATAAACCCATTGCATCGAAGAGGCTTTTTAAATGCTCACAAAACGTAATATCAATTCAATTATAAATCAATTAAAATTTAATGAAATTTAAAATTTTCTATAAATATATTTTAACAATTATGGTAGACTTGTACTTTTCCACAGCAATAGATTTTATTTCAATTAATGTATCTCCCCAGTTGGTGGATTTCAATGCACGGCTGTCTTTGTCTCAACTAAAGGCGACTCGTAAGCACTGTGAAATGTAATCAATAAAGTTAAAACGTTTTTATGATCGTTTTCTGTGAACACAGAGCTTTGAATCGAATGATTATTCCCTGTACAAAATTATAATGTGATCCAGAAATTTGTTGTATGGTTTGATTTTAAACTCATCACCGTTACGAACTTTTTTTTTATTTGAAAAAGCGTTCTACAAGGGCCATATTCGCGAGTAATGCATGAGAATGTGGCGCATCAAAGAATGCACGGATGCGCACACATAATATGCATACGCAGATGGATACACAATAAAATATATTTTATGTGATACGACATATGTATTATTGTACGCCGTGCGATATATTATTTTAAGTAGCCGACTAGAGAGACGAAATGTTGTACATTTCATATATGTGTTACAAAAAGATTTTTTTTACATTTTTTCAATGTTTCTTCGTCTTAGAAATAATATAACTTAGAGTTAACAGCGATTGTATTGATGAATTGAAATACATTTTCTTTAAAACTGGATTCTTAGTTATTTATTGGTTTAATCATATTTACTTATTATCTAACAAATCCGACTACTAGTGCTTCCGCTTATTTTGAGCCTGATAGAAATTACGAGATAAAGGTGCATTTTGTCGAGGAATTTTTTACCGGCTAAGGTGACCAGTTTAACGAACGACATACGTTCTGCAGTTCTTTCAATACCTCGGTAAATAGTACATATTCGAATGCTCAACATTTTGATGTCTTATTACGCTGCATATTGTACGCGGGCTCGTGGACTATTAGGAATGTGAGAAACTGTTTTAATTGTACCTCACCATTGGCTCTTAAATATGAGAATAAAATGATTCAGTCAGATTACCTTGAATGAATTGAAGCTACCGGAGTAAAGCAATTATTCCTTTATTGACCTAAGTATAGCAGAATTTTTCCTGCCCCTAGATAATATTTGCAATTGTTATGCCTAAAGTAACAAGGGAGCTCAACCAATTCCCAAGCAGAATTTCTAAATGTCACAAACGCTCACACATTTAGTATATTTGCGTAAAAAGAGAGGGAATGATTCATAGCTGTATTTTATTTTGTAGTTGAATGTGATGGAATACCCAGAGATTTGACATGTATACATAAATACTTTTATGAAACATACGTACCAACATAACTTATACGAACCTTTGTAATCTTTTTTCACTTGGTACTCGACTACTGCAGTCTGTGCAGCACAAGGGGAATTCAGAGCCTTTTCTCTGCGGCATGTAAATCCCATAAAGCGGAACTTAAGTGCCATAATATGATAAAAAACTGGCGTATTCCAGCCTCACAAATGAGTGGAATTACTTATTTCAAATGGTCAATTAGCTGTAATATAATTGCTTTTATAAGAGAGACATTCAAAGACGTTACGTTACAATGCAATATCATAAAAATGTATTTATTTAACCCATCATCGTCGGGACTCAAACCCTAAACCTCCAGATTCGCGTTGGCTGAGTTCTGGAAGTTTCGGTTTTAAATCCCGACGTTGACGGGTTAAATAAATAATTTTGTTTGATATTGCATTGTCATTGATGTCCCTCTTACATATTTAGAGTTACAAGCGTTTCTCGCAGGTGATTTAATATGTCTCGCTATTATGATGTGTAATATTATTGTTTTTGTTCTTATTTTACATTGAAGCAAAATATATTAAATTAAGATAGCAAATGTATTCAGGGGTAATACAAAAATAGCATTTCTAACTGCGGTATTCATGAAACTTTACTTAAATTTTGACAAAACCAGCTTCATTTAAAAAATTTTAATTGAAATATTAACAGAGAGAATGTGAGAAGCACTTTCTGTTTTTAATTACAAAAAAAAGTATATTTGTGAAATGTGATGCTTCCAGCATGCACTCTATAAGTTTTTCACTGAACAGTTCTGAATTTGGTAGGTTTTGTTAAAAATTGAATATCACAATAATTTTAATATCTACGTTTTCCTTCAATGCAAAGATTATATTTTTTTGCCATACCCACTATAAAATAGCTACTTTCGATGTATGTATACATAACGGCCTTTATAATGACACATGTAACAGGCAGGTGTGCGGAAAATGTTTTATTTTTCGAATTAGCGCAGAAAATAACGGTTGCCATAGCAACTTCTGTTTATTCGCTCTATACGCCTGCGTGCGCCAGTCATTACTTACTTGTACGAACTTCACGGCACACTGTGGAACGAAAGATGGCGACGCAAATGAACTGTCAGTACTTTTTGAAAATGACGTGAAAAGTAGGTATTTTGTAGCGGGTATGGCAAAAATACCATATATGTCTCGTATGTTATGGTATTGCGGATCGTGTAACATACTGTCATCACTCGCCGTAATATGCCCCGCATTACGTATCTACTATTAAAAACCATGATACTCAACCGCTTAAAGTAAGTATGAAAAAAATTTAGAAAATTTTCATTTTTTGTTCCTTTATAGCCCTTTTGAACGTCACATCTTAGAGTAGATTAGATTAGAAAAGAGGGCGTGTGGCAAGCTTCGTCCACACCGCGACCTTAATAGATCTAATGTGTGGCCCTGACTTGTACGTCACATCTTCTTTCTACTTCTATTTTTTTTCACGAATAATGTTATAATAAAAGAGTAATAAAGTACTTCATTTTTCTATATTCCCAGCGATAAGTATGAAAACAAACCAGTCTGCACAACTTTCAAAGTTTAGTATGAAAATAGTATAGTTAGAAATGGGGGACGACAAAATGAGAAAATTTTTGTTGTAAAAAATGATGTCTTTAGCCGGTCTTGAATACAAAGTATTCCATACAGGTGTCGGTTGCGTCAATAGATGCGTATATAGTTGATATATTGAACGCGTGTGGCGCGGTGTTACGGTGAATCCCCCTATATAAAGTATAAACACGGTGAAATGCTTTCATGAAAATTAAACTGTAATGTTTTTCTTAGTCTCTCATGCGATTTGTATTTATATTCTAAATTGCCGCGAACGTACTACCTACTTTTGTATCTTTTTAAAACATTTATTGTCATGTCGTTCTTCTGATGTGTTTGTCATTCATATACAAGTTGTCCTGTTTGATACATACTATAACATTATAACAATTGTTTAATAAGGATTAAAAAAACCGTCGAAATACATTTTAATAATTTCAACTAGGCTCTATAAGTTGCTAAAATTGGCTTCATTATGTACCAATAATTATTAAAAAAACTAAAATAAAAAACTTGAATAAAAAAATACCCACCATCATCTAACAGAAACTAGTGACGATAATGCGCATATATGCGTTAAATTAAATTGAAAATAAATGACAATCGAAAGAATTTAATTTCTTGGTCTGTCCTTGTATAATATATTCAGGGCAGTAATCAGGACTGAACTGGTTTGTATTTATATGTTGGTCGATTTTCTTAACAGAATTAAAAATAATAAAATGAAAAAACAAATTCCTTATAAATGATACATGCAACTCATTATATAATTCCTTGGACTAACGAATCTTTTCAATTTATATTATTTGTGATAATATTATATCGAACATTTAATTAATACGTGTTGTCGAGCGTTTATAATTTACAATATCCATCTAATTAATATACGCCCATCATATTCTCTTAAATGAAAATATAAGGTTATAATAAACGAGGTAACGTGATGTTATATACAATATAAATAAAGCTCTCCAGAAATGAAAATCAAATTCTCTGAAGGCTTGAGAGCTGGGACCATTGTTTATATGGCGTGTTCACTGTTCATGCCTCGTCTATTACAAATAGAATTCTAATTTTAGAACTTTTAGAATTACTGTTGAAAGTAATAATTTGATTTCCAATTTATTGTTATAAATAGGTAATCATAAACTAAAAATAATAAATGGTAGAGTGCCCGCGGTGAGAGATGAAGCCAGGCACGTCATCAATAATATGCTAGTGAACGCCTGCTTGCCCGCAGACAGTGCCGTGTACACAAAACTGCACATTGGGTTTTATGACGTTAGGTACAATTTTGGCAAACTACAATTCATGACAATAAACAGCCAATAGCAAGCTAGAAGGCGGGCGCAATGCATTCACGTTACTATGACGCGGTGGCTTCATCTTTCGCCGCGCGAGGTCTATTGCGCCGATATACAGGCAGTTTGGTAGCCTTAAAATAAAATTAAAAGAAAAAATCAATTTCTCTAAGAATAGCTCAGATCATAGAGATGCCAGTTTTTATTAGGCGCGATCTAAAGCGAAGCTAGAAGCGCCTATATACACTCGCTTTGTCTGTTAATCTGTTAATCTGTGACGGATTTTTTGTATCAGTCGTACAGCCCAAACGAGTTAACCGATTTTAAAAAACTTTTTTTTGTTCGATTCCTCTCGGGGTCTATTTGATCCTAACGTCGCCCGATTTTTGAATTTTGGCCCCAGAGGGGAGCAAATTAGAAAAAATGGTGTTTTTTGCTTATAGTTCGCTCAATTCAAGTCAGATCGATTCGAAACCTGTCTTAAACGAAAGAGGAGAAAATTTTAGATAGATTTTATATATAATATTGTGTGAAAACAGTTTTTTATACACATTTAATTGCTAATTTCAACTATATAAACGACTTTATCTAATAAATCGCGAACTTGTTTCGGTTGTCCTTGTCTGTTGCACAGTGTGATATGGATATTGGAAGATAGCGTATGCTCTGACTTATAATAAAAACGGGTCCAACATTATAATATAGTTATTCAATTTTTTGACTGGTGACGTTTGATTTTTATGTTTAAAAACCATGGCCTACTGAGTTAAAATGACCTGTAACTAATTATTGACGTCGGTCGGATGGCGGGACCTAGGGATCGGACCAAAATTTATCAATGTTTCATAATTTCTTGAACAATTTGGTTGTACGTTTATAACTCGAGAACCACTGATCCGATTTACGTGAAAAGTGTAACGTCACTTTTGTAAAAATTATCCGATCCTTTTGAAAATTAATATTTGAGAGTTTTATAGGACACAAAAAAATAAAATAGCGCCAGATTTCAAAATGGCGGCCAAATTATTTCAAAATGGCGGTCATAGGTATATACTTCTTTGTAAAAATTATCCGATCCTTTTGAAAATTGATATTTGAGAATTTAACAAGATACAAAAAAATAAAATGGCGTCAGATTTCAAAATGGCGATCAAATAATAACTTTTTAATTGTATTATTTATATCTTTGATAAATTCGGTTTTAAATACAATGCGTAAGAAGCATAGCTTCTGTCGGGTGTCTTTGACACATCATGACTGTTTTTATTTATTACGCTTAATAGTCAACCGTTGCTATGGAAAATTGTTTAAAAAATTCACTGTACCTACTATTTTTTGTATGTAATCCAATACATATTTATATTTGGTCTTATGGCTCATAGCCTACTACAAAATTATAAATCTTCTCAGTGTTATTTTCCCTATGTTCGATAAAACCGTTTACACACAGTACCTACATGAATATCGCGCCTTGTAATTCTTGAATTACTTGTATGCTCCAAAATTTTTTGAGAATGTATCAATATCATTAAAAATAATCTATAGATATAAATAAAATATTATCTGTCTGTCCAGGCTAATCTTCGAAACGGCTAAACCGATTTCGATAAGACTTTCCTGACATGAATAGGCTGAGGTTGTCAGGAGTTATTTAGGCTACTTACATATAAATAATAAAATAATACTTTTGTGTCACACCGTTAATGCAAACTATTTCCAAGTGATGACTCCGTGATCTAGGTTACTATATTGGATGTAAGGGATTATATTTTGCATGGTCTCAAATTGTAATAAACAAAATGTAACTGTTAAATTCAATGAATAATCGTGATTTCTCGCGGGGGAAGATAATAAATTAACAATATATACAGGATTCGTTACTGCAAACTTTTGTGACACCGTTAATGCAAGTGTCAGAACTTAGGGTTAAGCATATAAATAGGTTGGGTTGACAGTTTATTTTTGTGACACCGGTAATGAAAACTATTTCCTTCGCAGGGGGAGAGATTCTCTCGGAGGAGGGATAATAAATCATACTTTACTTCGCAGGGGGAGAATTTCTCGCGAGAGGGGATAATAAATTAACAATATATACAGGATATTATATTACTGGGCATAAAAGAATCTAAATATACGTTAGCGGAGCTACGGGTGACCGCTAGTAATAAATAAAAAAATATTAGGTGAAACTAGGTCATAGATAATTCTGGTAGTTAAAGGTATTAAATGTACCTAATTAACATTAATATTTTCTGAAACGATCCGAATCCATTTCCCATTAGCTTAATGCTTTTCCTTTACTGTGTTATGGCCATTTAATCTGGGACTCACTGTATATAAAGATATACGTACGTTGTGATGTATGAAATTCCATTTCCATATGGTTTTATTTATGAGACCTGTTTATTTTAAATATAAAGTAAAAAATTCTTTGAAATAAAACATTTGAAATTACACTTTTGTTGAGTGCTGCCTTGCTAGCTACTTGCACTAACGTCGAATAACAAGTTAACCGGGATTTAATAATTTAGGTTTCTGAAGTTATACTTCTTTTGGCGCGTTATGGAAAAATGGATGAGAGTGAATTTTTATGATTCTATACCATGAAACTAGGCAAAAGTAATATAATTAAGTTAGTCGTTAGTAACTTATAGAGTCGTTACACCAGTCAGAATGTGACAAGAGCGTTTTCAATTTTGAATAACATTAATAAAAGCTATTTTTATACAAGAGCTGGTTTTTTGCCGCTTTCGTTAAATAAGAGTCCGTACTCCAGCAGCTGTACTGTGCACGCATATGATTATAATACCTACCCGATTATATAGCACAGAATGCATGAAGTCTGTGGTCTAGTGGTTACCGTTCTCTCCTCACACGCTATAGGACTCGGGTTCGAATCTCAACACAAACATGCTTTTTCTTTTTAATAAATAATTTAGAAATAAATATAATAAATAAATATATTTAATAAATTAATAATTTATTAAAATAAATTAATTAATTAAACCTTCATCAATTGTATTTAATATCTTTATTTTATTATTTTCCATGATAATATTAATACCCTATTAAACCGTTTCTAAAAATTCTTTCACTAATAGAAAACTACGCAGGGGGAGAGATTCTCGCGAGGGGGTACTCGCGGGGGAGGGGGTAATAAATCTCAAATTCTTATCTCTGGAACTACTAAACCGATTCTAAAAATTCTTTCACCAATAGAATGCTACGCAGGGGGGATTCTCGCGGAGGGATACAAATTAGGGGGGAGATATAGAAAATTAATTTATCATCAAAGGAACACACACACACTCTTTTTTTTCATTTTATTAAAGCATATATTTAAATTCCGATAAACTTAAACCTCTCAAATTTAGGAGATGCTAATGACCTCAGTTCTCGACCTTTCATAATCTATCAATGAAAAGGGCTTCAGCATAGTTTAAACAGCGATTCAAAATATTTTTTCGTGAAAATCAAATTAAGTAAAAATTTCATGTTATGAGATATTGTAATCGTATATTTTAAACTTCGATAAAGGCTGTTGTATAGAGACAAGGAAGCGCCATAAATTCATTATTCAAATGTAATCACTTAAAAATAAGTAATGATTCATAAAAATCTTTGTATCAAATTGTATCATAAAATGTCTAACATTCCATCAAAAAAGGCGTGAACACCAGGGCTGGATTTACCACAAACTAAAAATGATATAACCATTGGCTCTTAAAAACGTTCAGTTTCTTGTGTTTGATGTAATGTTCTCATAATATATTGGTATAAACCACTGATTATAAAAGATCGACAAATCCTTAATTCTTACGCTATGTGGTTGGCAGAGGCCGACCAGCAGTCTTGGCCGCCCTAGGCCGTTCAGTAGCAGCCGCCCCTATCTGCGAACTTCTTAGCGTAGAAATGTGAAGTTATACGAAATCGGCATTGTGTTCGATTAAACCCGCTAGAAATATTTTATTTCTAGGTTTCGAGATTTTATTTTTACCTATATAGAATTATTATTTAATTAGATTTACGACAATATTTATCTTTTTGTCGTAGCTTCATTATTTACTGAGCTGAAATCCTTTTTCGCGTGTCGCTAAAATGACGCAAAGCTCCACTTTTAGCTATATTCTATCCTCCTTGACTAGCTGTCAAATTTTTTTAAAGTTACATACATGTGGCCGTTATCGTATTCAATTTTGAATGTTTGCACATCTTTTGAGAGTATCGGGAACTTCTTTTTCATTTCCGCATGAGACTTCCCTACTTTTTGAAATCAATAGATATCCTACTTTTCGAAGATTTTTACTGGTATAAATTCGACTTTCCCACAAATATTAGAGCTTGCATGTCTGTTTTAAATAAAATCTCATTTTTTAATGCAATTTCCTCTCCTTAATAACAGCGGATGACATTATGTTTCCAAATTGCTGTACTTCCTGTTGAATATTGTATGTACCCGATATGTCCACCATATGCGTCCCGTCACTTCCGCCAATTTTGTTTTATCAGAATATGCATAGTCTGAAGTATTTTACTCTCCAGCATATTTATTATGGATTTTATGAACACTGTTGCGACATCAACAAAATTATTATATATTTATCCAAATTGTGTTTTTAACCGACTCCAAAAAAAGGAGGTGGTCTCAAAAAAAAAATTATTATATTATAATTATTTTTCTGTATTATTTTCATTCATGTTTTCTCAAATTATATTAGTGCAAGTTTGTCTTAAATGCAATTTTAACAATTATGTAAAAGCAATGTAATTTATTTAATTACTTATGTAATTCTGTCGGAATTCTTGAATTCATTTATAAAATTATTTCATTCATCACCATTCTCTCAAATTCATTCAATATTCAACGTTGTATTTAAAGTTTTTGAAGTAAAACTTGTTTAGGCACGACTTGAGGGTAACTGAGATTTTTTCTGAAGGAATTAACGTTCAGTAAAATCTAAAGTCTGTTTACGGTTTCCGTATTTATACATAATATATTATACGTACGTTGTATGTATGTACCTGTAAATTAATAACCTAAATTTAGATGTTACTTAAAACGACTTATAATCAAATTTACTTATTTATTCATTAACAATAAAAAATAAATGTCATTTGACTTCATTTTAAGCGGATACAGACGGCCAGAGATTTTATTCCCAACCGTTATAGCATAAATAGGTATAGTAGCTTACTGCAAGGTCTGCGTGGTGTAGTGGTTAGCACGGCTGCTTTGTATGCATAAAGTCTTCGGTTCGAACCCAGTTGACTCCGTGAAATATTTGTTGTTGTTTTTTCATGTTTCATATTTATTTATACCCCGTTGGCTCTGTGAAATTTTTCTTTTTTTTTATTAAAAGTAATAGTGATAATATTTGAATAATTATTATTTTTAAAAATTATTATTTATTAACAATTTTCTTCTATGCGTTCCTATACCATTCATCTGATTGCGATAAAACTTTGGTGAGTTGTACGCACGCCCGCAAAGGTTTCTGAAGTATAATAATTGACCGGTCCGGCTTCGCCCGAGTGAAAAGGAGTTTTACTTCAGCCGCGCGTAAAGGTTACACGCACTTTTTTTTTGTAAATTAAATGTTTGAAAATAATTGTCTGCATTTTTTTATTACACAAAAATCATTAAGAAACATAGTAGCATAATTTTTAAAAATTTTCAAAAATTATTGAAAAAATGATTAAACAATTTTGTTATTACCTGAAAAAAAACAAACATGTGTAAAAATTAAAACTACGAATTTATCAAAACTTCAGGGGTGCAACCTCAATCTTTTACAAAATTATGTTGTGCAAGTTGAATTTCAAAATTAGAAACTTAAAATACACATAATTTATTACAATTTTACGGAGCCTTAAAAAATAATAATTTGTAAAATTACTTGTACTAGGCCCAGACAAATTTGCTAGTTGATGTCCTTTAAATAGTAACAAAAACAAATATTTTCCTATATATAATTACAGAGAGAACTCCCTCAAAAATTAACAATGTGTTAATTAAATAACATTAAAAAATGATAAAGTAACTTTAGCAAACTCGTTAGAAACGTAAAAATAAAATATTAATAATAATACACTATAAAATGAAGCGGTCGTCGTACGGACATGTAATAAATAATAAATGAGTAGATTGGATTATTTTTGTCAGTTATTAAGTTGCACAGGACGTTGCCGATGTGTTTACCGACCGACTGCCTGAAATCCGGCAGATTTGATGGCAGCGCTTTCAAACTTAAACCGACCGCGACGCGGGTTAATAAATAGAATAAATAGAACAAGAAAGGAATGCAGTGCAAACGACCGATTGAATAAATCTTGTGGAATTTATATAGAAACGGGACCAGCGTCAGGGGAGACAACTGTATCAAGCTGGAGAGGGGCCCCGTCGTCAAATATTATTTTTCTCATATTAATTTTTTTAAACATAAAAATCTAATTTTATAATGTATTTTTGGTCAAACTGTTCGGAACACAATTTATTTCCTGTTTTTTTATTGCAATTCGGAGATGGGGCCTCAAAACCATGAGTGTATCGGGCCTACAAATTTTTGTCTCGCCTCTGTGTAGAAATGCTTTCAAACCAAAATCTGAGAGTACAAAAACTATTAAGTATGGATCGCTGAGTAAATAGAATAGGGAAGGAAAAGATGTTAAATCGAGTTTAAGAGTTCAAGAATTAAAAACGTGATTTTTGATGACTAATTTTATACCCACTTAAGAATCTTCAACCTTTTTAAATGGAAAAATTTTGAATACTACAATATTTTTCTTTATCGTAATTTAATAATTTCTTTCACTTTCACTATTGCCGCTGCAACTGATCGAGTAGGTAGCACCTAAACTTAAGGTACTTTTACCAGGTAACGCTCAGCGTAAAACCGATTTCTAGTCAAAACCGACTATCGCACGAGCGAATTGGTGTCGAAAATCTACTTTCACGTGAGAGAAGCCGCTAGTAAAAGCTAATAAAATCCAAAATTTTCACAATACACAGATTATCTTTCCTTCACATACAAAAAATATTCAGTATGTAATACCTATTTGCTTAAGTATAAATAAAAATTATTTGCGTAAATAATTTCTTAAAACATAAAATATTAGATTGTATTTCTAATATCGTAATGAGGTACCTATATTACTGACGAGTAGTGGCAGTATGTTAAAACGAGCGATTTAGCGAGTTTTAACAGTCAGACGAGTCATAATATCATTACGCACGAGATATATATGGTATTTTTTGCCATACCCACTATTTTCAGTATTTTCAAAAAAAAATTAGACTTAATTTTGTGTCGCCAACTTCACTCTATAGTAGACCATGAGTAGTAATAGCGGGCGGATCAGAGCGAATAAACATAAATCACTATGGAAATTGTTTACTTTCCACACTAGTGTGTTTGAAAACACTTTCACCACATCTACCTGTTAAGTGACTCATTACATGCATACATACCATGAAAAGCAGTTATTTTATAGTATAGTAGCAAAAAATCATGTAGGTATATATTATTATCGTGGCTTTAGGTCATATTTTTTTTTATTTAAAGTTTGTTTTTACAGCGAGGTAATATGATAAACAGAAAATATTAAACTCGTGTTTATTTTTCAAACACGCTAACGATAAAAAGTTTTATTTTCATAATCAGAGTTTTGAAAGCTTTTAAGCTTGTGTATTTTTACAGGTAACAGATAATCAATTTGAAACATGCCCCTCACCTATACAACAAATATTTCAATTTTTTTATTTGCATTATACAATTTTTTAAATTACCATACTGTTTCATTTTACTTTACTACTATAGCTTTTTCCCGTCATGGCTTCACTCGTTTAATCAACGATTCTATCCGCAAATTCGCTCACGTTATGTTTATTTTGATTAGAACCCAAGTTTTGCCGGGTAAAAAATACTCTGTCTTTAAGTTTGAGATATAATAATTTGATAGTGTATCAAAAACTTTAATTGAAACAGATCCCTCTGTTTTCGAGTGGTGTCGGTACTAACAAACTGGTAACTCGTCCTCTCGTTACATACAATATACTCGAAAATCCCCGAAAAAGAACATTAAATTACAGATAAAAGTCCCGTTATTTATTAATTGTGAATACAAGGGCTGCATACAAAGAAAAAAAATCACTATGCATAATATTTTTATTTTATAATGTTTTTAGTAATCATACTTATAATTAATAAATCATTTTCTGTGTGTCATTAAAAAAAAGAATTCATTTATAATAATTGTGAAATAGTTGACATAATCCGTCACAAACCTGGATATTACGTGACATAATTTTTTCTTTACCCTTGTGAAGTTAATTCGTTTACAAATATTTGATTATTTTGGGATTTAGTATTTTAACAATAAATTTATTATGATATGGCATTAATGAAAAGAGATAAGTGGTAAAGAGGGGTTTTTGCTGCCAACGCAGGTAATCAGCTGGTATACAAGCCATGTTTATTAGTGTATTTGCCATATGGCACATACACTATTGGCGTCGGTCGGATGGCGGGACCTAGGGGTCGGACCAAAATTTCTCGACGTTTCATAGCCTCCTGAACAATTTGGCAGCATTTTTGGAAATGTTTATATATATATGTATATATATATATATTTATATATATATGTGTTCGCGGCATAACTCTCGAAAGACTTAATTGATTTGAACGAAATTTGGTAGCCACGTTGGAATCCATCACCGCACGGAACCTATTTAAAATGGGCCTAATCGGACCATTTTAAGGGTAGTTTTTAGGGGTTGAAAAAAGTTTTTGGGCCCAAAAATACCGAAAAAAATCTCAGAATTGTTTCAAAATTGGAATTTAACCCTTTAGTAGAGATTAAAATGTGTTGCTAAAATTTTAACAAAATCGGCACGACAGGACCGGACTTACAAATTTTATGAAAACACTAGTTTACGGATAGTGATTTATTTGCTGACGGGTGTATTTAATTTGGTACAGAGGTTGCATTGATAATAATATTGAAATTAGGAAAAAAAATATTATTTTAAGGGATGTATTAAGGGGTTAAATTTTTCATTTTGTCCAAAAACAAACTTAAGTTCACATAATAAAGCCACAAGGCCTGCATTAGCAAATACACTATATTGTCGGCAGGGTTTTGGCACTGCGACCCGAGTTTTTTGTTTAATGATATGTGTTGAATGCTGGTATAGTACCTATTCGTGGGCCATAAGTTTGAAGGCGCTGCTATGCGGGCACCGTAAACACAATAGGAACCCTGCTGTAGGGTGCTCTACACGTATATATGTAGTAACTGAATTAGCATATAATCAAGCCTAGTTGACATTTTAATCAACGGGGTGATATTTTAAAGCTACACCAAAATGAAATATTAACGTTTCGTCACCTCTAATACTGACGTAATCATAAAGGATTATAGGTAGTAGGAACGCGTTTGTAAAAAGCGATACACCGAACCTAAAGCCGATGCCTCACGATGTCAACCGATTATTATGTCATAGAATTTATATCTCATCAAACAGTTTATTATGTTTGAAAAGATTATAGCCATGAATGTAAAAAAAGTAATAACATATGGTAGCTGTTGTTTTACGATGTTGAACAAATTATGCTAACGGAGTTTTTTTTACGTATTTTCTATATCGCAGCGATCCGTAACTAATCTCAGAATTCATGTGACAACTGACATCAATTCTATCACCAGTTTTAATATAAATGTTATGATTTCTACATAATAATATAATTCCACATAATTGTTGAAATCGTTCTTTATGAAAGACATAGAAGACATAGCTTTCCGTTCCGGCTGTGCTCGGGTAGATTTTGGTTTGTCAACGTAATAATCAAGAGCAACAAATTTTGCACGTATCACTTATGCATTTATCAACAATGCATTTACATTTTACGGACTATATACATACTTACGTGTTAAAAACTTAAATCTCTTGTTAGACAAGAGCGAAAAAAAATTATACTACATACGCGTTAAAAACTTAAAACTCTAGTGAGAGAAGTATGAAAAAAACAATCCAAAAATAATTAAAAAAATAAATAAATAAATCTTACTTTTTTTTCAAATTTCAACACCCTGTATCTGGAAAATAGAGCCGTTGTGGACACATACTTATATGAAAGTTTGTCTTAAAATCGATCATAGATTAATTCCTTAAAGTTTGTGCACATACTTAATTAACACCCTGTATAGGTATAACGTGAGATTAATGTGACAACTTACTACGGTACGTAAAGTTCTAAACTGACTGCAAATTTTCCGGCCATCCTGATACATTCTGAAATATTCGAAAAAAGAAGAATGTGAAAATGAATCAACAATTTAATTTAAAAAACCCAACAAGCTGTTTGTCCAATTGAGA
Organism: Mongoloraphidia duomilia; assembly: GCA_039654895.1. Lineage (NCBI taxonomy): Eukaryota > Metazoa > Arthropoda > Insecta > Raphidioptera > Raphidiidae > Mongoloraphidia > Mongoloraphidia duomilia. The sequence goes on from CM077520.1 coordinate 32,234,411, forward strand.
GATGAAGAAAAGAAAAATTATATTAAATAAAGTGACAGGTCAGTTGGTAAACGTCCTGTATATTACTAAGTGTAAAGACAGAGATTGTTTCCAACACTTAGCAGAAGTGGGATACAGTGCTCTATCGTGTACATTTGCGAGAACTTGTCGGAGTGGAAGCTGCGAGATGGGTGCATAAGATATAGTAAACGTCTGCTTGATGTGAGTGAAAAATTCTGACAGCTTCAGAAGTTTACCAGAAACTCACAACCGGCTTGCTTTGTGTTGCAGCTGTTCTAAGCGTCCACACTCCTTAATTCTATTGCGTTCGTCGGAGTCAGTGTTGCCAACTTCCTAAAAGGGTAATTATTCTCTCGAAAGTGCAACAATTTCATTTTTTATTTAATTGAATTAATAGAAATTAAAAAATACAATTAAACATTAGTGAGAAAGAAGGCTGAGATGAATTTTTTTCATAAACAAACGAAAAAAAAAGCCAAAATTACCTAATTAAAATATACTAATGGTCTATAATAAAAGTAAATGTCAAATTATGTATGTTCGATTTATTGTACTATTTTTAACACTGCTTAAAAATTCGCCATATATAACATTCAATTCCTGAGTTTCTCTCAATAAGTCCCATAACTTCAGGCCAGTTTCCATTTTTTCACATTATATTTTCTGTTACAATTTCCCCGCAAAATGAAAAATTTTTCGCAGATTAGTAAGACTGGTCAGAATTGATACAGTTACAAAAAATGAAACTAGTAACAATTTTACAACCTTCAGCTGCGGGAGTAATAGCTCTTTCAATCGATATCTGTTCCGTTTAGTGATGTGAGAGCGTAGAGTCAATTGTTATCAAGCTGTCGTTTTCAACACTATAAATTCGATAATATATCTAGGTACAGTAAATGACAGCAGCTTTTTCGTCAATGCATTAGAAATGGTAGCAATCACAAACCTGTTTATATAAATATTCAAAATCAATAGTAATAATAATTTTATAATAAAGCAATTTAAGTTTTCTAATGTAAATAATTCCGGTCGTCTGTGCATTAGGAAACTGAAATTGCTTTATTATAAAATTATTATTACTGTTGATTTAAAATTATATTAAGAGGCTCCAGAGATAGTAATTATCGAAACTTCCACAATCGAGCTATTCTGGAAGTTTCGAGTTTTAGCCCCAACAGTGACATTGTGTATAAATACATTTTTCTAATATAGCATTGTATTATTATCATCGATAATGGATGTTTATAAACAGTAATTTTCTATTATTATATTTTATTTATTTATTGTAAATTATAGACGCATTGACAACTTAGGTCATTAGCGTTTTGATTACATTAAATAACATAACTCACTTAAAACTAAATGACATCACCAAATATCCATGAGCGGAGGCGGGATTCGAACCCACGACAGTCTGATCCAGAGGCCGCGACGCTAACCACTGGACCACACTGTCTTCTGCTAATTATACCGAACTATTTGTGGAAAATATATAACATATTATTTTCACATTCAACGAGTTGTAACCTATTTTCTAGGGAATTGCAATCACCTTTTAAAATTATTGTTACTTATATCAATTAATTTCGAATTCCTGTTAGGAACACCCATTGAACATTGAATGACGGTAACATTACAATGCAATACTAGGAATTTAAACCTATGTCGGGACTCAAACCCGAATCTTTCACTATCGTGGCTGCTGAGTTATCATTTACTCTACAGTGATACAATTAAACAATCAATTGTTTTCCAGTATATTATTGTTGCTGTTAATAATAATACTGTATAGTTAATTTTGATCGTTTATTCTGAGAGAGCTCTGTCGTGAACGCACCGGAAGTAGCAGTTATCGCTGGCGACGGCAATTCCCTGCAGCCAGTCAGAAGGCGGTCTGCCATCGTAGGGCGCAGCCAGTAACATTTATTACATTATTAATGGCACGTCAAGATTTAACTTATATCGCTGGCATTGAATCTGACTTTCAAGAAGTTTTATTCTTCTACGTGTCTACAATGTTGAGTGTACATACTTTTTAATAAAAATGAAATGTTGCTTGCTTATCTTTTCTCTTCTCCCTCTTCCATTTCTTAATAATTACGACAGAATGTGTCTCTGTGAATTATATTAAGTTTTCAGCGTATTGTCTGAAACTAAGTGCCGACTTATCCATTCCGAAGATTATAAAAAAAACTGCGAGAATGAGCATTAAATATCTTTAGATATATAGAAGTTGCATTATAGAGAGTGCATCTGAGGATATAATATACTAGCCTTTACCCATGACTTCGCTCGCATAATGCCGGTTTTTACGGGAACCTTATCTCTCTCGTTACTATTTTATTCATTACGTTAAAATAACTTTTAGTTATTCAGAAAATGTCATAAAAACGCATAAAACTAATAGTAGGAGAGCCGACCGTGTGAAACCCGCGACATAACATAACAAGATGAGTGGCACATCAAATGATAGGTCGCTACACGAAAAATATGAGTTGGCAGCCCCCTCTCTGGCGGGGGACCTTGACCACCCATTTGAAAATAGAATTCTTTGACAATAACCCCTCGGTAAAAAATAACAAGATAACCCATATTTTTCATGTAAGGTTTATCTTGTTTAGTATGGAAAAGAGCAAATTTTTTTTTGCTTTGGAAGACGTCCTTTCGCTGGGAGCACTGCAGCCTCTTGAGCTTATTGTGCCAACTCCCAATCTTTCATATACCACCCGATCCAATAGGTATTTTCGTCCTTTGTACTAGTTTGCACAAACAGTGAACTTGTAGCGGTCTGTGCACATAATATCAACATGTAAAAAAATAAAAAATAGCAAAAGGGTTAACGAATTTAGATGAGGCAAAGTGCAGGTCACTTTTAAGAGTTTTTACTACAAAACTACGCCAGTTTAATAAAAATCAGTCGTTTATGCGTCAATTCGGGACTTTATAAATTTGTATTTATATAAATACTACAGGATGTTATTTGTAAATAAAAATACTTTGTACAGTAATAAAAACAAAAACTTTACGAAAAATAAACATTTCAAGTAATTATATAGTTTAAATGAAAAATAAAAAACGTTTTTAAATTTTTAATTAGAGTTGTTTATATAACAGTATAACAGAAATTTCAGTTCCGTTTGATCATATTTAAAATTATGAACATTTAAAAAAAGTAATGAAACTGTTTTTCCTACTGGACCGTTTCTGAGTTCCTGAGTAGCGCCGGCTGTAAAATTGTTACACAGGTATTGTAATAGATTTTTAGGGTTCCGTACCGAAATGGTAAAAACCGAAACCAAGACTGCGTTGTCTGTCACAGTCGATTGTCTCAGGAACTACATATAATAATGCTATTGCGATCGGCTTGAAATTTGGCATATAGCTATAAAGCTTGTGTGCCCGCATCTAGTTTAGCAGTCACAATCACAAACATATTGCACATACCGCTAGACTACTAGCGGATGTGCTCTATTATCGCTTTGCGCGTCAGAGCTGAGCTTCGTTCATACAAGAAGTTATATCTAAGTTAATTTCGCACGATATCCATTCAGATTGTAGCTTTTTGAAAAGGGGAGATTCTGTCCTATAAAATGAAACCATTTTTAGATTGAATTGAGTTCATAATAACTTATAAAATTGTAACTGAAAATTGCGAACAGCAGTTGTCGGTTGGTCTGTACGTACGTACGTACGTCCGAGCTCTACAGCTCGCAATTCTTGACGAATCGCTTTGGTTTATATTTTATTCGCTTTGTTTACTATTAGACTAGGACCCTATTTAAATTTACTGAAATGCGTTCACTAGTTTAATTTTAATAAACAATTTTTTATTATTTTTGACAGCTAATTATAATAATACATTGTTGTACAATGTACAATATAAATTATTGTAGAAAAACTAAGTACTACTACACTGCTATACGATAAAAGTAACTAATCATCCCTCGAGCTCGTGGAGTATTGGATAAGGCTGTTGCTTCTTGCGGACAAGTACGCAGGTTCGATTCTGACCGACGTCATAACTTTGTTTTTGCATCCTATTCCATATTATTATTTCACTTGATATTTATTTATTTTTTTGTCATTTTTTTTATTTATATTTAAAAAAAAAATAATTTTTTTTAAATTAAATATTTATTTCAATATTTTTATCATACTTATCCGGATGTGCACTTTTGGTTTTGCCAACTATTTTTGTTTATTGGGGAGGGGTCAATTTTTTTACTCGGTCAAGGGCTCTTGCTACAGATTCCATAACGGTATTTATTTTTTGACATATAAGCGAAAATGTACACTGGAAAATAATTGCACATTAAACAAATTACCATTGTGCTTATGTTGCGTAGCACAAATCCTCATCCTGTAGGTAGTCATCGTAGATTTTCTAAAAAAACAGTCTTATTTACGAACAAAATATATTCTGAATTTTTTATTAAGTATTTAATAATCTTCAATTTTTTAAGTACCTAACCTACGCATACTTTTTTAATTAAATTAACCGTTAACAAGATACGAGTAAACTCGTTTTGTTATACGATAGCGTATCCAAATACTATTACCTATTTAACCGGATACAAAGTACAGAATAACGTAGCACAGACAATTGAATAGATCTCATTAATGAAGCATCCGTCGCCTTCCTAAAACAACTCCCGTCCGCCTATATGTAGCTTTGTGACAGCAGCAACGCAGTAGCCAGGTAGTAACAACAACATGACGTATACGGTTTACCTTCGACACTTACAGAGATATCTATAGGCAAACTGCAAAACAGCTTATGTCGAATATTCTTCTTTTGTGGGTAAGTAAAATTATACAGTTTAGTCGACGACCGACGAACTGTATTTAAACGTCGTCTGCTAGAAACTCGTTCTATTTACTCATATACTCAGGGAGTCAGGAAGGTAATTGGGCTTCTGACCTGCAGTCACTCTTTTCTGAGAAAATACCTACATGTGATGATGATACATCAAGAATCAACACTATGTAGATTTTGCAAAATAGAAGATGAAACAGCCACCTATATAGTGTTCGAGAATTCGAGGCTCTAGCCTACAAGATAGATATAGATATGTAGATTATAGACGCTCAACAGCTGAGGTCATCAGCGTCTATTAGCCTACGGAAGGACAACCATCTTTGGTTACATAGATGAGGAAGGAATCATTCCACAGAATAATCTAGTTGCCAATCTTCTGGAGTTCATAAAAATTGTTCTAGATTATTTGCCGACTACATCCAGTATAAAAAAGGGTAAGCACAATATGATGTGGTACGCTTTTGGGGCAACTAGAACCATTCTAGTTTGTTTTAATCTTTTACTCATACATAATAATGCTTGTGTCTAAAACACAAACAAGTAGATAAAGCTATACAGTTCTGCATTGATTGCATTCTTATCGGCGAAATGTGGTTTGTATCCAGAAGGCATGTTTAGTTGTTGATTTTTTAACTCCTCATCTAAAAATTACAATTTGTGAGGTAGATAACTACCCACTACCACAATCTAGACCATTCTGGCAACCAGTTGCTTCAACCTGAAAAATACTCATTTTTTACTTATTTTAGTTCATGTTTTATTTCCTTAATATTGTTTATTAGTATTTATTGATCGGAAGACATAGAAAACATGAGCAAAAATTCGACATATACTATTCTGCCTTTTGGTCACAGATATACCAAGTGAGGGATCCAGAATCTGTTAATACCGTATTGGCGTTATCCAATATTCAAAGCTGACTGCCAACCTAACGTCCGGTCCGCTGTAAACTATACATAGATATACACCTCTCTCAACCTTCTGATATCCGCATCTTACACCCATGTCTCTTTGTATTATTTACACTTCGATATATCGCATTTCGCTTTGGATATAGTTACTCAGCAGAAACGAGACGCAACCAAACATATTCCAGTATAGTAAGCGTAACGATTTGTACTGATTGGTTTTAAAAAAGTCTAACATAAATTACATCACTAATTCTAAGTTACTTTAAAAATAATATTTAGTAGATTTCGTGTCCATATTTATATAATTAATGTAGTAAATTCGCAGGTTTCATTATTTATTGTCCAATTATCTGCGAATTTACTACATTAATTTAAAAATAAGGTGGTTTCTAATTTCTGAAGATAATTAATTTATACTGAATCTCGGCCATCACATGTATTTTTAACTTCCCATTGGAAGTTATTGTAATGGCTCCGAAAATCGAAATCAAAATGTATAACAAATTTTTATGTTTCAAGGTCACTACACTATTTTTACACTATTTTTAGAAAGATGTTTGTGCGTGTGTATGTGTGTGTGTGTACGTATGTGTCCATTTCTTTCTAAGACGAAATCTCGAGAATGAAAAATGATATCGACTACCTTAGCGTGCCAATCGACGGTTCAGTCGTTCTTTTTCTTAACTAAATAGACTCCAAAAAAGTAGACTTTACACAATATCTCGCGAATAAAAAATTATATCGACTTCGTAAGGGTGTCAATCGAGGCGTGTTAACGTCATTTTGATCCGACATAAATTTTATAAAAATCGGTTCAGCCGTTTTTTTTTTTTTAATTATTGTTAAAAATAAATAATAATTATGTTTTAATGATTAAAATGATTACTTTTCTGTGTAATATCTAATTTAATTATTATTATTAAATATTTATGAAACTGGGAAGTTCGTCGTGTGGACCTCAAGGGTCGCACTTTAGTCCTAATAAACGACCCACCTCACGGCTTGTTTTCCTTTTAATACACCCTTGTAAAGTTATTACATTTGCAAATATTTAATTAATTATTGAACATCCGGCAATTCCCGAAACAAATGTTGTTTTATGTTTGTCAGTTTTACCTGCAGGTTATATTATTTCTAACAAAACTTCATCAGAGAGAACAGGAACAATAATGGTTGTCATATTCATATCAAATTAAAAACATAAAGATTGAAATCTATTACTCTTATTTTTCATCAGTATTATAAGTAGTAGCTGTGTTCCATGGTACGAAAAATCTTCAAACTCTTGACGTAAAGGAAAATATGCTAAATTGACTCATTTCGTAAAATAAATATGACACAATGTATTGCCCTAATTTGTCGCCAGTTGCAATGTTTCGAAAAAACTACTATAAAAATATGCAAGCTGCATAAAGTCCCAAATATGAAATGTAAAACTGCAGAAACAAAAAACAGCCTTTGATGTTTCAGAAACTCTTCAATTTTTAATTTTTTAATTTTTGACAGAAGATTAATCTAGCTGTAATTAAGTGAATCCGTAGGAATTACCATTCATAAAACCTTATCTCCGAGTGCGTCGCGATAATGGTATTCACACAGCTTATATTATTCACGTTTTATTAATATTTGAAACGACAGTTCAGACCCTCCGTCGTACTGTGTTTGAAAATAAAAATGTTACAGAGACGTCAAAATCTCAAATAAACTTGAATATTTCGTAAAATAACTAAAAAATCTATGACCATACATACATGCATATTGTATATACCTATGTGTTCAGAGATTTGACGTTCAGATTATAAGCACTACTCGTACGTAAAGGGTCAAAACCCGGCGACATTGTATCCTTTTTATACGATAAAATAGGCACATGAATATGACAATTGACAGTATTTATGGCTAGTCAAGTTTTGTATGGTCATGTAATTTCCTGACTCATAAATATTTCGCTTCACAAACCAATAGATTTATACTAAATGTATATTTCTATTTGAATTTACATAATGCACATACTACATTATTTGCTATTGAACGTTAAATATAGCTAAAATATAACAAAATATTGGATATGATGTTATTGTTACAAAACTGTTTTCTGAGTTGACGGAATAAATATTTATTTACAATAATTAAAAACACAACAATAATAAATACAACCAAAAGTCAGTTCTAACAATCAACACAAGTAATTAACACTTAACTATATACAATTGACTACACTAATATTTATATCACGGAACTATTTATATCACTGTATTTATATCAGATTTATTTCTAACGTTTATTTATGTCGGTCATTTACTCAGTTACTTCAGTACTATTTATTTATATCCACTCCACTATTTATATCACTGTACTGACTGATTCGACCGTTGATTGACAAATATTTATATCACTGATCCGCTTGGTTGCACGACTCACCATTGACTGTGCCTGACTTCCTCGCACTCGCTTGCTTATATAGGCCGCTTGGCTTAGGCACAGCACGTTCTAGCGTTCTCTAGAATGTTCGTGCAGTTACACACCGCTTCTCAGAATTCCTGCCTGACGTTTATATACATGGTGATCCGTAACATTGTTATTTTATTTACAGTTCCCAGTACTATTTGTATTAATGATTTAATTGATAATTTTATGGAACTAGTAAAATTGGGAGAGTCCAGAGCATGATTCAAAATCAACTGTTCAGATAAGGTTTTTTTTAAGTGAAACTTAAGGGTAAGTTCGCCTACTAAGAAACGAGAGCGTAACGAAAAATGAAACGCCACTTAGTTCGTCAGTGAGAGACAGGGGGAAGGGTAATAGATCGCCCCCCTTACGAAGTAAATCGCCAGTAAAGTAAGACGAGCGTGTTCCAGTTTTCGTTACGCGCTCCAGCCGTAGCAAAGTTACAGTTAAGTAAGGCTCTTTTACTCATTTCCAACGTGCGGGACGATCACGCATCCATTTTTTTTTTTGTTAAATAAAAGCCACCAACTGTCCGGCTTAGGGTGATCTAGCACTACCACCAATTTATATTTTCAATTTATTATTTTTTTAATAATAAATTGAAAATACAATTATTAATAATTACATCAATTCTAGGATTAGAATTTAGACCACTATTTCGAATATTCTCAAGTAAAAGTAACAACATACTACATGACATTATTTGATGAGCAAACGATATTCGAGTTCGTCCTTTCGCTTTTGTTATTCGTTTTTTGTGCAGACAAAACCTCCTTCGTTTATACTTATTAATATATAGCCCAGTAAAATTAGGCGAGAAAAGGGTTTATTCAGAAAAATGCCTATACCAAGCCGAATTTTGGCACATACCTTTACTTAGGCGTTATAAGTAGCGTGCAAAAGGTTTCATTCGATATTATGTTCGGTTCGAAAGTTATTCAAGGTCAAAAACTACGGAAATTATTTTTTCGGGAATATCTCTGAAGTCAAGCATGTGACATTCACTGAGTTTTCATTATGCAAAAAAGGATTTTAAGAATGATGTATAAATTAAAGCAGAATGAGACATGCAAACCAATTTTCAAATTCAATTCTATATTATTAACAGTTACCTTTATTTATTTAAGATCTTACTACATGTTAAAAAGAACATTTCTCATCTTGATTGTATCTCTGAAGTAGATGAATATGAAACTAGACAAAGAAGTTTAATTTATAATGAATTTTTTACAAAATCCCCAAGGTATGCTGGCGGAACATTTAATCATTTACCAACTAATATAAAAAATATTATGTAACTTCTATTGAAAAATGTTATCTTGTCGAGAAATGTTTCTATCCGATTCAGGAATAATCAGCTGATATATTTTAATATATTGACGCCATTTATACTGGTTTTTAGAGTCTTTAAATAAAGATATTTTTTATTATTATTCGTCAGACTACAATTCCGATTAAGCAATTTTCAATGAAAAAGTCATACTTTTTTCACGTAGGAGCAACCGAGTTTTCATTTTTCTAGTTTAAACAGCCGAGACATGCATATTATATTGCATATTCTTCATGAAAATTTCCACCACCGTTTACATCTCTCAAATTTCTGACAATGAGTTGAAGAATTTTAGTAGTTCTTGCTAAAGAATACTACCAGATATAACCGTATAATATTTTCAGTTAATCAGCAGCAGAAAAAAAAGTAAATTATGTGTGAGACGTTCCTTACTTTGTTAATCTTTTACGCGCGCGCTTTTTTAATTACATCATTATTATTATCTGTATATACAGCAGTGCATTTGTTTTCAAGTGAGCTAAATAAAAATAACAAAGTATATTAATTAAATATAGTGTTTTAATTAAAACTCCCAACGTAGTCTTATATTATATGAATCAAAATACCTCTGACACGTCTAATCTCCTTCATACTTATTCAAACGAGTTATCATGTATCAGAAAATACGGTACCTATCTAATCTAATCTAACTAATATTATAAATGTGAAAGTTTGGATGTATGTATGTATGGATGTTTGTTACTCAATCACGCCAGAACGGCTGAACGGATCTGGATGAAATTTGGCACAGAGATAGATTATAGTCTGGAATAACACATAGGCTACTTTTTATCCCGGAAAAATGTACGGTTCCCGTGGGATAGTTTTGTTTTTGTTTTTCACAGAGCAAGGGATCGACATGATTTTTTGCATAGTGGTAGTTTAGGGTTCAGAGAATGTTATAGGCCACTTTTTATCCCTGAAAAATTTGCGGTTCCCGTGGGATAGATTTGTTTTTGTTTTATCTCTGGAACTACTAAACCGATTCTAAAAATTCTTTCACTAAAGGAAAGCTACGCAGGGGGGGGGAGATTCTCGCGAAGGATAACAAATTAGGGGGGAAGATTCTCGCGGGAGGATAACAAATTAGGGGGGAGATTCTCGCGGGGGTGATAACAAATTAGAGGTGATATTCTCGCGGGGGGATAACAAATTAGGGGGGAAGATTCTCGCGGGGGATAACAAATGTAATGTACTATTAATACTCGAGCGAACGAGCGAAGCGAGTGAGTAATGTATTAATAAAATTCGAGCAAACGAGCGAAGAAGGAATTAATAATATTCAAACGAACGAGCGAAGCGAGTTAGTAATGTAGGTATTAATAAATTTCGAGCGAACGAGCGAAGCGAGTGAGTAATATATTAATAATATTCAAGCGAACGAGCGAAGAAGGTGAGTAATGTATTAATAAAATCTGAGCGACCGAGCGAAGCGAGTGAGTTATGCATTATAAAATTCGAGCGAATAAACACTACAAGCCCGGTTTCGCTTCGCAGGAGGAGAATTTCTCGCGGGGGAGAAAATAAATTATAAATCGTAAAATACGTGGGCGAAGCCACGGGTAACGGCTAGTATAGCATATATTACGAATACTCGTTATTCTATCCAGCTTCGCCCGAGTGGAATTTAAAATTATAGTATATCTCGAAAAATCCACACCTTTCCCGTTCACCCTTCTGATAATTTTCGTTAACCCGTCGAATAAGTGTTTACTTATTTTTTAAGAACAGTAGTCAGTAGATTCCCTGAGTTTCACGTTTCTAGCTTAAGGTAGTTGTCCATTGACCGTCTGATACAAAAGTATAGCTTAGTGCTTTTGTGAAAGTACACTCTCACTGTTCTCACACACGACCAAATAGCATCAATACGTATAATTTGTAGACACACATCCATAGTAATCGAGAAATGATCGTGGCAACAACGCTGACTGCGTTCAGTGACATTTGTTATTATTGTCGCCGTAACACATTACCGACATAAATAATAACGACGTGGCCAATCATTTTAATTTTTTTTATGAGGTCTGTGACTACGATTATTATAACATAAATTTTCATGAAGCTCCCGCCTTACGTTTGGAATTTAAACAAAAAAATTCTCATAAAAATTTGTATTCTCCATAAGAACCCGTGTTAACATTACAAAATTTTGATTTCGTTTTTTATAAAAACGGTGTAGTCAATTTTAAAATAATTAGGCTTAAGTATATGATTTGTATTCAATCAAAGAATAACTAAGCAAAATTTTATTAAAATCCTGCATTAAATTCATCCATTGGATAACAACCTTAAGCAGTTTCAGAGATTGTCGTATCCTTCATAAAAGTTTTCACCTCCATTTTCACTCCCTGGAACGCAAGTAGGTATCAAAAATTCGTCGAACATCGTGACTGTTTCTATTTGATTTTAACAAATATTTGTTTGAACTTATGTAAATTTCGTGTATCTAACTCAAGAGATTTCGGAGTAAATACCAAAACACCTGCAATTTGGAAGGGTCTTTTAACTCGTATTTCACACCCTTTGATAAAAAATGCAGGGATTTTGGATTTTGTCCGTTTGTTTAGGGGCACTATCTACATAAGTAACTATGCCAAATTTCAACGCACTTATCTAAAAGTTGATTTTCTTTTCCGGACAAACATACATTAGTTCAGCTTTTAATAAATAATAATTAATTAATAAATAATAATAAATAATATGTAGTCATCGACTAGAGGTACAGCGGCATTTTGGCCCACGCATTACATACGATTCAGTTATCTGATGAAAGAAATGATTATTTTATCTAGTTTAAATAAAGTGACAAAACCTATAAAAGCTACTCTATTAAATTACAATTTATTTTTTGGACGCAAATGTCTTGTAATATTATTGTAAAAATATTTTTCAAACGAAGTGTATCTAGTATTTTATTTATTTTCTGTAATAAATTATGTAATCAGCAAGCATTACAAAGTTTTCATTTTTGAACAAATATAGAAAAAACAGTGCTTGTAAAATTGATTTTAAAATATATTATATTTTTGAATATTTATTAAGTCTCGACGAATTAATTGGAATAAATACATTAATTAAAATAAAACTTTTCAACATTTTTCCTCTCATTTTTTCTCTGGGTTGCCACAAATACTTAGAAAAAAGACTTGACTTTTTCAGGTTTTATACGTGCCCTATAAGTTTTGTTATTGGGCCTTATTACACACTTATAGAAGATATTGGCAGTAAAAACCATTGATCAAATGACCCAAATCCCCTTTATCATTATCAAAAAAAGTGGAAAAAATGTAGGCTTTTTTAGAACTCTAGATTCCTATTGCTATATTCCACTTCATTCCCTAGCTACTGAAAACAGAATACCTTACGCTGTTTTAGGAATTTTACTGGCTATTCATTCGCTAGCAGGTTATGATACCACAAGCAAAGACAGTACCAAGTTGGCAGATTTGAAGGTAGCAGAATCTTGTGCTGAAGATCTGTTGTTCGATTTTGGCAAGAAACCACTGACTGAGGAGACGGAAGACAGAGTCGAAGAGTTTCTGGTGCGTGCACTTGGCTCAAACTTGCGCACAATTGATAAATTGCGTTTTTTATCAGTATCACCACAAGAATAAATTTTTGTTCCACAAATAACGAAGAATGCATCCGAACCTGAAGATTTCCCTGAACATTGTAATTGTCAGAAGTGCATTAGGGAAAATGTATGCCCTCGCAGACGATTGACCATCTTGTGTTGTGACTTTTGCAAATGCCAAGGGTATGATTTGGATCAATGCAAAAACCCTTATAAATGATTTTTAAACCAAACTTTTAATTATTATTTTTGTAACTGTAATAGTTTTATATAGAGCTTTTTGTTACGTTTAAAGTTTTGTAGAAGAGAAATATTATTTTTTTCATTATAAAAAGAATTTTTTAAAATTATTCCCTACCCTTATGTCAATTTTACTCAGAAACCCTTATTTTTTTAATATAAACTAAAATCAAGCTTTAGTAAAAAAAATACCGGCTTAATCAAAAAAGTCGCAGACTAAATCTATTCGCCTTTAAAAAATATGTAAAATGAGCTAAATATCGTTAAAATCTGATCACGGGTTACGGAGATACAGTTAAACGAAAATATAATAGAATATTCAATATGGCGGCGAAATGATCAAGATTTGAATCATGTGACCAATACTTTTTGATATATCTATGATATAACAAGGACCAGCAATAAAACTTAGGGCACATAGAAGCGCACACATGAGATGAGCTAGCTCCCATACTATGCATAAAATATAATTTTTTTCTAACATTTTTCTCCATTTTCGCTAATAAATCTGTTTTTCTCATTTTATTACAACTTTTAATGTCAGTGAACGTGCAAATAAATCCCATGCTTAAATTTAGAATGCCACGTAGTACGGTACCCAATCGCTAGAGTTCAACGCGCGGTTTTTTTGATATATAAGTTTGCACCAGAAAAAATAATCCGTTTATGTTTTTCCTTGATCATAAATAGTATTTTCCGATTTTCATGAATATGTATTTGATAACTTTTCCAGGTTTGCGGCCAGCGCGCCTTATTTCATTGCTAAACTTGATGACAAAACTGAAAATAAGATTATGTAAATTTAATTAATGTTTGTAGAATACGCAAAAACTACTTGTTGTGTTGAGTGAAGGGAAATTTACTGTACCATTTGTTTAGCTCTTTATTTTCTCAGCAAACAGAAATAGTTTTCTTCGTGTTTGTTTAATTAAAATTGACAGCAAAGTTATCAATTATTCGAAGAAAATAACATAGCCATGCAACGACATTTCTCATGCTGTTTCTTGAGAAAATTAATTGCTGACAACAAATTGTTACATAATTTTTTTTTACTATTTCGAAACGCTATTATGAGAATAAGTTAAAAGTTTCCATATGTTTGTTTTAATTAAAACAAATAAATAAGAAACATCTCTCGTTTAATTAATGGAAATAATATTTGCATCACACAAGTTGTAATTTTTTTTATATTAATGAAAAGTTGCCATGAATTCTGCGGACGATTTTCTAATTTAGAAGCTAACAAGAAATATTCAGCGAAACTTTTAATAGCATTATTTTTAGTATAAAGATTTTTCATTGTCAAACAGACAAAATTTACTGAAAGAAAACATAAAAAATATTTCAAAACAAAAAAAAATATTTTTTTCAACACATGCATGCTTTTAATGTTTTTTCGTATCTGTTTTGCGGACCTTAAATAGCCGTTTATTGACTGGTGATGTGATGATCCATTATGAAACGCTTTTCAATGATATAGTAAATAACATTTGAAAAACCCGTTATCTAATGAACTATGTACCTCTTTTCGGTGTTATAAATGAAATGTGGTTACTATGGTAACAAAGTGAATATAGTATCGAGCCCAATGTTTTTATTATGAGATGTACTTCTGTCAGTGATATTAAATTATTCAATTAAAGTCTAAAACCATGCATGTGTTGAATAAAGTATAGTGTGCAACGCGTGTGCTAAATCTTTATGCGTCAGGTGAGATGTTTTCAGCACGAGTAGTAGGCGAGCGCTCACGAGCCTTGGCGAGTGAGCATCGCGAGCCGAATACGAGTGCTGAAAACATAAAGATACATAAAGATGTATTTAGCACACTTGTTACACAATATACTATTATAAAATTCCGAAACTACTTTATGTATCAGTGTATCAAAATATAAAAATCAAATTAAAAATGTAAAAAGCCCCGACGCAACGCAAAAAGCCAATCTTTAAAAAGTATGAAATAATATTAATTTTTACTACCTACCTAATACCTATATCTGGCCCGAACGCACCGACATTTTTTTGGTTTGGATGAAATATTTATTTCAAAAATGCGTCGGGGACCGCTGAATATTTTTGTCACTTTACAGTGGTCCTCAACGCATTTTTGAATTAAATATTTCATCCGAACGAAGAAATAGTCGGTGCGTTTGGGCCAAATTAAGTAAGTAGTAGAAATTAATTATTTTTTAGTTTTGAAAGGTTTGTTTTTTTGCATCGCGTCGGGTTTTTTTCTTTAATTTTAAATTTAATATTTATTTCACACTTTTTAAACTAACTAATCAAAAATTTTGAAAATGGCTCTACCGATTTTCATCAAACGATTAAGAACCATCTCGTAAATACTAACTTAAAAAAAAATGAAATAAAATCGGTTCCTACGTTTTGGGGTTACGATGCGACAGACAAACAGATATACAGACAGACAAAGGCTTCATACTTATGGCATCCATCTTTTTTCATCGGGGGTAAAAAAAACTTTCGACGTTAATGATGTTGTCAAGAAATTGGCTAGCATTATACAGCCGAAATATTGTAATAATTGTGTTCGTACAAGAATAATGAAAAAGAAAGAAAAATTAAGAAAATAATTATGTTCATAAAACTGATGTTGGAGAATATCACCATTCTAATTATTATGTCTTGAAAATATGTTTATACATGCGGCACAGTTTAGTCTACAAGATATTATAACTTTCAGCATGTATTTTACTTTAAAAACATGGTACTATCAAAGACTATACGTAGGTATTCTATAACACGCGACACTCTAACGAGGAACCTAATTTTAACAGTCAGAGACTGGCGAACACAGCTTATATATTACGTAAATGGATTATCGTAGATTCTCGGGCACTTTCGAGCCGGTACGTAATCTGACTCATGCTGGGTTTATCGTACAATTTTATTTTTTAATCACGCTGTTAAATGACGGTTGCTATGGTAACGATCAACAAATTGCCAAAATGAAAACGCAGCAACCAATGAACAGGTAGCAATCAAAATTTAACAACGTGATTAAAAAAAACATCTTGTCAAAATTGTACGATAAACCCGCAGCATCAGTTTCATTGGTCAAACATTTTTCTCGCTCTATCAACACCGTACGTTCTCTCTGACCAGCACTATCTCCCACAGATAATACTTAAGAATTTTTATCTCTTATATACTAATGCTGAGTTGCTGAAAGCATTGTCATAAAATTTGATTTGACAATGACCTTAGATTGTGATCATGTAATTACAGTTTTTATACATGCAGGAGCAATCTAAAGTCGTCTCTCTCTTCTGTAGAGTGTAGAACATCAGGCTGTATTCACATAAAAACAAATGACTTATCTACATAGAAAAAGATCGCTTTTCAAGTAAATTTTGATCAACATACGTAGAACAATGTTGTTTCGAAGTGGAAATTGCACAAAAAAAAAACTATGTTAAATACATGTAGGTATACACAATTTAAAAAATATATCGTTTCAATAATAATATACAGGGTTTTTCATAATATATGCGCAGGACTTCAGGATGTGATAGCTCGTCCAAAAATATGAAAAAAAGTTTCTATTAACTTACCCTCTAAAATGTAGCATTTTAGAGATACAGGGTGTTGATACAGGGTGTTTGGGGAATTTTGAAAAGACAACTTTTGTATCATTTTTCATTTTTTTTTTAATTTTGCAATTATGAAGTTAACGTTTGGTTTTGTAACTTGTTCTAACGTTTAAATAAATTTTGTTTAATTAGTAATAAAAAAATTTTATTTAAAAAAATTGACCATGTTTTTCAACATAAAAGTTGATTTTTCTCGAAAACGATCGACTTTAGAGCTTATGACCAAGAGTACCTTTTTTTGTGTAGAAAATATTGGCGGTTCAAATGGATGTCTCAAAACCGTACTTTTTCCAGTAGCGTAGAAGTTGGGGAGAAAAACACCCACAACCCCTTCAAAACCTTCACCAATTATAACTTAAAAAAAAAATTCCGCACAAAACACAGCTTATTATGAGTAGAAAATGCTTACAAAAGCTGTTTTCTGTACGATAAACGGTTCCGGAGATATTCGCAAAAAACGAATTTTTTTTTCAATTTCAACACCCTGATAAGTTAATAGAAATTTTTTTTCATATTTTTGGACGAGCTATCACATCCTGAAGTCCTGCGCATATATTATGAAACACCCTGTATATTGTCAAATGTAAGAAAAATACAGGGTCGACTTGTCATTGCATTACAGTATAATACAAAGTTTAAATTTAAATACTTATTAAAATAATAAATTCACTTATTTTATAAAAACATTTTTCTGTCAAAAAAAGATACGCTTTTCTAATATACGCTTAAGGCTACTAAGGTCCTTCACTCATAGGTAATCCCATCAAATTTCAAATTTTGTTGATTTAATGTACCTTAGTGTTTAATTTTATTAACTATATTTTGAGTGAATGCAAAAAAATACTTGCAGTATTGTATATGCTAACATTTTATTAAAAACTATTGTGTTCATATTAATATTATAATGAACAAAGTAAATCATTTACTGGAAAAATTCAAAATTTTATCCGATCTTTTATTAAATTTCAAATTATTATTATGTCTGTGTCAAACAAATACATCAATAGTGTACAACGATAGTGTAATATTATTATTATAAAACAATATTTCTCCGTACTCCAAGAGTTTTAGGAATCAATATTATTAATATGAGTGTGTATTACATTACATTTGAGGCTGCAAGACAAAACAGTTCATGAAGAATTTTTAGATTACCTACAAATACCCCCTGCACTCCTTTTTCTGAATCCGTCGAAATCAGGATGCTATTTAAGGTATTCTCTACCGTAAGTTACCCCCTGCACGCTTCATCTCAAATCTTTTTCCCTCGCCTAAAAACGGTTAGGGTTCTTCCGACGCTATTTATAAAGCTAAAGGATTCGGGTAAACGCCAAATGAAGAACCAAGAACTCAGACTACAGATCCTACAGACGAATTTTTTGAAGAAAAGTTTTGGCTACGTGTGAACAATTACGTAATTTATTTATTTTAAGTTGTAAGTTGATGTTAGTTTTCCAGAATTTTTTTGAAGTTATACTTCTTTTGGCGCGTTATGGAAAAATGATGAGAGTGAATTTTTAAGATGCGCGCGCATCGCGTCACGAATGAAGCTAGTCGATAGTCACGAACATTTATCACCATGAAGTTAGTCGTTAGTAATAACTAGTCGTTACATCAGTCTTAATAAAAGCTTTTGCCATACAAATTCCCGTTTTTGCCGCTTTTGTTAAATATGAGTTCGTACTCCAAACCGTACTGATTTCACATTATTATTTTTCTTCATTATAATAGCCTATCATATAGCACTGCTATAAGACGTACAGTGTGGTCTAACGGTAACGTCGTGGCGTCATACGCAATAGGTCCTGGGCTCAAATCTCAACACAAACATGAATGTATCCATAGCAACGAGCTTAAATTGTTTACATCATGTTCACATAGGTACAAAACGGTATTTTTCAACACTCTGTTTCTGATATAATTAGCACCGAGTTAGTAGATATAAACGTACATTCATAAAAACATGACGTCATAGGTTCGTAGAGCAAAAATGATTATTAGCGGGCGGGGCTAACATAAATATTTCAAAAATTATTTTTGAGCTAATAATTCAGAAAGAAGTGATTTACGTGTCATTTTGTTCAGATTTTATTGCTCTATTAATATAACACAAAAAATTTTTTTAGTCAAATACCCTATTGACAAAAATAAAACAATCACACGTGATTTTGCTTTTTGGTCTCAGATGTAGGTATAATATTATTATGTATAATATATATATTATATATGTATATTATACACGTATAATATTTTACGTAGCGTTATATCCCGTAGGATGTGCTACGTATTTTAGTGAGTGCTTTCTGGGTAAAGGCGCAGTATATCAAGCGTTTGAAAATTCAAATAAAATATCGACTTATATTAAAATCAACATATTTTTTAAAATTTCGGGCTGAATATTATGAAGTTCGTAGAATAAATCGTTATTCAGCTCATATAAACTCGAAATCCTCAATTAAATTATTTTATTTCTTTGTTATAACTTTTTTGCCATACTCACTACAAAATAGCTGCTTTCGATGTATGTGTAACGGCTATTAATGGCCCATTTAACAGGCAGGTGTGCGGAAAATGATTTACTTTCTGCACTAGCGCAGAAAATAACGGTTGCCATAGCAACTTCTGTTTATTCGCTCTATACGTCTGCGTACGCTTGCGTGCGCCTGTCATTACTTACTTGCACGAACTTCGCGGCACACTGGAAGGAAAGATGGCGACGCAAATGAACTATCAGAATTTTTTGAAAATGACGTGAAAAGTAGGTACTTTGTGGTGGGTAAACCAAAAAATACCATATATGTCTCGTACGTAATGGTATTACGGCTCGTGTGACTGTAAAAACTTGCCATCGCTCGTTTTTACATACTGTCATCACTCGCCGTGATATGATCCATTACATATCTAGACATACAATCTATTATTATATTTTTATTAATTTGTGTATTTTTCAAATAAAATTACAAATATTTTGTGCACATTTTTAACATTCGCTAGGTGCAAAAGCATTAATTGTTCATTTCTAGGGTGCATAAGATAAAATTAAACTCCATCTTTAATTATGTCAAAAAATCTATAGGTACATACAAATAAAATTGAATGTCTGTCTGTCTGTACCGGGCTTAGCCACGGGTGCCCGATAGTAAATAATAACAGCGTTTAATATAAAACTGTCAATTAGAAAGGAAAAAAACAGAATCCCCAGCACTCTCAAGAGATGTGTAAACATGGTTCGTATATGATGGCAACTATAGAATATAACCTCACAATTTTTACAATTAATGAACAAGTACGATAGAATATAGCAAACGCTCCAAATAGGTACTATACAGGGTGAGTCAGACCACTCGTATCAGTCGTTTTTTTTCGAAAACGGTTAGTCGAAGAGAGTTGTGTCAAAAATTTGTATTATAAAAGCACTAATAAAGAATCGAATGGTGATAATTTTTTTCCGGGAAGGTCGGATTCCCTATTGGTTTGCTCCAGAATGTCCAGAACTCCGGAATTATAAATAGTACGATAGATTGAAAGTGGTATTGTTGAAAAGATCTTTAAAAAATAAACAAGTTTTGTAGGGAATTTTTGTTTATGACTGCCACCCCTGTTAAGTAATATTTGTTTGAAATTACTAAATTAAAATGCCATAATAACGAACTTAATTTTAAAAGTTGGCATTTAAAATCTAGTTACCATTAAACACTGAAGAAGCACTTAGAGACACTCACAGTATAACCAGAAGAGCTCAGTAGTATGTATTTAAAAGTAAATGGAAGACAGTTTGAACACTTGTGACATGGTCTAAGGTTGCTAGATTTTGAATGCTACTTCGTTCGTTATGAAATTTTAATTTAATAATTTCAAACGAATGTTACTTTTCCTACAAAACTTACCTATTTTGAAAGAACTTTTCAACAGCACCACTTTCAACCTATCATGCTATCTAAGATTCAGGAGTTCTGGACATATAATAGTTTATATTTATATTTAGAAATTTACTGGGATGGCAGTAATTAAAAAGAATTTCCTGCAAAACTTGCTTATTTTTTAAAGATCTTTTCAATAATACCACTTTCAATCTATCGTGCTATTTATAATTCCGGAGTTCTGGACATTCTGGAGCAAACTAATAGGGAAGCCGACCTTCCCGGAAAAAAAATTGTCACCATTCGATTCTTTCTTAGGGCTTTTATAAATCAAATTTTTAATACAACTCTTTACGACTAACCATTTACGAAAAAGACGACTGATACGGGTGGTTTGACTCACCCTGTATTTATGGTCGGTAGAACTATTCGAACTTCCATGGACACAAACAAACGTGACACACTTCCGTGGCATTTCATAAGAAAGTTTTTAGTTTCAGCTGTGAAATGATCCCATTTTTGAATAGTCTGTATAACGGACGGAACTCTGTAATGTATTCCGTTTCCAAAAACCTTCACATTAGAACCATTTCCAGTTAGTACAGGACGGTTAATTAAATATTATACACAGCTGTCTAAAGTTGAAATGTTTGTTGCATTATTTTTTAATATGGACATAATTCGGTTTAATTTATGCGAGATTTTCTTTAAATTGGGTTGTATTTTTTCATTTTTAAAATTGAGCATAAACGCTTGTATAGTTAATTATATAAAAATATATTATTTCATTTATGTTAATGTTTAATTTTCATTTAGCAGTTCTTATATAACCCTTCAAATTTTAAGTTATCTTGTACTTGAAACATTTGAAAATCTTCTAAGATATTTCCCTTTTAATGTTAAATTTTTTTTAGTTATAAATTAATGACCGAACTATATCAATTTTTTATTATTAATCTAACGTTTCGGTCGCAGTTTAGATCTTCATCACATATATTGTAAAAAAAAATACAATACGACCTACCTATTGATAAAAAAAATTCGAGAAATGTTACCTATCAAATTGAGATACTTACTGATAATTCGATCGCTAATTTAAATTAACTTTAAAGTACCTAGGTATTATGTCACGCGGATTTTTTTTGAGAATCTCATATTTATCCCGAAGATTCTTGTGACATAAAATAAAAATACATAGAAAACGATACCCCACTTGCCTAGATAGCTGAATTGAAGTCCACCCCCGTTTCACCGCCCTCTCACGACCAAAAAAGGGGGAAGCGTACAGCAAAAAGTCGGAAATTTTTCAGGTATCATTTAGAATGCCATAACGAGGGTCTGTGTGAAAAAAAAACTTGACTTAATTATTCCGAAGAAACACCTTTCTTTGCTAAAGTTACTGGACTAATGGTCAAAACCACTTATATAGGTACTTATTTCAGGAAAGTTGTCGTTTCCATAGTAAATCATTACAGTAATATGTTTTACGCACCGCCTACTATATATAATTATTACCTGTTCGAAAGCCATGTTCAATTAGTGCGATATCCACATTCCACATAGATATCCATCAAGGTATACTGTGTCAGCGCGAAATGTAGGGATTGTTCTGTATTATCGACAATAATATATGAATTCTGCGATCAAGGTACCTATAATGCAATTTTTAGTGTATTTGCCTATGCATATTACATATAATATATGGCACATACACTATTGACGTAAATAGCGTGGCGGGAATATTTCACCCCAATTTGGGACGTAGGATTTTAAAATAGGGTTATGATATCAGCTTGTTAATAGATAATATTGCTTTCCGGTAAATTTCTGTTATTTTCTACGGACTGATTCTAAATATCATCAGTAGTAATGTTTCCGTGAATTTATATTTAAAAATTCACTTAATTGAATGTTTGAAATACATCGTCACTTAATACTATCTGGACGACTCGCATAATTAACGTAATTAATTAGGAATTAGCACCTTCCTTAAAATATTTTGATTGAACAGGCCTCTAAATACTAATAGAGACGGCCGTATTATTAACGTTCTTTTTCAAGAACAACAAACGAATTAATACAATAACGAAAATATTATTTCAAAATTTTTATTTTCAAATTAAAGCAATATCAAAAATCAGGAATGTTGCTACGTTTTGCAAACAACTGCGTACAGTGAATAATTAAGCATCAGAAATTGTTTTATTTTTTGTACCTACATAAAATTTGTATATTATGTAATTAGTTTAACATCTGTATGAAATCTTAATAGTAACCTAAAAAATGACCAAATTCATAGACAAATATATAATAAGATGATCAACGTTTTGGCTAAAATAAAAAAATAATTTCCAAAATATGTCAATACAATTATTTTGATTTTTATTTTATTGATAATCTCCTTGATAATTTATTCAAATCTTCAAAAGAGCCAACATTTTGGCCAAAACGTTGATCACCTTATTATATCATCATAATATTATAGTATATATGTCGCAGGCTTTTGCCTAGGCGAATGCTATTTGCCTGGGCAAATGGTTTTTTTTATTTGCTAAATGATTATAGGCAAATGCTATTTGACTAGGAAAATGGTATTTGCCTGAACCTTGTTTAGGCAAATATAACAATAAAATTATTTCTTAATTAAAGAAAAGCTGTAGTTTATTACACAACTAAACTACAAATAAATACAAAATGGTAAATAATATAAAAATTTTAATAACAAATGTGTTTGTTTTTTGCCTGAACCTTTTTTTAGCTGATAAAAATAAAATATTTCTTAATTAAAGAAAAGATTTAGTTTATTGCACAACCAAACTACAAATACAAGAAGGTAAATAATATTAAAATTTTAAAACAAAATTATTTGTTCAACATCCGCAAGAAATATCTAATTTCGTGGCCCTAATGAGGGTGGGTGAAATAATGAATTCCATGACTATTGACGTGCAGAGTGGGAGAAATGCCATTTCACCCACTAGTGGGAGAAATGCCATTTCACCCACTAATGGGAGAAATGCCATTTCGTCTACTAGTGGGAGAAATGCCATTTCGCCCACAAATGGATTATTAATTGTTGTGTTGAAGACGTTAATGACCTGAGTTGTCGACGCGTCTATAATCTACAATAATAATAATAACCTTTTTCGTGGAGTATCTTGCTTAATAAAAAAAATTCAATGAATCAGAAATATTTACAAAACAATAATTTAAGAAATCAGATTTGAAAAAAAAGTTGAAATTCTTTTTTCTATAGTTCATTGCAAGTTAGATTATATGAAACCAATTGATTTATTGATACGTCAAGTGGATGGAAAAATTTCCAAGTGTAATATGTATTTACGGTTTTCTTCTAAACAAGATTTAGTTAGTTATATTTTCAAACTAGTGACAGCAACAATGGATGAGTACAGAAAATGTGAAAAATGCACGATGGTCACTTGAGACCAAAATGTCATTTCCAAGTTGAACTCTTTATAAATAAAATTATAGTCTAAAAGGTTTTCCCATCTCTGGAGAGCGGTGACATTGACACGCCACTCATATCTCTGGATGATCGATTTATACAACGTATCAATGTATCGATTGTAACAAAACAGAAGAATTTATTTTAACATAATATATGAGTTATTTGTGGACAACAATATAATAATTATTAATAATTCAACAATGAACTAAATCCACAAGCGTTCACGTAACCCGTAGGTAGTGAATAATATTTCTTAACATTATCAATCGGCAAATTACGCCATCATGATTGTTAAACGTCAAACGATTGTTATCTGACCGTGCGAAATGTTACTCGAGTACCCCAAGGCCGTTGGTGTATTCTGTATACGTCTATAGTACCTAGTCCAAAATCCAAATACATCTTCGACTAAGTACGCCAAGTAAAATAAAAACAGCAAAAGACGGTTATTTTTCATGTTCTCTAATTAACTTGTGTTTCAGACTTACTCAAAACTGTATATAGAAATGAATTATTCAAAATATCTCAAAGTTAACGGCTTTGTTGAAATCATAATATTAAAACGCTTTCATATTTAATTTCCATTTGCATTAATAAATTATGTACATTTCCTATTAAGTAACATTTGATCACGATAATATTATAATATGATAGAATTATATAATATTTAATGACTGTTAATGGGCTCTTGAA
Organism: Mongoloraphidia duomilia; assembly: GCA_039654895.1. Classification (NCBI taxonomy): domain Eukaryota; kingdom Metazoa; phylum Arthropoda; class Insecta; order Raphidioptera; family Raphidiidae; genus Mongoloraphidia; species Mongoloraphidia duomilia. The sequence continues at coordinate 32,259,363 of CM077520.1, forward strand.
ATGCTAAATAAATAACTGTTCGATTGCGTGTTAATTGAAGTTGAATTTTATTACTAATAACGTGTGTACCTACTGTACAATCGTAAAACGCACGGATTCTACAGGAGGTTCTATAAAAGGGGTACTTATTCTAGTTGTAATCAATCGCGAAATTATTTTAATTAATAAAAACATTGGTCGCCTAGTGCCAAACCCTTCGAACAAAATAGTTTATTTATTAATCCATGCATTATGGCATTTAAATGTATTATTATATCTGAACCTTAAAATGATTAAATTTCTCTCAGTTTCAATATTCGGTCCGCATATGCATTCTGTACCTATAAATGCATTTTGTCATTTCAATATCTGCATCAAATTATATACACCCTCCAGGAAGTAGTTCACTCTCTGCAAACTAGTGTTTTCATAAAATTTGTCTAGCTTTACTTATATCGGGACGATTTTGTAAAAATGTTAAAGATACATTTTAATTTTTGCTAAAGGTTTAAATTTCGATTTTCAACCAATTGTGCAAATTTTGTCGGTATTTTTGGGCCCAAAATCTTTTTCAACCCGTAAATACAACCCTGGTCCGATTAGGCCCATTTTAATAGGCTTAGTGTGGTGGGGGATGCAACCTGTGTACCAAATTTTGTTTAAATTTCAAATTTACAGATTAGATTGTCGATTATTAGATTCTTAACAGACGAGGTTATTTTTAAAACCGATTTCCGTGAAACAAATACCTATATTATACATTCTCAAAAAATAAAATATTAAATAAAAAAATTGTCTTTTTATTACAGCTTATAGTGGGCATCTCGTGATGTTTGAGGGATTTAAAATACACACATCGACAAAATTATCGAATATTTTTTTGTTATCACTATTAGGTAGGTAGGTACTTGGAATTAATTTTAAAATAATTTTAACAAACATTCATGAACATCCATGAGTGTATATTTTGTTTATCAATTAAAATTTTATTTCAGTTTTTGGATGTATCCAAAGTTTTAATTAAAAAAAAAAATAAGTTTCACCCTGTGCTATATTATATACGTTTTATTCAAGCAAATGTAACCATTAGGCTCATAAATCCTTGATGCCGCTAAATGCGTGGAAGCCAATATTATTAACTAAATGGGTTCATTTCCGTTTGACGCCTAGTTATTAATTCTCTTTCTGTATAGTCAATGCCATGGAACTATCCGTAGGTGTATTACTTCTACAGTTTGCGTATCTTCTGTAAGTATACACGTATAATATTATGTTGCAGCCATCTGGTGTAAGACATTGCATGAAACATCTAGACATTTCATAAAACGTTAAAAAAGTGTGTAATAGAGGGATCTAGTTCCCTCCTTTCCACTGAAGACATTAATTACACTCTCCCAATCGTATTTTTGATATGAAGATAGATCTTTTACGTCAAACTGAAGCTAATACTCCTACTTTGGACGCTACAGGTCAAATTAAAAAAAAAATTGAGTCCAGGCCACACAACGCTCTTCGGAATATTAAATGGTTTTACGTCAGCTCTACTGAAAAAGCTTTTTAAAAAGACTTAGATGCATTCCTTGTCTTTAATTTTTTAGACAGCAGGCCATTAATTAATAAATTTATTTTTAATTTAAGACCAAAATGGATCATCATAGTTAAAAAATAAGGCCGAGAGGGTGTATAAATAAATAATGAATAAATTTGTAATGTATTTGGATTAAAAAATTAATGCCTTTTAAAAATAATATATATTCTCTTTGTTTTACAGTTTCCAATTTGATGAATATAATTTTTAACATAAAGATTATTTCAACCTATAATGACTACCTATTGAATAACTGCCACAATATTATATAATATTGTTACGGACCACCCTGTATATAAACGGCAGGCGAGAGTTTCGAGAAACGAGATCTGCTTACTGTAACAACGAGTATACCTGCACGAAACTTCTAGAGAACGCGAGAACATACTGGGCTTAAGCCGCGCAGCATATATAAACAGCCGATGCGAGGGAATGGGGCAGTCAGTCAGTCAATGGTAGTGTCGAATATCAATCAATGGTGAGTCGTGCAACCAAGCGGATCAGTGATATAAATATTAGTTAATCAACGGTCGAATCAGTCAGTACAGTGATAATATAAATAGTGGAGTGGATATAAATAAATAGTACTGAAGTAACTGCGTAAATGACCGACATAAATATAAACGTTAGAAATAAATCTGATATAAATAGAGTGATATAAATAGTTCCGTGATATAAATTCACCTAATAAAATAAATATTAGTGTAGTCAATTGTATATAATTAAGTGTTAATTACTTGTGTTAATTACTTGTGTTAATTGTTAGAACTGACTTTTCGTTGTTGCATTCATTATTATTGTATTTTTAGTTATTGTAAATAAATATTAAATATTGTAAATAAATATTTATTCCGCCAACTCAGAAAACAGTTTTGTAACAATATTGTTAGTGTTCAGTGGATGTTGCATTTTAAGTGAAACGATTTTCTCTAATGCATTAATGTTTTCCATAACATACCAAATAAACCTCGCCTATGTTGCGTCTTAAGTGAAATTCACTATTACTTCGAATCGATTACGATCGCTATAGAAGTTTTCACTTCGACCGTGCAGTCGGCTGCGAAAGTGTACTTCGCGCGTATACGCCCGTATTCGGGCGACTGATTCAAACCTGTTGAATACAATATAAGTGGTTATAGTAGAAGCGAATTAGTCGCGCGAATAGCTCTGGTTATTGCTAGAAGTTCAAACAAGTTTGTCTTTTTCGCTCGAACTACAGCTACATGGATTCTTTATTTATGTTTATGTTTATATGAATGAATAAAAATGGATATTGAAAAATTGATATTCTTAGTTTTCGACGGAAGAACACTGGGAATATAATATATTAGAGTTATATGTGTCATAAGTCATATGATAATATTCATAAAATTTTGATGGTTGCTTCTTTAATTCATTAAAAAGTTGAAAATATTCACTCAAATGACGATTTACGAATATGGTGTTTACCCAGTATGGTGCCCTAACAGAATATCCGAAGACAAAATAACCGCGACAAGATAACCGCGACAAAATAACCGCGGACAAAATAACCGAACGACAAAATGACCGCGGACAAAATAACCGAACGACAAAATAACCGCGGACAAAATAACCGAACGACAAAATAACCGCGGACAAAAAAACCATGGACAAAATAATTGCACAACAGAATAAATACAATATCAATTTACTTTGAAGACATAAATAAATCCAAATATATTTATCATGAAAATAATAAATTTATTAATTTTTAAACAATATACGTGTATTTGACTTATACAAAAATATTCATATTACACAGAGATTCATTAAAGAAAAGTAACACTTATTTTCAATTATAATCAATTAAATCACATATTCTTAACTCATTATTACGAACATAATTAATTTTTGGAATTCTAGTACATATTTTTCAGGATGTTTTGTGTGTGAAAATAGTGTTGTCAAAAATACTCTCGGTGCATATTTTTCAGGGTGTTATGTATGTGAAATTCATCATTTTTGCGATTATTTCTCAGAAAATATGAATAAATATGTATATAAAGCAATATTTTGTACAAAAAAATCAAATATTCGGTTATTTTGTCCGCGGTTATTATGTCGTCCAGTTATTTTGTCCGCGGTTATTTCGTCGTCCGGTTATTTTGTCGCGGTTATTTGGTCATCGGATATTTGGTCGCGACACCACCCAGTATGGCCGCCTTTTTTTGCTCAAATACAATTGACTTCAGTAACGAGTTTTCTGTTAAATAATATTCTTCATCAGTATCCATACTTACAAATTGTTTACCACTCGTTCTATTTCTTGAGAAAATCGCGCGAAAATCACGTACATAAAGCTAGCAAGGCCAAAACGTCGTATGATGAATTGATAGTATGAGAATTAAGGGCTATTTGAAGGCTAATTAATAATTCCCCTATTTAAAATTTAGGGCTCTTACCTTTTAAGGCAAAATCTGTGGCGCTGCTTAGCTTTAGTAAAAGTTAGCAGCGCCAAATTGTTGGATGACGAAATTGAAGGTGAGACTTAAGGGCTATTTAAGGGCTCATTTATTGTCCTAATAGACATTTTGAGTTCTTACCTGTTTTGAAAAAATCTATGATTATCTTTCATACGGTGGAAGTACGGGTTACGTATGGTGGGAGGTCGGGTCACATATAGTGGAAACATCTATACAACATGATAAATAATGATATGAGATTTAAAGGCTCGTCAAGGCCTAATTTGATGCCACTAATAGAAATTTGTGGCTCTTGCCTTTTTCGTCAAAATCTATCAATATCTTTCATACGGTGGAAGTACGAGTTACGTATGGTGGGAGGAACGGCTCACATAATATGGTGGAAACATCCATACATGATAAATATTGGTTTGAGATTTAAGGGCTCGTCAAAGTCTAATTTAATTTTATTTATTTATTTATTGTGGATTATAGACGCGTCGACAACTTAGGTCGGCCTAATTTAATGCCACTAATAAAAATGTATGGCTCTTGCCTTTTTCGTCAAAGTCTATCAATATCTTTCATACGGTACTTCGCGCGAATAAGCTTGTACTGTAACCGTAACCATGCACACACAATTTTTTTTGGTCTCACCATCGGACCGACATCAATAGATTATACCCCATATACTTTGTATAGGCAAATACACTAATAACGGTGTTACAAAAAGAACTTTTCAGCGTTTGATAGAGAGAACAGAAAAGTGATTTTATTCAAAGTCTGAAAACGCATCTGTTGAAAACAATGTGCAGAGACCATCAGGTCAGCTTTAAGAACAAAATAGTCGAACGTAGACGTATATTTCCGTGACCTAACAGCTATAGCAGCGGCTCCGGTGTTTGGTGTTGTGTTGTTTACGAATTAAAACGGCGAAGTTAATTTATATCCCAATAGCTCTAACGGTTCAGTGCACAGAAAGAATAACCAAACTTTCTTAATTAAGTCATTTTGTAATCAAGACGGATATATCCGATTTGTGTGCGAGAGATGCAAGTACATTTATCTGATTGGTTTCTGTTCCCTGTTCATTCACTTCAGCTACGACATTATCTTTAGAGTCCTTTAATATGTAACAAGGAATGCTCAAGGTAATATGGAATATATTATCTATACTCCTTTGTGACATCTGTACAAGATCATATTATTATATAGGGATGTGAACATACTCTAATAATTTAGTATTGGTTAGGGCCGGATTAAGACAATAATCGTCTCTTTATAGGCTAATAATAAAATGGCGCCTATAATGATATAAATAATACAATACTATATTTTTTCTAGTTACCTATCTGCCTCGCGACGTCCTAGGACCCTAGGTATCGATCAAATAGTAAAAATACTAGATCGTCGAGTTGAATAGAAAAAATACTTGGAAAAAAATCGAATACAAAAGAAAAACGTTGTTGGCTGTTTTATTCTGTCAAAAATTATAGACAGTCAGTCTGACTCGAATGAGCATATAAACAACTTAATTTTAATGAGCTCCGTCTAACTTAAATGATTTTTTTGCCTAGCACTTAAAACGGTTTTACAATAGATTTTTCATGTTGGTAAAAATAGACCACACTTCTATTTTTCTGAAGTCATGGTCATATATATAATGCGTGTCCCATAATGATAGTTGATTGATAGCAACGTTGTGGTGGTTATAAAGATTATAAAGTCAACACGAGTTGAAAGTCATATATACAGAGAGTGTCCTTAAAGTAATTGGGAATGCTAAAATGCTAAAATAGAGTTTAAAAGAACCCGTAAGAGGGACGAGTGTTTTTGCTATAATGTTACAATGAAGAAATATTTGTAGCTCACACAAATAAATTTAAAAAAAACTAGTGTACCCGTGCAAAACTTTTTTGCGACGACCTAACACTGTCTTCAAAGAACAATGGTTTAGTAAAGGCTATCGCCAAAAAAAAATGTTTGCCAACACAAACCTTTTTTATATGTAATATGAATCACTTTATTAAGAAAACAATAAGAAATATATATATTTCAAGCTTTCTCAATATAATTGTGTATACGAACGCGTGAGAAAAACACCTAGCTTTTAACGATATGTTTTTAATATAATTTTTGATAAATATTTTTGATTCAAACATAACTTTAAAGTGTACGTAAAATAGTAGTTTTTTAGAAGCTATAGAACGTATCTATCAGTGTAATACGTACGAATGATCTTCAGAAAAAAATCAATGAGTTTGTCGGTATTTGAGAAACATCGGTTTTTCTTCCAAGTTGCCAATCACTTTCTTCGTATTTCAGCTTATATTATAAGGCACGAATATGAATACCCTTTTTCAGGTGTAGTTATAGAAGTATTGCAACACTGAGGTAACCTCCCTTCATTATAATGTCATTGTCAATGGACGTTTTGTCAATATAAAAAACTATTAATAATGTGTCTAAACTAAGTACTATATTTAAAAGAGAAAAAAAATTTGCACGTACATATACATCTTTATTGTTTAATTTTAAATACTTTTGGAAATTTTGTCAATATAAATCTGGGCTCTAAAAATTAAAATGTACAACTGTCAAGTTGTTTCATTGTTTATTGTTTGCATAGCCTATCCACGACATGCGTACATATTTGCATTTCTCTCACACTCATGTATCGTGAACGCCGATGGATTTTCTCTGTTTACGCTTCTCTTCACCCCACTGCCCCCCTCGTCATTTTTACTATTATCGCTTGAAATCACCCCTTTTAAAGAAATTTCACCAAAAAAAATAGCGATAAGAGCAGGGGTTGCTGGCGGATTGTCTAGAGAAATAGGGCTTGTGTTTTAAATATATAGATATCGTCGATATATATTTTCAAACTTGACAGTCTTGACCTTCATAAGCATTCATTAATTGGCCAAATTTTAAAACAATATAGTGTCTCTACTACAGCAAACTGCCAATGTACGAATGTACAATTGAGACAGACACGAAAAAGCTTTTTAAAAGTACTACAGATATTTATCTTTTAGAGAAGAAAACGAACTGATATTATATATTTTTGTCTGTTGATGTATTTGCTAATGTTTTATGACATATAATTATTGAAGTTATACTTCTATTTGAAAAAATGATGAGAGTAAATTTTTACGTTTAACACCATGAAATTAGTCGGTAGTAACACCATGAAGTTAATCGAAAGTAACATCATGAAATTAATCGAAAGTAACGCCATGAAGTTAGCCGGAAGTTCATGATTATAATATCCTATTATCACCAGTCACAATGTGACAAGAGCGTTTTCAGTTTTAAATAACATTAATAAAAGCTATTGCTATACAAACGCTCGTTTATGCCGCTTTCGTTAAATACGAGTTCGTACTCCAACACCAGTACTGTTTACATTATTATTTTTCACGATTATAATATCCTATTATATAGCACTGCTATGTAAGATGTGCGTGGTGTAACGAATAGCTCCACCACGTCATACGCAATAGGTCTCGGGTTCGAATCTCAGCACAAACATGCTTTTTTTTAATAAATATAATAAATAAATATATTTAATAAATTAATAATTTATTAAATTAAATTTATTTATTTAATATCTTTATTTTATTATTTTATCGTCTTTTCTACAAACATTTAGTACTGGCACGCGGGATAAAATTTTTGGAGTTATTTTTGTTTTGTTACGCCAAAGAAGTATAACTTCTGACATGCGTACATAAGTACACACACACTCTTTTTATTTCTGTTATAATTATTTTGCAAATGCTCAAAAGTCAAGGCCTAAAATTTTTTTCGCTATATGTAATTATGTAATACGTTTTGGTAATTTTATCGATCAATCCATAGCTCTTTTATGATCACTCTGTAGAGAAAATAAATATAATTACAAATATTCCAATGCTAAGCACAGCTTCGAGAAAACGTATTTAGTATATGAACGGATAATTTAAAAAAGAACAGTGTTCGTTAAATGGAATTTGTACCGGAATAAAACAAACTCGTCTCGTTAATCGTACATCGTCAATAGAACTCGCATTGCAAACATGTATAGGTAGTATTTTCTAGTTAGTTACATGGAACTATTCAATTTCAAGATATTTATCAGATTAAATTTGACGGAAATTAACGGTCGACTGGCTGAAATCCAGCGAGGTGTGCATGAAAACGTCGTTATATTGCTTTTAACTGACGTTTATCACTGCTGCATCTATTAATAAATCTATGTGCTCAATAGATAGTTGGTTTGCGCTTGAAAAAATCCACTCGGGTACAGTATTTAGACAATCATTTCAGTACAGAAAATACAAATGAAGACATAGACATAGAAATTTACCTTATCTACAGAATATCATAATTTATAGAAGTGTTGACTTATGTAGCGCCTCGGTTTGTTTAATCTCAGAACTATGAATGGTAGAACTAACTGTGACATTAGCACAGTAACTAAAAAACCAAAATTGTATTCCTGGTACCTTATAGTGGTATAAGAAGGATTTTACCTTAAGTTTAAATATCAATAATTAACAGTGTAGCAGGTTTCATCAAAATCGATTGAGGCATTCTCAATTGGGTTTTTAAATGAATTTTTTTTTACTTAAATGGAAGGACCACATATAAGTTTTATAGCAAAACTGTTTTTATTTAATTTTTTGCTTACTAATTAAAAAGTTATATTTAAATAAAAATTAATTTTTAAACTCAGTTCCGATAACGCGCCGAAAGAATCCGAACGCGTGTGACGTCATTATGTTATCTATGGTCTTTGTATCCATGGTTACCAAGTTAAAAATTTATTATTTTTGATACTGTGTGTGTAATACATATACACAAATACAAACAAATGCAGACACATTTTAACATAACGACGTCACAAACATTCCTGGCGCGTTTTGAAGTCACGTGATATTTTTTAAATTTTTATACATTTTAATTAATTTTTAGTAATTTATCTATAGCTTTAAAAATTTTTTTCTTTTCGATTTTCAATATTATTTATGTTAAATTATTACAAAAAATTAATAATTTTTTTTTAAACTTAAATACCTAATTGTCATATCAAAAATTATTTTGGATAAGGTTCACAGATAAATAGGCAAAAATTTCAGTTTCCAGTTCGGGAATGATTCGATTAGAATGCAGTATCTTGAGCATAATATGCTATAATTTAACCCTCCTTATAATCAATTACTGTAATATTCCAAGTCTTCATGGTTTCCGAGCTTGTAGGCCGTGGTCCGGTGGTATTTCTACCTGACGTTTCGTCTACAACTGCGGTAGACATTCTCAAAGGCGATGTGGCAGCGGTCGAAGTGTCCTCCTTGGCGGCTCACAGGTCAGTGTGTCAGTGACTGGTCCTCCCTTCTTTTATGCCTAGTACCAGTGTGTTCTCTGTTCGGTCCTAGTCCGTCCCTCTGTAATTAGTCAACTGTGCAGTGTGTAGTGGTGGGGGTGAGTTGTCTACTCGGTTGTATTCTGTCCTTGTACGATTGGTCATTGGTTTTGTATGTCGGAGTGCTGGTGTCCAGGTTTTACTGAGATTGAAGCCTTCATCTTTTCGGTTGAAATTCTGTGTGTGTTTTTGTATTTCTATGGCCTCTCTGTATATCCGTGGGTAATAACTCAACGTTCTGTCTATGGCTCGGGTTTCTTCGAAGAGGATCTTATGATTGTCCAGAGTCAAAGTGTGTTCGGCTATGGCAGATTTTTCTGTTTGTCCCAGTTTACAGCTTCTCTTGTGCTCTGCTGTACTGTAATATTATTCGTAATTAAAAACGAAGGTAGATGTCAGCATTTTGGACGAAATTATAGTTTGCAGGTTTTGTAACTCTATAGAGTAAATTTTTAAGTTAATGAGGTTAGATTTTTATGTCAACAATATATTGATGTTTATAAATACGTTGGTTTTTTTCTCGTAGACCCCACATACGACGACTTCGGAATCGAACACCAGATGTCAGTCACTTTGCTTTTAATTGCGAATAGCTTGCATGTATAGTCATCATTGTTTGAAACTGAATGCTTGAGCTGAGAATACCGGGGACTCACTTCTTTTTTGCTTTTGTCAATCACAAAAAAAGTTGTAGCGCATTCGCCTCGGAAAGGTAATTAATAAATGCACTACTATGCTGCACAATAATCTAGTATTTACTGTGTAGATACAATATATAGATAGACAGATATGTACTGTGGAAGATTTGATTGGTTTTTGTGGGCAAACGTTGATACTCAACAAGCGTTTATCGGTATTTATGTTGCAATTTTCCATTCTAGATTCGGGTTTAATCAGTTTGTTAACGTGTTATTTGATTTCGGGGTTCATGAATCATTCGCTCGGCCCGCCGGTGTTTGTTCAACATCACAAATACTGTGTTTATATTTATATGAACAGAAGAATAAAACTGCAAACGTCAACAATTCCGCATTCACGCCTACACATACAGCATGACCCTTAGGACCACTTTTCATATCCTCATCTATTTCCCTTAAAACATTGTTGTGTTTTTTAGATTAATTCACTGCAACTATACAGCGTGCAAGTTTCTTTGTGAAGTTCCAATCACTAGTTGTCAGATGTAGGTATATTTATGTAGGGGTATAGTCAAGCGCGGATTGGCTATATTTTTTCAGGGACGCTAACCTAAGGGCCCGACGGAGACACTTAAGTAATTTGTTATTTGTTGGGATTGGGAATTGGTAGTGCTCTGGGACGCTCCAGCTCCCAGTGTCCCTGGCCAGTCCGCACCTGGGGGCAGCAGAATTGTAGGGACGGTAAAATGCAAGCACGACTTTTATCGACCCGAATTTGACAAACACTATTGCCATTGATAGAAAAAAAAAAAAATAAGCAGCTGTAAAATGCCACGTGTCATATTAAGATAACATTTTTTTTTTCGTTTGGCCCATGCGATTTCTGCTTGGTGTTTACGGTATTGGGAATGTATATTAAAGTAAATCTGCTATCGACTATTCACTTCGAAGTAGAGGTGAGCGTATGGACTCAATAACGGGGGGGGGGGGGCAAATTTCGAGTATCCCGGGGCGGCACTGAACTCAAATACGTCAAATACGCACTGCTAGAAGATAATACTACACGGAGTTGTCGAGAGCCTGTAGTCTAGTCTTTTTCTCAATCCTACAAGGAAATTGATTTTCGAAAGATAGACGATTAGGTATACCAATTGTAGATTATAGACGCTCCACAACTAAGGTCACCACGATTTTTAGAGAGAGAAAGAGATTGTAGAATAGATTATAGACGCTCTACATCTGAGGTTACTAGCGACTCGTCAAGTGATTATTATACTGATTTGGACCGATACATAATCTGACCAAATTTTCCCTGAACAAGACCTACGTTTCTCTTTCCAACATTACCTACAACGTAAGATATCAATACAAATAAAATATAAAATCGTAACCCTACAATTGTAAGTATATAACGAAACGTCGACTTCGATACAGTTTATAAGATACATGGACCGAATTAGCCATTTTCAGAAAATGAATCCAAGAAACGTAGTTCTTGTAGTTTGTTTCCTACATACTGACTACAAGAACTATGTTTCAGTACAAAGTGTACACAACGGACAAACTAGGTTACATCATTCAATAGATATGAATCACCTGTATTGGATTATTGAATTCAGGTGCATTGTGTTGCAATGTCCACACTAATTAGATATTGACAATTGTTCATTGCCTGATTGGTTTGTTGTTGACAAAAACACTTCCGATTTTTCACGACTATAAAAAAATTGATATTTATCTTTTAATTAATGCAATTTTGTTGCATCAATGATTGAAATTAGCTGTTTGCTAAAATAATAACATTAAAACCAATTAGGACTTTTTTGCTCAGAATTTTTTTCCTTTCGTAAAATGCACATGAGAAGCATTCCATATAACAAAAATGTATATTTTGCGAATAATTCAAAAACTCGATGCCCAGTTATTTTTTTTATCTTCGTGAAAATAATACAAAAATGCTCCTTCAACTGAAGTCGTAGTTCCAATTATAACAGTTCAATAGTGCAGACTTAACTTTGAATACCCTGTATACATACTTTACCTCGAATTATTTCTCACAACTACTTATACAGAAATGATTTTATCGTTTAATTATTTAAGATATTTAAAAACAGTATTGTATAGAATTTTAAATTGATCCTCAAGGAAAAATTGACCGATTGAAACGAGATATTTTATATTGAAGCGACAGTGGAGGGGGCGCCATATTGGTGAAGTTACGTCAAGTTGACGAGAATGACAAGTGACGTTAGCGTGCCGTGCAAACGTGGTTGGTCTTGGAAAAATGATATTTTGCGCTAATTAGGTATACCTAGTAAAACTTTGGCCAATATGTTATTTGTTCGTCTTTTTATCTCTAAACCGCAAAGGAGTAGGTAAACGTAAATAAACTGTTAGCCTATAAATGCAGTGATAGCCAGCTGACAGTAGGGTTGCCAAGCATATTTCATAATAACGTACCTATCCTACTTTATTTTTGGTGAATATAACAAAAATTGTTAGCTTGTGCTAAAAGCACAAAAAAAAATATTTAAGGCAATAAAAACTTGCGAAATGTTACAATCACCACAAAACACCAAACCATAACAAACACTCTCGACGTACGTTTCGCCAACCAAGTTGGCATCATCATCTCCTGATGATGCCAACTTGGTTGGCGAAACGTACGTCGAGAGTGTTTGTTATGGTTTGGTGTTTTGTGGTGATTGTAACATTTCGTATCTTTACACCAAAGGTTCCACCATTTTTTATTATTAATAAAAACTTGAAAAATATTTTTTTTACCTCTTTCAAAAGACTAGTCAGGTTATTTTCCTCAAAAAAAGTTGGCAACCCTAGCTGACAGCGCTTCACCAATCACCAATATGGCCCACTGCGTGCACTTCAGGTGTGACGTGTCACGCTTATATAACCTATACATCTATTCATAATTCAACATAGTTTTTTGTTCAATTTGCACTTCGAAACAACACTTTGATAAAAAAATTCAGCTTATAAAGTGATCTTTTTTATGTATATTGTAGACCAATCATTTGTTTTTACAAACTTTTATTTAACTTGCAATGTATGCTAGTTAGTTTGTGTGTTTGTTTAGGCCAAAACTTGCAAGTCAAATTTGAACGACTTCCACGTATCCGATCGATATGAAACTTTGTACACATATGTATTCTCGATGACAATATATGAATAAATCGTTTTTAGAAATAAATTCAACCCCTAAGGGATTCAAACAGGGATGTAGGGTTTTTTTGACTAATCAACGCCCAGGCCAAATCGCCGAAGCTAGAAACTTGAAATAAGGAAAGTTGGTTCCTTTTCTGACGTAAGCATCTACTAAGAAAAGATTTTTCGAAATTCAACCCCTACGGGTGTCAAAGGGGGGTAAAATTTTAAAAGACTAAAATGAACAAAATAAATATTAGTAAAGAAACTTTCTGGAGACAAGCTTTTATTTAAATGCACTAAAAAGGAAAAAATAATTTTTAATAACTTAGGTTCATAATTATAAAAGCGTGGGTCGTGACTAATAAACTATCATAGAGTTCACGACCCACGCTTTTATAATTATGAACCTAAGTTATTAAAAATTATTTTTTCATTTAAGTGCATTTAAAAAAGCTTGTCTCTAAAAAGTTTTTTTTTACTAATATTTTTGTATGTGAGTACAATCTAATGTTCTACATGACAGAGTATAAAAACTATAATAATTATATGATCACAATCTAATATCATTGTCAAATCAGATTTTTTGATAATGCTTTCTGGAACCCAGCATTTAATCCATTAGTAAATACAGGTAACTACCGAGTCCAGTTTTTCAGTTCACTGTAGTTTTTATATAACAAAGAAGCCTTTTTGAGAACGGTGTGCATTAAAAGATAACATTAAATTTGTTTTAGCAGCATCAGACATCGAGTCTTAATTTTCGTTCATTCAAGAAAAAAAACGAAAGCAGAAATGTTAATTTCTGTTGGCCGTGCAGTTTTTTTTCCCTCAGTGGTTGGTGGAGTTTGCACAGTGTAAACGTACATTCATGTATGAGTGGATTCATTGAGCGCGGGTAATTATTTAAGTATCCCAATTTCCAACAGATGTTTACACAAACTGGAGTTAATTTAGGTTTCGCTTTAAAATACTGGAACTCGTTACGATGTACAATTTGTTGGATATATGCGCATACTGTGTAAATGTAGTACATAATATATATACAGGATGAACAATTTTTAGTGTTCCGAACCGTAATGATAAAATGACAAGAGGCACAGTAGTTAAGATTGTGCCGCAACCGAAGATGTAGAACTACTTCCATATAGTTTTATCTTACAACTAATAATTTTTAATATTATGTAGGTATTCACAGAATTTAGTTAATTTGAAATTCAAAATATTAACATAACATGATACAAAACACAAACTATGCCGTAACTGTGGTATTTCGCGTCACACATTTTTTTCGCGCATATATTTTGCAACGCATTTTTTGTCTCGCATCATTTTACCCCCCTATATACCGTCGGGAAAGATGTAGTTCTACGTCAAAAATGGCGGGTATTCTTGTTTATATGTAAACATCTTTATATATGGTTGGTTCTGTTCTTGGTTTAATTTTGTCAATGATCATTCAGAGTTCATACTAATTATCACAGAATATGGCAGAACACTCTCGAGTATATAATTTCACTATGAGTGTAGCGGAGTGTAGACACTTTTCGCTGACGTCAGCGTATAGTGACCGAGCTTTGCTCGGATAAATTCAATAAAAATAGTACCTACTTAATATGCTGTGAGATATTGATTTGGTATTATTTTCTCAGACTATTATTCCGAAACGAATTTATTTCTGCAACATAATTTAAAATAATTGTTTCTGTTAAAGATTCACTGTCAGAGTATTTTGACATAAATAATGAAAGTAGTTTGTTTTCTCCAAAGCCTACTCACTGTATTACACTGTTTTGATACGTAAAAAAACTGTTTTTTAAAATGATAAATTCGATAGGAAAACGAATTTTTCCAGGGATGAGACCTAGCTAGATTGATTTTTTGTCCCCCGAAACTCCTTTTCGGTACATTTGATCAAAATAGTTAGAGCTGTTTTTGAGAAAAAATTTATATATATACAAGATTAGCTCGTTTAATAAAATAGGATAAATAAGAACATGCATATTATTTTTACCCCTACTTGGAAAATTTTTAGACTGTGCATCTACTTAGCACTGTTTGTAAGTGCTTGGAGGGGAGGGCGTAAAGATGTTTACATATAAAAATGGGTTAATTGTACTTACTCTGTTTGTACACAGAGGGTTCCGTACTAGAAAACTATTTTTCTATCCGATAGACTGTCATATGAAGTATGTAATGCCATCTACATACCTATCATTATCGAAACCTGCTTCTTGAAAATATCACTTTATGAAATAATGAATTACGTAGCTACCGATATTCGACTAAGCTTATAAGATTCTGAGACACTTATCTCATAAACCGTTGAACCGATTTTGATAAAACTTATTTATTGTTAGCTGTAATCGTGAAAACTGCAGATCTACAAGATTTCGTGTTTGTAGGTCAAATAGTTTACAAATGCGACCGGAGGATACCAAAATTGGAAACAGTGGCTTTCCTAAGTTACTATTTTGGACTAAAAAAGGAAACACTATACACTTGGCTATCTTCAAAAATTTAATTTTGTATCTTCTTTTTGACGCACAGGAGCCCCCTACTTGCAAGTCTAAAAAAAATTGCAATAATTGTTTAAATTGTGTAAACTAGATAATATATCTAATAATATGTCAATTTCATTGTTGTAGCATTTATAGTCTAGGAGTTCGAAAATTGTGACAGACAGAAGACAGAACAGTGAGAACAATGGTTCTACCCAAGTACAGAACCCTAAAAACGAAACCTTAGTGCGAACGTTGGCCGTCCTTTTGTCCGGCCCGCCTGTTTGTTCGTCATAGGTCTCCTCAACTTCTGAACGGTTGAAACTTAATTTGGTACTAGTGTACCCGTGCAAAACTTTTTTGCGACGACTTAACACTGTCTTCAAAGAACAATGGTTTAGTAAAGGCTATCGCCAAAAAAAAATGTTTGCCAACACAAACCTTTTTTATATGTAATATGAATCACTTTATTAAGAAAACAATAAGAAATATATATTTCAAGCTTTCTCAATATCATTGTGTATACGAACGCGTGAGTAAAACACATAACCTAGCTTTTAACGATATGTTTTTAATATAATTTTTGATAAATATTTTTGATTCAAACATAACTTTAAAGTGTACGTAAAATAGTAGTTTTTTAGAAGCTATAGAACGTATCTATCAGTGTAATACTTACGTACGAATGATCTTCAGAAAAAAATCGATGAGTTTGTCGGTATTTGAGAAACATCGGTTTTTCTTCCAAGTTGCCAATCACTTTCTTCGTATTTCAGCTTATATTATAAGGCACGAATATGAATACCTTTTTTCAGGTGTAGTTATAGAAGTATTGCAACACTGAGGTAACCTCCCTTCATTATAATGTCATTGTCAATGGACGTTTTGTCAATATAAAAAACTATTAATAATGTGTCTAAACTAAGTACTATATTTAAAAGAGAAAAAAAATTTGCACGTACATATACATCTTTATTGTTTAATTTTAAATACTTTTGGAAATTTTGTCAATATAACCCTATTAAAATCTGGGCTCTAAAAATTAAAATGTACAACTGTCAAGTTGTTTCATTGTTTATTGTTTGCATAGCCTATCCACGACATGCGTACATATTTGCATTTCTCTCACACTCATGTATCGTGAACGCCGATGGATTTTCTCTGTTTACGTTTCTCTTCACCCCACTGCCCCCCTCGTCATTTTTACTATTATCGCTTGAAATCACCCCTTTTAAAGAAATTTCACCAAAAAAAAATTAGCGATAACATATCTGTGGACTAAAGGCCTCAGTTAAAAAAAAAAAACTCGGGTCGCAGTGCCAAAACCCTGCCGACATATAGTGTATTTGCTAATACAGGCATTGTGGCATTATTATGTAAACTTAAGTTTGTTTTTTGACAAAATAAAAAATTTAACCCCTTAATACATCCCTTAAAATAATTAAATTTTTCTAAATTTCAATATTAGACATGGATTTTATCAGTACACGCAATTAAATACACCCTTCCATAAGTAAATCCGTATCAACAAACTAGTGCTTTCATAAAATTTGAAAGTCCGGTCCTGTCGGGCCGATTTTATTAAAATTTTAGCAGCACATTTTAATCTTTACTAAAGAGTTAAATTTCAATTTTGAAACGATTCTGACAAATTTTTCGGTATTTTTGGGCCCAAAAACTTTTTGGAACCCCTAAATACAACCCTGAAAATGGTCCGATCGGGCCCATTTTAAATAGGCTTCTTGCGGTGATGGGTTCCAATGTGTGTACCAAATTTCGTTTCAATCGATTAAGTCTGTCGAGAGTTATCGTGTACACACATATATATAAATATATATATATAAATATATATATATATACATACATATATATATAAACATTTTTAAAAATGGTGCCAAACTGTTCAGGAGGGTATGAAACGTCGAGAAATTTTGGTCCGACCCCTAGGTCCCGCCATCCGACCGACGCCAATAGTGTATGTGCCATATTATGGCAAATACACTAAAAATTATGACAATCGGGTGAGCAGGGGTTGCTGGCGGATTGTCTAGAGAAATAGGGCTTGTGTTTTAAATATATAGATAGGTACGCATATTATAGCTAAAGTTTTACTTTCCACAGAGATTCAAAGGGCTTTTTTACAAACAAAAAATTGCGTTCTCTGCCGGAAAAAAAATAATAAATAAAAATAATAAATTTAGCATCTGTAATATCGCTGGAAAGGACATTCATATTTTTTTAATTTTACAGCCTGTATATGTGCACCTACAATCTATATGAGTTTGTATCAGAGGGTGTTAAAAAGAGAATTCTGTTTGAGTATCTCTCGGACGGGTTGACTCAAAGGCTCGTTCAAACTGCGTCTATTAACGCGATTATATATTTTTACAGTTGGTAAACTACTAAATACGATTTAAATTTTCAATCAGTGTTAAATCCGGAGCTTTAATTAGGAAAGAGAAATTGTTTAGAAATGGGAAAATTTCCACGTGTAATTAACTCTTTTATACTAAAAATTTATATAATCGGCTGTGTGCTGGAGAGGTGTCAGATTTGCCATATGTAGCTTAGAAAATAATAAAAAAGTATATTTTAACCATGTTTTTTTCTTGTATCTTACATTTTTAAAGTTGAAAAATAAATTGCTAATAAAATAAATGGCTAAAATGATAAAAATTATGGCAATTTATTTTTCAACCAAGGAACCAATTTGCCGAGCAAAATATTTTTACTTTATAAAAATTATTAGTTTATAATTAATAAATGTTCAATTATTATATTCTGTATTTATAGAAATATTTACACACAAGCAGCATTCCTATTAAAAAAGTTGTATTATAGCCCTGAAAATAACTTTTAATTTATATTTCGAACTCTCAAATTTTGGTACAACGTTAATAAATTATGATATTCAACAATTAAAAAAGTCCAATTAAATAAACTATATTATATTGCATTACAAGAGACGAAACACAGCGTTTGCAACAAGTGTGAAGTTTCACAATTCACACGCGTTGCATTCGCTGTGTTTCGTTCCGAGTAAATTCATATTATTTTTCACAACAACTCTATTGACAATTCGATTTGAGGTACGTACCTACAGTTTGGGCGCGCAAAAAAGCCGTAAAAATATTAGATCTGTCAGATTCATGATGTGAAGTTTATATGTGGTTATGTCTGTTATTCTGACGTTTTCGAGTATTATTTATGCGAATTGAAGTTGGCGCGACTCAATCCCTCTATCTCTCTCTTAACAACATTAAAAAACAAAGAAAACCGACAAATGAAAATTTTCAACCCGCTAAACAGGTACCGAAAGTCGAATTTTCAATAGCGGCGTTGTGAAATTTTTTACGACGTGAAGAAAATTAATTAACGAATAATTTTTGACTCGGAGTTTAGAACACAGTAGTTAATTCTAGAAAAAAACTTTACAAAGTCCGCAGAAGTAAATAAAACCATAAGTACTTTTTTCTTTAGTTGAGAAATTAAAAACCCTACGAACTTGAAACAACTGGCAAGTTCAAAAGTTAAAATATAGGTATCAGTGGTACAAAACTTAATATAAAAAAAAACTTGGCAGGATAAGTTTTTAGCAAAGTGCTATTGTGTCAAAGTAGAACATTGCGACATAAACACGTAGATAGTATACCTTCCAGTAAAAGAATTTTTCTCAATATAGAAGTTTTTAATAAGAGTGAATGCCTTGTTCCGTGATATTGACATGTAAAAACATGTTTCCGATGAAAAGTAATTTAGTCTTTCCACTTGAACTAGCAGTAGTACACCAGAACTATTAACCACAAATCACGCAAAAGCCAGCTAGATCAAGATAAGTTGCGCGAACTTGCGGTAGACTATCAGCGTAATAGTGTGTGCGGTGACGGTATCAGTGGTGAGGTTATAGTCGGCTGGTTGATCCGGTATCCGTTGTATTCCGGGCTCCACAACTATGCCAATCCTTCTATTAACTCTGAAAAAAACCCATTTTAGTTATGATTACACGATAGTGTGGTCCAAAAAAATTTTTTTTTGTTTTTTAGCTTGGCCACCCCGTAAATTTGTAACATGTATCCATGGCAATAACATTGTATAATTTCAGTTGGCTAGCTTTAGCGGAAGAGGGTGCTCAATCGAGTGCTGTTTTTGAAATTTTTGTGAAAAATGCTTGATGTTGATTTTTTGTCACAGGTCAGTTTCGTGTGTTAAATTAATCAAATCTACTTTAAAATACAACTGTTAACGAGTTTTATAGACGAACGTTAAAAATTTTGGCACTTATTTCATAGACTGTGAGTGAATTAGTGCATTAAAATGAGTTCATCAACTCGAAAAAAAGACGACACTTTTCTACTTGGATGTCGGGATCTTTAGCCATTGGTAAGGCTTAACCAACTTCCAACTCTTCGGCAACTTCTACTTCGTTATCACCACACATTAAATGAATAAAAAATGTGAAAGAATCTGCGCATATGCTCATTCAGGTATTCCGACCAGACAGTCAAATCACTGCGCTGAAAAACTTATAAAAAAAATTCATAAAAAGTGGCTGCTTTTAAAGAAAAATAAAACAAGAGATTTGGAAGCACAGAAAAATAAAGAGCATTTGTTTACAAAAGAGCTAGACAAACTTTTTGATATTGCCCAGGCGAACGCCATGAATTGAATCAAAATTTCGGAAGACAGAGAGTTTCTCATTGATCAAAAGATGGGCCGTGATCTTTTATGGCTTGCTTGTCGTCATCACGTGTTTGAAATAATGCTTTTAAAAATATTTACACTGTGTAATACACGAGGATGGTTCATCTGGTTATGTCCGAAACTCGTCAAGTCGATGTCTATTTTCAGAAAACTAAAGTGCAGCTCAGATTGATTCGGTATCCATTGTTTCCATAACTATGCCAATTTTTATTTTGCTTTAAATTATTGTGATAGCTTTAATAGATTGAATTCCACGTTCAGATTAAATTCGGGTAGTCGATCAAGTATTTGGAGACCCTTAAGCCCAACGTGATTTTGAAGCATCGCTCTGAAAATTCTAAATAGTGCTTTTTTAAAACATTTGCCATAATATTATTTTTATCTTAAAAATTATTACGTCAAAATATAAATATAATAAAATTTTATTTTGTTGAAGCTCCTGTGATACTGAAGCGATCCTAGCACGCGTTTATTGCATCTGTGCAGTGATCCGCCACTGCTGAACCAAATTTCTTTTTTAGAGTGCCGTACCTCCGTATGAAACCCTATCATCCTGCCTACGATGTCCGTCCATCTGTCTATCACAGGGCTCTATCTCACAAAAGGTAAGAGGTAGCTAGTTGAAATTTTTTTAAATAACCAAGGCGAAACAATTAAGTGCTAAATATGTGTACTATGAGTAAGTTATAGTATTTTCCATCATTTCAGTCCTTAATTGGGAGAGAACTGAGGAAAACATTATTCTCGGGCATGACGCGATGCACGTGTAACTGTTTAAACCAAATGGAGTGCTTGAAATCGCGGCATTTTTAAACCCTGATCTTGATGCACAAGGAGCAACATGGTGCATAAGACATGGTGTATATGTTTCATCCAGACTGCTTGTAAGTTGTCGTTTGTTCTTAGTTGACTAATCTCATTAATTATTGCACGATTCTATCAGCTGGCATGTGTTGTTATCGCCTTCACAATCCCCATGTTTGTGTGTGCGTGTGTTACATGTACACTCATGTTTCATTTCAGCATACAATGTGTACGGGTTTTTCAATAAAATATTAATTTAACAAAAACTTTGGGTATATCAATGTATACAAAGTTGAATCAAGTTGCTATCGGTAAACTTTCACCACATAATTAGTACAGTAATTTTGAAAACTTTTTTTGTGTATCTACACTTACATAATATTACGTCTTCGTTAATGGGTGAATATATTATCTAAGATATTGAGTTGCACTATCATTGGAAATATTTTTTCACAATGCGCATAGGTATATAATTTTATAGGAAAGTTTCCTGTTGTTCTTGTAAAACCCAAAGGTCAGGACTTGATTTTAGTGGAAGAGAAATATTTCATAGCATTCTTATTTAATTCTTAGCATTACATCAAAAAATCTCGATTTGACCATTTTTGGAATAGGATCGTCCCGCGTATCAAAATTTGATAATTTTGAATAGTGTACGTTATTCCTCATACATTAACAAATAATGTAAACCAACTTTTTCGTTCTTATATCCTTCCTCTTAATTGCAAACAGGAATTAAAAAACTGTGTTCATTTCAAACGAATGAGCTTAGCCGCCATATGATGACTTCAAAGCCACAGCAAAGAAGCCAGACATACGTCCACACATAGATAAAGAGAGGTAGGTCCATGAAAAGAGAGGAATACTTCCTTGTCAGTCGTACCTCGTGAAATGCTCGTCAAGAACCTAAACTATGTTCTGTCAACTGTACATAAACAAATCAGTGTACTATATTCTCTCTCTTTATCTATGGATCAGTGGACATGATTCAACTACAACAGCCAATCAGAGAAAGCTGTGTGATTGACGTAATTTCCGTTGCGATTTAATTCTATGTTTAAAATTACATTAAAAAATACACATCTTTGGGAATTATTTTCTTGCTCGTTTTCTTGTAGAAAAAGCTTCCGAAAAAATTGTTTGTACCTATTATTGTGGGATATCGTTGAAACGGGCCTTTTAAATGGAATATGAAAGTATTTTTAATTTATTTTTTTGCCAAAATTGTAGGATTAGCATAAACTTACGTAGTACGGAATCCTACTCTTTGCGTGGCTCAACACGCACTTCGCCATTTTTTTATTGTTTTAGTTTTTGAATTTGTATATATCTGTATTTTAGTGACAACATATTAATTATAGTTTATTCTATATTTTATAAATATTCTCTACGTGAAACTTTCAAAACTTTTTATTTTTTATTAAAAATAAAACAGTACGATAAGCTATTAAATGCGTTCATGGGGGTCTGAAACACTTACAGACCCCCGTGGATTGACCACCGTTTGTTAATCGCTGTTGAAATCTAGCTCTGAGTCGATAACACAAACAGTATTTGCTTTTTCTTCGGCGTGACAAAACCCAATATTTTAAACAAAAAGAAAAGTTCAAGTGAAGATACAAATCTGACATTAAGAGCAAATACTTTATCATTGTCTACCAGTTTTCTACTTTCTTATTTTGACACTGCTAACTACATTACAAACTATCAAAGAGTAAAGTATCTATTATTGTTTTAAGGTGGATCTAGATATTACGTGAAGCGTTAAGTCAATAAGTTCAGTATTCTATTCTTCTTGTTATTCAACTGACAATACAATATTCTACTATTTAATAATTAATTTAGTTTCTCTTTCCTAAGTACATTATTTTGTTGAACGGAAAAGCTGTCTATATTAGATACATACAATAATGTCACCTGCGTTATTTTATTTATACAAAAAAAAATGAATTTGTTTACTGGCTGAGCGCTCTTTTTTCCAGTAGAACGTTCGCATATTTTTGATGAGGATCCAATCTTGATCCAAACTAGGGAATGCAATCTCGAGCCGAGATTGGCAATTCGAGATCTCGCGAGATCAGTCTGGGTTCGAGACTGGCAATTCGAGATCTCGCGAGATTGTCTGGCGAGATCTCAATAAATCTCGACAATATCGAGATTTCGCTTACTTTTAAAAAGAACGTATTATTTTGTATCTAAGATACTTAAACTTAATGAAAACTACTTACTTGGGACAGTGTGACGGTGTCACTGTGCACGTGTATGATTTATTGCGTAGTGCACTGTGCAGATGATTATTATTCATTACTTTCCTTAAATAAACGTTGATTTTTTTGTTCCAAGATTCAATTAAAGTTTTGTTTAATTTTCAAAATATAACAGCAATACCCCAACTCACACGGCACACTATATGTCAATTAATTATTTTGGAAATAACTTCTTAGGAGTTATGAAGCATAGGGTAAGTTACTATTAGTAACGTTCACGAACATTTGGTTTGAATTGTTCTTAGACATATTCAGTATTCACTTAACTTTGAAATTTATTAGCCATCTAATGCTTGTTATAAGTTAAATAACTGTCCATTTTACTCAAGAAAACAATAATTAAAACAATATATGCAGAGAAACAAACAGAATCAATTAGCGCGACTGTCAAAAACTATTACGTATAAGTTTTTTTTCAAGCGCGTTCGTTCTTGAAATCTCGTTCAAGATCTCGACCATATTAGGTCGAGATCTCGAACGAGATTTCAAAAACGAGATTGCCTGCCCACGAAATTCAATCTCGAAAAATGGCTCGAGATCTCGCGAGATCGAGATTGCATTCCCTAATCCGAACATACCCTATACAGGATGGCCCTAAGTACGTCGACAAAATTCAGGACTTAATTCCTTGGACCATTCTAAGAATAAAAGTATATATAAACGTGTGGTCAAAAACGGCTGGTTTTCGAGAAACAGGGTCTTCAACTTCTTATTTTTGATGATGATTTTTAAACAATGAAACATTTTTCACTAATTTGTTAATAACAAATTGAATTATATTTATTTAGTTAAACATGATTGGTGAGAAGTTAGACCTTAAATTATTTTTTGCTATACTCACTACAAAATAGCTACTTTCCATACATGTATACCGGCCTGTTTTGGGTCATTTAACAGGAAGGCGTGCCGAAAGTGTTTTCAATACATAACTAGTGCGGTAAGTAAACGTTTGCCATAGTAGCTTATGTTTATTCGCTCTATTCGCTTGCTAT
Source organism: Mongoloraphidia duomilia (assembly GCA_039654895.1). Classification (NCBI taxonomy): domain Eukaryota; kingdom Metazoa; phylum Arthropoda; class Insecta; order Raphidioptera; family Raphidiidae; genus Mongoloraphidia; species Mongoloraphidia duomilia. The sequence goes on from CM077520.1 coordinate 32,283,825, forward strand.
TGCATACTGACGGTCTGCTGTAAATGTAAAGATGGCGACGCAATTTATTTTGAAAATAAGTACTGAAAATTAAGTGAAAAGTAGTTATTTTGTAATGGGTATATGGCAAAAAATACCATATATTTCTCGTCCCTAATGGCATTTTTCACAACGCCGCTATTGAAAATTCGATTTTCGGTACCTGTTTAGCGGGTTGAAACTGAGAGTTTCAACCCTAGGGATGAAAATTTTTAGTTGTCGGTTTTCTCTGTTTTTTAACGTTGTTAAGAGAGAGATAGAGCGATTGAGTCGCGCCAAATTCAATTCGGATTTATATGCCAAAATGTCAAAATTACAGACATAACCCCATATAAATTTCAGCTGGATCCGACAGATCTAATATTTTTGCGGCTTTTTTCGAGACCCAATTGCAGGTACCTCAAATCGAATTGTCAATAGAGTTGTTGTGAAAAATAATATGCATTTACTCGGAACGAAACACAGCGAATGCAATGCGTGTGATTTGCAGCCCTCGTACCTCGGGCAGCAAACTTCACACTATAGTTGCAAACGTTGTGTTTCGTCCCTTAATTGTAATGCAATATAGTAATGATTCATGTGACTTAAAATTCGCTATAGCTCGTTTTTACATACTGTCACAACTCACAACTTGTCAGGAATAAATCCCATTACGACACTAGAAATACAATCTAATAATACTAATATTTCATTGAAACACAATGATTGTCGAGCTTAAAGAACACTTGGAACGTTTTCAAACGTAGCTGTTTTTGGTGGAAATTTGTTGACCAATTTTTTCGTAGGTAACAAATAATTTTTCTTGGGACAATATTAGGACTGTAGATCCACCTTAATGACATACTTATACTTAAAGATTTATTGTCTGAAAGTTTTACTATTTTCTTTGGAAAGTTTTTAAAATTCGTGCCCAAAGATTGTAAACCTGATTTGAACTTCTAACAGATTCAGAATAAAAAAAGTATAGTGCTTGGAATAAAAGAGAATGTTTCTTTATACAAATTTAAAGATATGAAAAAATATTTTCCTAACGGCAAGAGAATAAATTTCAGCTACCTTTATTATAAACCGAAATCATAATTAGAAGTATTATTAAAATTTAATTGTTAAAATTATAAAAAATTGAGAATTATTTACAATTTCATAGAAGATAAACGTAAATTGAAATATAAACAATAAATATGTTTGAGGGTACAGAAGTCTAACTTTGGTAATTTATTTTTCGATTCCTTAAATAAATACGAAAATAATAACAAATAGATTATAATTTTAATGAGAAAATAAAAATGATGAACTTAATGAAACCACCGTCGTTTTTATTGTTTTCATAGAAAAAAACACAGGATTTAATAGCTAATTATTTAATTTCCAGCGTTTTAACAGACAGATGCGCAATGCAGTTATCTCCTACAACTTTAGAAATTGTTTTATTTATTTACTCTACGGAACGCTATAAACTTTCTGTAAGAGCTAGAGAAACACAAACAGAAATGGAATTATTATACAAAGATCAGAAAAGAGCATTCTTATAAAATTTATTTCCAAGAAACAAAAGCGCTTATGTAAAATTTTTAGTAGTTATTTCTATACCTTGAGTTTATTTTACTCTATTTTAATAGCATTACGTAAAACACAAATAAATGCTTTTTATGTTAGCACTGTTAGGAACACTCATCGAATGACGTAACGTTACAATGCATTACTAGAAAAATTCATTTTAAACCTATGTCACCGTCGGGACTCAAAGCCGAATCTTCCACTATTTATTGCGGCGGCTTAAATATCATTTTCTCTACAGTGACACGATTCCACATAGTGGAAGATTCAGATTTGAGTCCGGGCGGTAACATAGGTTTAAAATTAATTTTTCTAGTATTGCATTGAAAATACGCTAATGACCTTAGATGTCGGCGCGTCTATAATCTACAATAAAAGTATTGCATTGTAACGTTACATCATTCGAAGGTTTTCCTAACATAAAAAGCATTTATTGGTATTTTAATAGTTCGAAACTTGATCGCACTAACATATAACGTATCTTTAAATACATTCCAAATACTGCTTATTAATCCTTTGCGTGTGTGAATTATTCTTTCTGGGTTGCAAAACCCATTGTTAGAAAATCTGCTTCATGTTATACATTTTTGCATAGGGAAAGCATTGCATAATTTTTATATACTGATCGAATACAATGATATTGTTTTTATATTATATGCATGTATTTAAAATTGTTTTGTACAATTTCCTCTTTGAAACAACATTTTTCTAGGGATTTTAATGAAAATTCAGTTTGAAAAATTATCTTTTTCTATGCAGATCAGTGATTTGTTTTCTGTAAGTACAATAATATAATGTTCAACATAAAGAAAATTTTAATGACATTACACTCTTCCTGCATTTATATAAAAACTGTAATAATATTGTATGCAGGGCCGAATTTAACGTTTGCGCCGCTTAAAGCCTAAGTCCAAACATTTTGCCGCTCAGTTCACCTTCTTTTAAAAGTTTTGCACAATTTCGACGTTAAGTATTTTATAATAAATCTTATCGTAAATATTGTAATTACAATTTTATTTTTATTTGTAATTATTTGTAGTTGCTGAAGAAGTCGTAATTTAACGACGAAACGTACAACATGAATCAATAACAAAAAAATTTTAAAAAAATTTTATTTATCAAAGTTCATCTCCTTACGAAAAGATTTATTATAAATTTAATACTGGACACGAATATCATTTATTTATTTAGTTAAGTATTTTCTTTCAAAATTCTAAAAATATGCTGCCTCTAAAAATACGCTGCCCCAAGCCCGGGCTTGCTGGGCCTTGGCTAAAATCGGGCACGGATTGTATTTGTGTATGATCTCAATTTAAAATAATTGTCAAGCCAGATTTTTTTATAGTGCGTTCTTCATCCCAGTATCAGAGTTCCAGTTTCGTATTTTAATGATAATTTACTATCTATATCGATGGGAAGAGAAATTAGGAAATATTTACACATCAGATACAGATGTGTAACTCACTTGAAAATTTATTTTACAAATTTATTCCTGCGCTGATAATAGTATCGCTAAAATTTGAAACTAGAAATTTAAAATATTTTCTTTATTACACTCATGTTATACTTAATCTATTCTGTCATAACTATAAATACAAAAGTGGTTTAGTGCAGAATACGGATGGGTGATCGGACACCGATGTTTCTGATTCTTTTTCTAAACTTGGATTACCTGATGCGATATAAAATTGTTGTATACAAAAAATAAAACCGAAACTTTTCTTGACGCACCCGTTACATAAATCTAATCAGAGAGGTTTTTCCCCCACAACCAACAGATTGACCTCTAACTGTTGTACTTCATTAAATATTACTTAGTGACACAGAAATCAATGCTAGCTTACATACGAGACAAACAAGGCCACGCATATACGTGGACGTGCGAGAGTAGATAAAAATGTTAAGTTCGAAAATTTTGTTTTAAATTGGAAAATCAAATACGTTTTAATTAAGTGACGAGTATCCGTTGCGAATATTGTCATCTTTAATTTCGTCATAAAATCTTCAGATCCGTGATCTTTTGCGCCCACTCATTAAAGAGTGCTAAACACAATCTAACCAATAAATGTTAGGTTTTTCCACTATAAAAAAACATTTTATAAACAATTTAAGGCGTTCCGTGTATGGTTTGTAAGCCAGATAACAAGTGACTTACGGGGAATTTCCGTCGGGGTTGCGGGCAGAAAGGTACCGCTCGCTCTCCGGCCGCACTTCAAGATCATGTATAAACGTGTTATTTCGGGCCTCAAACCTACTCGATTCGGTAAACATAAAATCGAGTAATATTCGGTACTCGATTACTCGGCAAAACTTATACTCGGTGCATCTCTAATAATTATTAATATAAGTATAAAAAGTGGGTATGAAATAAACTGAGTAACTGGTTTGAATATCATAACAGCAGTTATGTACAAACCCGCACTCTCCAAATTTCGACGCCGCATACTTCCTCCATACCGCAATACCGCATAGAACGGCTTTATTGGTTTCATTGTAACATAGTACAAACTATACAGTTGTCTATAATAATACTCCTACTTCATCGGTAGGCTCAGCAATGGGGTTCCGTTCGGAGATACGGAACATATATGTAATACTCCTATATCGCCAGCTTGAGAGGCACGTCGCCGACAGTAGAGCGTAGACGATCGTTTCTCTGTCGCACAGCCTTGAATATATTGTAATACGGACATATACCATAGTATGCGTGCGGTAACACAAGTAAATGACACGTCGGTGTCTTGCCGCACATGCGCGTTAGCACTCAATTCCAATCTAGCATCTCTATCTCTCGGCGCGCTTTCCTCTTACAGGCGAGGAAAGGACGCTGGCGATATAGGAGTATTACATATATGATACGGAACCCTAAATAAATTATAATTTAAAAAAACTAAAAAACACGCTTTAATGAACTAAAAAGTAAAAGAATAATTAATTTTATTGTAAAAAAGCGTGGGGTAGTATGAAAATATGATATAAAGCACCCCACGCTTTTTTACAATAAAATTAATTATTTTTTTACTTTTTAGTTCATTAAAGCGTGTTTTTTAGTTTTTTTAAATTATAATTTATTTTTGCTTTTTAGTCCTGGAGATCCTGGTTAGGATAATGGGACAAACTTATGGAATTATTGTATTGTAATCGGTCCTTGATAAGTGTGCAAAGTTTCAGTTCAATCTGAAGTTTTTTGCTTTTTTTAGTCCTGGAGATCCTGGTCAGGATAATGGGACAAACTTATGGAATTATTGTATTGTCATCGGTCCTTGATAAGTGTGCAAAGTTTCAGTTCAATGTGAAGTTTTTTGCTTTTTTTTTAGTCCTGGAGATCCTGGTCAGGATAATGGGACAAACTTATGGAATTATTGTATTGTCATCGGTCCTTGATAAGTGTGCAAAGTTTCAGTTCAATGTGAAGTTTTTTGCTTTTTTTTTAGTCCTGGAGATCCTGGTCAGGATAATGGGACAAACTTATTGAATTATTGTATTGTCGTCGGTCCTTGATAAGTCGACAACGTTTAAAGTAAATCTGACCGTTCAAAGTTGGTCAAAATCAAGTTCAAAGAAGTCGGTTACAAACTGACAAACAAGCAAGCAAGCAAACAAGCAAGCAAGCAAGCAAACATACAGGTGAAGCTATAATAAAAGCGTGTTAAAAAGGTCTATAACGTAGTTCTGCATTTGAATACTCCTCGTATCGGAGACGTTTTAGCAAGTCAAGGAGGTACGAAACTCGTAGCAAGAACATGCGAACGGAGAGATACGTCGTAGGGTGGGTCTACAGTCTACAGTATGGTAAAGGGAGAAACTCAAGAGCGACTCTTTTATGCGAAGTACAAAGAAGTGGCATTGTTGAGGCTAGTTTTTATGTATGTATGTTGTACCCACGCTCCACACGCCACATACCAGTGGTTCTCTAATAAATACACACATGATGTATTCATTTAAATTACAGTAAGTCATACATGACTCCTTTAGACAATTGCAAAGTCAACCCAGTTTTTATGTCATGACAAGTTTGCGTGAACGTCGATTTTCCTTTAGGTTCGCTCGCATTAATTCTGATTTTAACGTAACCTGCGCCCAAGCCATACAAAAAGTACTTTAGTTAACAATTTGATTAACAATCAATTATTGTTATTACTTCCTTTACTGTACAAATTCACTATTTTAGTGATATTAACATAAGGACCTCAGACGATATTAATCGCCATAACATGCCTTTATTAATTATTGTAGAAAGGCTACATAAGAAAAATTTAAATGCACCGCCGGGAATCGAACCCGGAACACCCAATATCGCGTCGGGAAAGTTTCTAGTTACTCCACGGTGCCCACGGCATACACTTAAATCTTTCTTATATATAGCAACAATACACCGCAAATCCACAAACTGCGAGAGCTAATATTATTTTTATTTTTATAACAACGCTACAATGAATGCTGCTTTTCTCCAAATAGGTACTTTGTCTAGATACTGATTGATAGTGTATTAAGTTTCAGTTGTGTTGTCGAGCGTCAATAATTTACAGTATCTATCTAGGTATTAAGTTTCATCAAAATCGGTCTAGTCATTTTAGAGTAATGTTGGTACAGGAAACAATGCAAATGCGTTCTTTTGTCTAGGTATCATACAAAATAACCGAAAAAGTCGAAAAATGAAAATGCAGAGAGAGGTTCTTTTACAACTTTTTTTGACTAAATGTTTCAAATAAAATGATTGAATGGAAAACAAATAGTTTTTTTTTATTTCAAGCATGTTTAGGTTACATGTCATTTCTTCACTTAAAATTGAAGTAAAACACAATTTTAAAAATTTAAAATCAAACGATTTTTCATCCTCTTATATCCCCTTATATATTTTAATCTTCACATAACAATTAAGTATAGTGAATATACCAGACAGCAAAGCTGTGGCTGCCCTGATTGGTTGGATATATCTAAGAAAAAATCAAATACTACTGTCGGGACCTGTACCCGAAACTTTCAGTTTTCGGCTGGATGAGTTACCAATTACTCTACATTGCCCCAGAGTAGAATCTGTTTCTTTCTTAGATATAGCAATTTCAGCGATGTAAATGCACTACACGCGAGAGCTAATAATTTTTGATATTTTTAAAAATTATTAGCTGTCGCATGCAATTCGTTTTCATCGTTGAAATTGCTATATCTAAGAAAGAAACAGATTCTACTCTCGGGCACTGTAGAGTAATTGGCAACCCATCCAGCCGGAAACTAGAAGTTTCGGGTTCAAGTCCCGACTGTGACACTTGCTTTTTTCTTAGATATAGCCAACCAATCAGGGCAGCCGCAGCTTTGCTGTTTGATATATTATTCACTATACTTAATTGTTATGTGAAGATGGTGTGGATATAAGGGATAAAAAATCGTTTGATTTTAATTATTTAATTAGAGCCGTCTACAGTAACTCTAATTCTTGCGTACTTTAAATATAATTTTGTTCTAATATCAATACTACTATATAAAATAGAAACGGAACTTCTGTTAGTAATTTTGCTTTCAAACGAGTGTTTTGTCGTTTGATAGGTATACCTAGATGAAAAACGTGTGTCCACAATTTTTTTTGCCTGTCTGTTTATATCATCACTTATTTTGATGAGACTTGGTACAGTATCAAGTGGTACCCAAACTTGTGTTAGGTACGTTTTGTCTGGATTCGATCGAGTTAAAATAAGGTTTCTGTCAAAATTATCATTAACGTGAGCGAGGCTGCGGGTAAAAGCTATTTTATTAAACGGTTTTATTTAGCTTGACCCCGTATATTCGTTTGTTTGTATGTTTGTTTATTTGTTTCAAATCTTGCGACCGATTTTTCACCCACTTCCCGTGATTCGATTGAGTTAAAATTTTGCACACATGTGTAGGTCCGGTGACAATACAATATTATGGTAACTAGCTGACCGACCCGGCTCCCGTCCGGGTGCAAATCGCATTTTTGAATTTTCACAGGCGAAAGGTCTTGCTCAGGTAATGTTTCAGTGGATGGGATAAATGTAATAAAATCAGACTAAGCAATTAAAGCACACTAAAAAATTAAAAACAAAAATAGGTAAAAAACTTTTAAGTTACACGGTTTTATAAATGTACGAAAAAGAAAAAAATAATATTTAATTTAGGTCCATATAAGTATAAAAGCGTGGGTCGTGACTGTAAAAAATTATCATAGAGTTTACTTAAGTTTACTTATGAACCTAAATTAAATATTATTTTTTATTTTTAATACATTTATAAAACCGTTTAATTTAAAAGTTTTTTTTACCTATTTTTATTATTATTAAAATTTCAAAGCTGTTAAAACTGCACTTCATGTTTTGGTAACCAAAATTCCTAAATATAGTTATTACATTACTACTTCACAAAGCATTGAAAGATTTTCTTTGTTAAAATAAAAATTGTATGTTTTTCGTGTAATTAAAGATAAGTATCAAATTTTTTCAAAGGATAATTTACTTGTAGCACTTTTGTGTTAACTACAAAACAGAATTACTTAGATAATTTATTCAGATAGTTTACGTTTCTCATTGTAAAAATTGAAGAACTAGGTAGGTCCTAAAACAAGTCGCCTAATTTTGGCACCGATCAAATAATTCAGTAAAATCCATATGACTTTCATGTTCCCAATTAATTTTTATTATGAAAAATTTTAGTGTAGGTATGCCAGAAAGCCTTGACACGATATTTTCACAAGTTCAAACTATTAATAAAATTGCGTATGTTTCCAACACCACTGATCAATTAGTACCAAAATCAATAGGCCTGGAGTACTACTTACCGAGGCAAGCAAGAAATTATTCAAACCGGTACATTTATTTGCGGAAGTTATTGTGAACGAAAGAAAATTTCATAGGCAGGCGGAAACTCAATTTTCTTAACGTTTTAAGGGTAGAATAGTCAGAATGTGATCTTATCTCGGGTACGATTTTTTTACCCTATCACCATTCAACATATTTTCATTTCCTTACGGAACATGAAAGTTTAAAATGGCAACAGAGTACAGATACTATTTTTAGTTAGAAGTTTTAAAGAAAATAGTTTCATACGACAATATTATCTCGAAATTACAAAATAAAATCTAGGTACCTACTAGTGATGTGCCGGATATCCGTATCCGATCCGTATCCGCGGATATCCGAGGGAAAATAAAGATCCGTATCCGTTAGTTTTTTGGCGGATCTTTTACGGATCTTTTACCTTATCAATTTTCAATTCATAGATAAAATTTTATATATATATAGGTGGTAAATATTGCACATCGATCTTTGGAAAGAGACAATCTGTTATGAGAGTTAACTCTTAAAGTGGTCAATAACTTTTTCCCATAACAGATAGTCTCTTTCCAAAGGTCGATGTGCAATATTTAGTATTTACCGCCGCGTACTCTAAGAAAGTTAAGATCCGTATCCGTATCCGTATTCGCGGATCTTGAGACCAAATATCCGTATTCAGATCCGTATCCGCGGATATACATTTTTAACGATCCGGCACATCACTAGTACCTACAACTATCAATTTTTGTATTGCTTCAAGGGTCACTAGCAAGCGGCAGTGTAGTTACAAAAAATAGTATGTATATGCATATGTAAAAACACTAATAATTGCAAACAGTTGTCAGTTTTTTATATTAAAAAAACATTTTTAGCAGTTACATCAAATTATTTAACCTTGCGTCACTTTGGTGATTAAAGTAAAACCAATTGTAACTAGCAACCATTACACTTGAAACATTAAAGAAAGATGTGGGAATGGTGCAAGCCAACCATTGATCGGAAAATAGATGAACTCTTAACCAGATGTTTGTTAAATTGCAAATGGCTACCAAACAAAACCACTATAATTACAGAGGTACATAGTGTAAGATATACATGGTGTCCATCCTTTTATTTTACATTAGCGGATTAATATAAATATAAATGTGTTTGTTACTACACTGCTATCACAAAAACTAATAATTTGGAACATCATGTTTTCAATTCATGAAATGTTAATATTTGAATTTATAATAAGTATTAAATTTCTCAAAACATTTTATAATGGGCCTAGTATTTATTTAAAAAGTATAGAGTGCTACAATGTTTTTCAAATAAAATACAGAACAGGTACTCCATATAAAAAAATATATATACATACCTATAATATTATCGAGGGTATAATATATGAAGAGATATTATTTTTGTGATCAGCTCAAAATACTTATAACAATATAATTTACTTAGTTTACATTTTATTAGTGTCTCTAATAATAAAAGACATTAAAAATGTTATATCTTTCGGTAGTTTATATTGTAGCAAATCCCAAGATGTTACGCCACTGCCTCCAATAGAAAGCAGTAGAAAGAAAGGTCACATTAGAAACCGCGCGAAGATACGAGTACCTGCCGGAATGTTCTGGAAAACGCTAGAAGCGCTGTGCTTAAGCCACGCAGTCTCTATATAAACGAGTGAGTGACTCGTGCCGTCAAGTGGATATGAATATTAATCAGTCTATCAGTCAGTACAGTAATATAAATAGTGGAGTGGATATAAATAAATAATACTGAAGTAACTGAGTAAATGACTGACATAAATAAACGTTAGAAATAAATAATCTTTGTGTATATAGTTAATTGTATATTAAGTGTTAATTACTGTTTAGTGAATGTTACTTGGGTTAATTGTTACGAATTATTGTATATAGTTGTTGCGTTCATTGTTATGTATTTTTAATTATTGTAAATAAATATTTATTCCGCCAACTTAGAAAACAGTTTTGTAACAATATGTTCTTATGCGTCGATTTGCAAACCCCATTTTATTCCCAAGTTTTACAATCGGAAAACTTGAAAAAGTATAAATTATCAAGTCTTTTCAGTCGATAAATAAAAAAATAAAAATATAAGGTTGGGTCAGATAATCCTTGAAGTAAATTGGTTGAATATAACGCACAAAAAACTGTATTTACTTAAATAAATAGATTTCGATGAATGTATGAAATTGACTAGGGATCGTTACTATAATGTTATCAAGGGGTATTGATATAATGTTACGATATTTTATGAGGGAGGTTTAAAAATAGCGAGACAAAACGTTACGTAATATTTTAACGGTCCCCTATGTAGCATTTCCTAACGGACACACTGTATACTACAGTACAACAGGCTACCCGCGGACCATCGCAGTAGGACCGTTTACGGTTGTACGCTAGAGGAGACGTAGATTACATGGGCAGGGTCCTAATAATAGATGAGGTGCAGCGAGGAGATTACATTGATGAAATGGCTCTTTGGAGAATAAAACTTCCGTTCGCATACACTCGTCTCTCTCGTATCTCTGTCACTGTGCCTGTTGTGGTTGGCGGCTACTAAACAAGGTGCGCAGACACATAGTCTACGTCACAAACGCGCCAATTTCAAATATTATATTATTTAAACATCGCGGTGTCTATATATTATGTTATGGTAGCTGGAACCATTGAAATTGACTATAAGGCGGCTACTAAACAAGGTGCGCAGACACATAGTCTACGTCACAAACGCGCCAATTTCAAATATTATATTATTTAAACATCGCAGTGTCTATATATTATGTTATGGTAGCTGGAACCATTGAAATTGACTATAAGGAATAGAGAGCGCCACAAGTCACAAAAAATGTCTTCCAGCGGAAAGATATTGGCTGCCTCTTTGCGTCCTTTTCTAATTAAACTCGGACCAATAGCGTTGACGTAGAATGCCACCAAATTTATTTGTCTCGCTCACACAATAGTTTGCGGCCTATTCTTTTAAACTTTCATTCAAAACTTTTCGCGCACCAAAAAGTGCCTCCCAACATTCTACCCTATTTAGCCTATTAGTAAAATCGCCTCTGCTCAAATGGATTATAATATTATGGACCAAAATAATTTGCGTTATCATACCTCAAGGCAGACGCGGATCCAGGGGGGGGGGCAATTTGAAAATCACAAAATTACACGCAAAAGTTTATTCCGTATATGAAATTTTCTCTGATTCCCGCCATATGTTTTTTAAGTTCCACCTATCTGACGGATCCCAATAAAGAGTTATCAAATGGTTATGGTTCCTCTATTACAAGTCCCCAGTTCCCGAGTTCTAGCCCGAGAGCTGGTAAAAGTGTCAATTGGATTTTCAATTTATTATTAAAAAAAAAAAAATAATAATGAATTGAAAATATGAATTGGTGCTAGGCCCAAATAACCTTAGCTGTTGTTGTCTTTAAAATACAATTACAATTACGATTGTTCTCTGTCTATTAAATATTTGATAGAAGTCATTTCGCTTTAAGAAAATGTTTATGTTAAAAATATTATGTGTTATACACAAATATTATAATATGAAACATTGTTGAATATATTTTATCTGGTTAATAGTTGAAAATATCTACCACAAAAACCAACAGCGTCCCATTTAAACACCCCCAACTGTTAAAAAATCAAAATGACAGTAATTTAATTATGTAAAATAGACTGAACAGGATGACTGATGAACTAGGAATTCGATATTCAAACTAAAATAGCCCCGAGCACTGCATGCAGCTACCCAATATTTCACTGAAAGGGAAAAAATAATTCAATAAACGGCATAAACCAGGACCGTACTAAATAAATCTTAAAAAAATAAGTAAATCTACAATATAAAATGCATACCGGGTTTGAGAATAGCCGAGTGTAAAGCAATGCCGAATTGTTTATCTGGCATTTCTATGGTTCATCTATTGCAAGCCCCCAGTTCTCGGGTTTTGGATTACCTAAATTTAAAATATGAATTCATGGTGTTAGGCTCAGATAACCACAGATGTTGGTGGGCCTAAACAAATAAAAAAATAATAATACTAAAATAAATAAAACCCATTTCATCTATTTTTTTCCTTCCAGAAATTTTTTTCGTATTTTTCGGTGTGCTAGAACGTCCAGTTTTGTATATGGATTCTTGGGTAATGCGCTATCAGCAAATTACTATTTTCCAGCCCTGTCAGTTCGATTTTGATAAAATTTTAGGTGCACTTGTTAATTTTTACTAAAAGGTTAAATAGTGAGTTTGAAACTGCAGTTCCCATCGATTTTTCGGTAATTTTGGGCTCAACTTTTTGTCAAGTCTTAAATAAAGTCCTTAAAATGTTCTGATAAGGCCCGTTTTAAATATCCAGGGATCCCGCCATCCCACTATAACGCCCATAGTGTGTGTGCTATATAGGATACAGTATGTCCCATTTTGATGTACCTATACATACGATTTACGCGTAAATATTTAACATTATTTATGACTCACCAAAACTGTTTCGTCTATATGAAAAACATATGGTTTCCTTACCTGTAAAACAGAAAAAAAAATAGTTAGAAAACATCAGTTTACAGAACAAAGTATTTGCAACTAAGAAATAATATTTTTTTATAATTTCTAGTGTCGGTGTTAATGACCCACGTTAACTTTTTCATAAGGTGGAAAAATATATTGCAACATTGTATGTAAAATTTAACCTAGTTTTATAAGTACCTATTATATGTACCTATAGTTCTTTTTTCTTTACTTGTTAAATTAAATTTACATTTCCAGGTGGATTGTATTTTTTAAATATATTTTATACATTTCATATCGTTATATCTGAAAAGTTACAGTTAAAGAACATAAATGCCTAATTTTTAGTATAGTTTATACGGCTGGTTTTTGTATAAGGAATTTTACTGGATAAGCAGCCAAATATTATTTATTTGCTATATTGTAAAAATAATTTTTAACTATCAATGTCACAGTCGGGATTCAAACCCGAACCTTTCCACTTTCGCGGCGGAATGAGTTATCAATTACTCAACCGTAACACGATTAAATATCAGATTTTACTTCTATAGAAAAGTAATTAATTAATTAATTGTAGATTATAGACGCGTCGACAACTCAGGTCATTAGCGTCTTCAACACAACAAATAATCCATTTGTGTATTAGAATCCGCCAGCCGGCATACACAAACCGACTGGTATGAGCTCGGGTCCCTGGGAGCGCTAATTCCCAAAGAACATTGGAGTGCAATTTGCGATAGCAACAACATTCCAACGTCCCCCCTGGGGGGTATAGAAAAGTAAACCTGATATTTAATCGTGTCACGGTTGAGTAATTGATAACTCATTCGGGTTTGAGTCCCTACTGTATAACATTGATTGATAACAATGACTTTTTAAGTACTTCAAAAACAGCTTAATAAAATTATAAACAAGTTGACAAAGATTGTTAGATTTTAAAACTAACAAGTGCAATAGATAATCTGTCGTGGAATCAATAAAATTATTATTATTAACAATAATAATTTGAAAATACGAATTGGTAATAGGCTCAGATAAGTCTGATAGTTTAGTGGACTTCAAATAACAAAAAAGAGAAAACATTTTTAACAGTTAGAAAACAAATTACACGTACTATATATTTTGGTAACGAGTCAAAACAAAAAACGGTAACAATATTTATAACACTATTGCATCATTAGAAAACTTGTTTTTTCGATATTTATAGATAATGGTCACTAGTTCACAGAATACTAAAATTAATAAAGAAATTAGCATTTTCTTCGAATCTTCCAATAAAAAAGTAACCTGGTCGTTTTACAATTGAAATTGCAATACAAGTCTACATAAGGCATTGGTTCCTTAATTAAAAAAAATGTAATGAAATTGAAAAATAATTTTTATGTAAATATAAAGACAGTAAAAAATGCGAAGCGGCGTTAAAACAAGTGCTAGCCTTGGGAAATAGCGTCTGTTAAATGTAACAAAACAATCGACCCGTTTCTCACACCATGTGCACCCGTTCCCTGTGCAATATTTTACCGCTCCTCCCATGGCATAGCGTGTCTCCCGCCATCCCACCCCCCTTCGTTCTCTTGTCGTTCATTAATTAGTCAGAGCGAGTATTCTCACAACACCGATATAAGAATCGCATGCAAATCGCAAACTTTATTAAAATTGTTAATATTTTTAAAAGGAAATACTCTAAAAAAACACTTACGAAAAATAATATATGATCCGTGCAAAAATAAATAAAGACATAATACGAAGGATGCGAAATTATAGTTTCTCAAGGTCTAGATAAGATCCATGCCCATACCACTGCCGAATTGTAAATTTAGTCGCTTTATGGTGAATTTACACGAGGCCAATTGCGAAAATAATAGTGGAGGACATAGTGGCGTAATCGTTCAAAAAAATCTTAGGATAAACAATTTTTCTTTCGTCATTTTAAGAAAATTTTTCTGACTATAAAACCGTTCATTATTTGCTATTACCATTTCGGGAAATTGTTTAAACCACGAAAAAATTTTTTCATTATCAGAAATTGTTTTTTTTTATTATAATCCTAAGGCTTTTCTAAAAAAAATCTATTAATCGGTTGACCCTGCAGACCATCCATGGAACTTCCCGCTATTTTCAAGCGCTTTGAGTTCGAAGCACTTGATAATATACCCAAAAGTAGATTTTTGAGCTCTTCGAGTTCAAAAATCTGAAATTTGCTGATAACAACACTATTTTAATTTTTGAAAAGCTGTAACTTTTGAACGCGTCGTTTGATTTTGATTTTTCAAACGTTATTCAATACGGCTTTTTTAACACAAACACTGATAAATAAAAAAAAATCGCGCAGTTGAAAAATGTTACAGTTATCTTCAAAAAACATTTTTTTTTGAATTTTTAAACGGCTATAACTTTTAAACGCGTTGTTCGATTTTGATCTTTAAAACGGAATTCGACGCAGTTTTTTAAGCTCTAAAAATATTTTTAGAGGTACAAAATCGATTGGTTGAGAAATCTTGAAGTTATTTTGAAAAAAACACTTTTTTCGAAATCTGTTAGCTACGTAATCTCTCGAACGGATTAACCGATTTTGATTCGCTTAGCGGCATTCGACGCAGTTTTCTGAGGAGAAGAGCTGATTAGATTATGAAATCAATTGGTATAATATTCTAGAAGTTATTTTGAAAAAACATCGTTTTAACATCTTTTTTTTCGGTTTTTTTGGAAATTCTAAAAATCTATTGGGGCGAATGGATTCAAATTTTCACATACATACAGACATACTGACATTATCGTAAAAATAGTCAGAATAGCTTCCTAGGATCACAAAACGTCGAGATCTGATGAAAACTCGATTTTCGAAAATCGGGGTGAAATCAATAACTTCCCTATTTCTACTATAACGTTACGTTATGTATAATTCGAATAGAACTTTTATTGACGTAATGTTGCAGGTACATACTGCAACCTTAATGTGACGAGTTGTCCTTTACTTGTTTTGTTAAGTTAGAATGATACTGAAAAATCGATTTTTAGTTAAATAATGAAAATGCGAAAATGGGACACGAGAAAACATTTTATTTATCAGGAGAATCATTTAAAAAAAATTCGACTGATGACCAGTCTTATACTTCCCACCTAGTAAATATTTTTTTTATTCTTTGACTAGGCCCAAATAACCTTAGCTGTTGGTGGTCTTTAAAACACAATTTAATTTTTATTCTTTGAAAAAAACATGGCCCTCTTTTTTGTTCGGTGATCTACTGATGGCTAGCTTAATATAGCAAAAATCATGGTTACCTTGATTTACGTACAATTTTTATTTTTTTTAGTAAAATATTTTTTTTCTCGAAAACTATACATTTTAGAGAAAAAAAATATTTACATTTTTTTCATACTATAACATCTAGAATTCATTTATATTTTTTTTTACCTATGTTAATACGTGACATTGAGGACGTTTTTTTGAATATCTCAGGATCCACTGAACCGATTTGACTCAAAATCTAATCAGATCTAAGTTAAAGGCTGATAAACACAATAGAACAATCGGCATGCCCGTATGTTGTTCCGTTCTTAAGATATCGAAGGCGAAAAATTGACCACATACACACATACACACATACATACACACACACATACACACACACACATACACACACACATACACACACACATACACACACACATACAGACATCACTCAGAAAATGATCTTAAACAATTGCTAGGGTCTCAAAACGTGAAAATCTGTTAAAATCTCGAAATATTTTTTTCGGACTAAATCCATTACTTCCCTACCATAGTAGAGGTGGGAAGTAAAAATAACAAGTTAACAGAAACTGTGAATGAAACGCTAATTAATTTTGGAAGTATCTTCATAACTGCAATATTCCGTAATCAACCTACCTATTAAGAACGAAAGGGAGATGACCCGATAAATCACCGTTTTTTCATGTTGTAATATTTTTATCAAAAACATTGTGTATTCCATATTTTTATGAATACTTTTTTTGTGCCATAAAATACTTGAACATATTATAAAGTTTTAAAATTAAGTTTGCATACTTAAAAGGCGATGTGGAAACACGGCTATTCATTGTGGGGTGTTAAATCTTTATGGTATTAACCACGTGGGATGTTTACAGATATTATTTAACACATACGTGGTGTAAATATTATATACAGGGTATCTGATAAAGCTGTAAAATTTTAATTGTAACACCAGTGGCTCCTTCGAAACCTACAGGGTTCGCTCTCTCCATGTTTTTAATTAAAACATTTTTAACGTAACAGAATTCCTACGTCCGTTACAAAATGGTATCTGTCGTCCGTGATATTGTATTTATTTATTTTATGAGTATTACATTATAATACATATTTGAAATCCCCTTTGCAAGTAGTTTCGTTTGATACCCCACATGATAGGTTTCAAACAACTTTGTTTCCGAATAGAACAAAATGGCGTCTACTGCCTGCCATATTTTTTTTGTAAAACTATACAGCCACTGTTTTTCGCGGAACCAAGATGAATCGGTTGATACCTTTTTTATGATATGAACTGTTAGATAGATTCAAATAATGTTACATTCGTGGATAGACCTGCTGAATACAACACTTTTCCTTGGCATGCTACACTTATAGTCGAGCAAAAAAAAATGTTAAGCAGTCATGTTAAAAATGGGGGGTCATTTGTTTCGCTCGCTCGGTTAACTATTATCAGTAAGGATCCAAGATGTGTTTTTGAACGAACTTTTTTGTACAAAATTATTATTAACATCCACTAAATTACAATAAAAAAACTTTCGTCTTGATGAAGAAAAAACAGCAGTTATTTTATTTTTATAAAAGATTCTAATAGCTCATAAGAGGCAGCGATGGTTTTTCTTAAGTATCTACGTAATACAAAATAATGTCAACAATCTTTGCATAATTCCCGATTTCAGAATCTGTAAGTCTGGCAGCCTTTCTCCCTCGCGTTTCAGGTGGCAGATAGAAATTATACAAATTTTTCATGTAATAATGTAACACTATTTTTTAATTATTATATTCCTAATTATTGAGTCAATGTTGTACTCTTTAAATAATTTCGTGACCAAGTTATCTATAAATTTCGTTTCTTATATTAATTATTATTAGAAATAGTGAATGTTCAATAATTTTTTTCGAAGTGTTCGCAACAACATTTTGGTCTCATTTTAGAATTACAATATCTATATAGGTATGTCACCACTTATAAAAAAAATAAGCCAGACCTTACGTAGATACATGAAAAAACATTTTTTTAATCATAAGTACGTTTAACGACATGATAAGAATAACCAATCGAGCAGGCAATGTCATTTTATGTATTCTAAATTATTAATCATTAATATAGAATAAAACAAAGTGTTGCATTATTAGATACTACATAAAAAAATTCATATTTCTACCTCCCACCTAAATTGCAAGGGAAAAAGGCTACCAGACTTATAGATTCTTAAATGGAGAACACGTATACAGTTTTTTGAATATTATTTTGCCTTACGTAGGTACTTGAGAAAAACCGTCGCCAGCTCTTAGTCTATAACATACAGTGAAAATATAATGTGGTATGACTAGCTCAATATTACTAAATATTACGACTTTGAGTTCAGTCAAGTATAGTGATTTTTTATTTAGGTAATTGTAAAAACCAAATGCCGCTCTATAAATTCAATAATATATTTTATTTATTGTAGATTCAATAAATTAAAAGTAAGTTAAAGACTCAGGTGAGTTTTAAAGATTTTGTTAAATGAAATTGATAAAGCATTCTGTGAATTATTTACTTCATGTCGAGAAATAAATTAAATTGACTTTTAAGAAAACATCTGACAGTCTGTATAGTCGTCTGCATTTAAACAATAAAACTTTTAACAGTTCCCTCATAAAAAATAAGTGCAGTTGTTTGTAAACTTTGTTTTTGTGTCGTATTTTTTCAAACTACTGTTCTTTCATCATAAAGAAATGAAAAATCAATGAGAAAGTAAATTAAATTATTACTTTTTTATTTTATGTTAGAAAAAATTCTTTTTTTTACGTAAAGAAAAAAGCACTTTGATTACGTTGCTAAAAACAGTACTTATATTCCTGTTTTAAAAAATAAAAACAGAAATAATATTTTAACTTTGAAAATGCAATTTTTTATGCGAAAAAAGTCTATATTTTAAAAATTTCCAATAATAAAAAATAAATCTTGTTTCATAAATTGATGATCCCGGAAATTATTTTTTTTCCTTGAAATTTGTATTTTATATTACCTATACCTAATTAGATGTCTTGAATATTTACTAAATTTGTAACCCCCTAGCGCTTTAATTATATAAAATGATTTAAAGATAGATCAGCGTATACTTCTTCAGTATCTTAGAAGGTTTCCTTTTAATTCGCGTATTTATATTTTTACTTTGGAAAGACCACAAGAGTGAAGAAAGTCTTATAGGTATTGGCGAAAAAACCAAATTCGATATATCGACGTATTTAGTAGTTTCATGGTCCTTATATAGTGTGTAAACGATTTTACCGAACATAGGGAAAATAACATTAAGACATTCACAATTTTGTAGAAGGCTATGGGCCATAAGATCCAATGTAAATATGTAGTGGATATGAATTTTTTAAACAATTTTCCATGGCAACGGTTGACTATTAAGAGCATAGACAAGGAGGGTGGACAGAGCGTACCCTTATAATTTTTGGCACAGAAATGAGAGAAAGAGATAGTTATTGTAGATGATTATCATTCTCTCTTTCTAGTCCCGACAGTGGCATTTACATTTTTCTTATATTATAGCCTTTTATTAAATATCATGTCGGTAATATGTCGGCTGATATATTGTGTTTGTGTTTGTGTGTGTGAATTTATTTACGGATAGGACTAATAATTTCTTGATTAATAAATAAAAAGAATGTATTGAACTTATAGATAAAAAAAAATAATAGACAATTTTTTTTTCTAATAAATTGTACCTATTTCTTGATATTAATTTAGATATATATGACTACTTCTTTTGATGCTAACATTTTTATCGACATTTCATGTCATACTAGCATTATTGAATATAATGTAGCTTCATTATTTATTTATTCTGTTATTATTTCTTGAGTGAATCAACAAAATCACAACGTTTTTTATTAAACCTATTACACTCCATGCTTAAGGTATATTATAATATATAGACCTTAGTTGTCGAAGTCTGTAATCTACAATCTTTCCATATTTTGTATAGTCAAGTTTCAAAATTTAAGACAGTGAGTCATGTATATTTCGTAATAAGATTAATAGAGCGGCAAACCAATGAAACAATATAAGCATAAGCGTCCGCATAGGCGCCCCAACCTTAAAAACTGTGCCGCTTATAGAAAGAGTGAAACATAAGTTCATGACTCACTATCTTAAATTTTGCAACTTGACTATAATATATAGGTAGGTACTTCGATATTTTATTAACTTTCCATTGGAATTGTAATGGGTCCGAAAATCGAAATCAAAATGTATAACAAATTTTTATGTTTCAAGGTCACTACACTATTTTTACATTATTTTTAGAAAGATATCGGTGTGTGTGTATGTGTGTGTGTGTACGTATGTGTCCATTTCTTTCTAAGAAGAAATCTCGAGAATGAAAAATGATATCGACTACATTAGGGTGCCAATCGACGCGTATTAACGTAAATATGATCTGAAAGAAATTTTTTCAAAATTGGTTCAGCCGTTCTTTTCTCTTAACCAAATAGACTCCAAAAAAGCAGATTTTACACAATATCTCGCGAATAAAAAATTATGTCGACTTCGTGAGGGTGTCATTCGAGGCGTGTTAACGTCATTTTGATCAGACATAAATTTTATAAAAATCAGTTCAGCCGTTTTTTTTTTTTTAATTATTGTTAAAAATAAATAATAATTATGTTTTAATGATTAAAATGATTACTTTTCTGTGTAATATCTAATTTAATTATTATTATTAAATATTTATCAAACTGGGAAGTTCGTCATGTGGACCTCAAGGGTCGCACGTTAGTCCTAATAAACGACCCACCTCACGGCTTGTTTATTTCATCGCTTACAATCGCTTGAGGATATATTTTTTGAAAGTGCACCCAATAATAGAATGTTATAGTTACGCTTTTGCAATAATTCAGTATTTTTTAACTGTTAGCTTTCGGCTTCTCTTGAATTTTTCTCGCAGATCTGTGCGTGTTTTTGTCGGTTTTGACGAGAATCCTAAAAAGTACGCATTAATTTAAGTTTGGGTATCAAGTGATAGTGTGCCAAGTTTAATCTTAATTGGTTACTCTGCAGTTTTCGAGGGATGTCGTTACAAATGGACATATCCTACAAAAATTCTGTAAACGCATTCTTTCATCTAGGACTGGAAGTCTCCTCCACTTTTGGAAGTTTTGGTTTGCACTCGACCCTTTATTTTAACAAAATCGGTCAGTGCAAGAGAAACCTGAATGTATAGTGTTCCGTTGTGTGTGTGTTTTTAAAGACCACCAACAGCTAAGGTTATTTGGGCCTAGCACCAATTCGTATTTTCAATTCATTATTTTTTTATAATAAATTATTGGGGTCCGTCAAATGAGCATATGACATCTGGTGGCAGAAAATTGTACTCAAAACGAGGGAAAATTTTACATGCTAACAGTGCAAATTTATCGTGAAATTGTTTATTACAAAAATAAAACAAGTAAAATAAACAAAAAGTTTATTGAAAATGGAAATCGCGACGTTTTCTAATATCATGGCTTTAAACACTATCAGTTATTGCCTTGTAAAACTTACTTTACAGCGAATTATTTTCTAATGAAATGTGGAAAAACTGTATTTATGTATTAAAAAAATATTTTATATTAATAATGAGATGTACTCATTATCATACTGTACTACAATAGTTAAATCTCTGAATATTGACAAAATTAGGACTAATTATGTGTATACAAATATTTTCAGGTTAGTAACTTACCTACTTATTACAATATAACTATGTTGCAGTTATGGGTTTACATTATTCACCTAACACAGCCTTAAAGGAGCATTGAACGGATAATTAATTTCGTGGAGATTTTCTTTTAATTTTGATGTTTTTAAGCAATATGCCGTAAAGATTACTACTTTTGACAGTTCATTTTTCATGTATTTTTCTCGTTATATTTCCGACATTTGATAATATGTTCGGCTTTGAGAATCCGTTTCCTTGAACGAAATTCCTTTGTTTAGGATTCGTACCGGCCCAATCACAAATTGCACTTATATATTTTATCATTTCTTATCACTTTGAAAATCACAAAATTACATACAAAAGTATACCCCGTATACGAAATTTCCCCTCCTCTGCGCCATGTTTTTTAAGTTCCACCCATTTGACGGATCCCAATAGTGTTCCGTACTATTAAGATTTAAAATTTTTGCAAACCAAAAACTATCTTATGTAATAAAGTGCTGATAATTTTCGCTCAATGTAGATCTCATTATTAATATTCTTGATTTTTTCTCACTTTTTCGAGTTATGATGTGGGACAGCGATTTTTAAAGGATTTTTGGGAAAAATGTTAAAGTTTACTTTAAAAACAAATTATGTATATTTTTAAACTCACGCTTTAACAAACTTTCGAATAATACCCCACACGATGACCTTGCAAAAAACATTTTTTTGTCTCTTTTCACTGTCCAAAACTGACCCCCAAAATCAAAATTAAATTTTTCATATTTCACATCAATAATTGAGCCACCACTGCCAACAACTATGCCACATTCAATTTTCTATGTCAAACGGTATCTGAGAAAAATGTTTGTGATAGACAGACATACAGACACAGAAGTAATTCCATAAGTGTTCCATGTTTACCCATTTTGGTACGGAACACTAATTGTGACATAGTGTTTATTGAAAACTGGTCTCTAACTGGTTGACAAAATTTTGTTATCCAAGGTACATAATAGATCTCCTACCTGCATTAGATAATATATTTTTCTAATATGGAATGGAGAAGTTTTTACGTTGTTTATTTAGCATTAAAATATACAAAGTGAAGGAAAATATTCATCAGTATACGTAACTTATTTTCTTTATGGATATTCAAACTTGGTAACATTAATATGTTATTGAAAATTTTTCGTTGGAAAGCAGCCAATTATATAATTGATTCGAAACATATCAGAAAAAATCATTTTACCTACCATAGTCACAGTCAGGACTGTAACGTGAACCTTTCCACTCTCGCGGCAGAATGAGCTTACATTTACTCAACCGTGACAAGGTTACTAATGTAACATTCCCCTTATATGCTTCGGAGTCAATTGATTTTCACTACATGCGAGAGTTAATTTATTATAGCTAGGTAGTAGGTGCGAATCTTCGTTCTAGCGAGAGCTCATCATGACAGTGAAAATTATTTCAAACACCCTTAAAATGGGATATATTAAATACATAAGTACCTAGATATATCTACTTACTTATGTGTTTAATATCCCATTTTAAGGGTGTTTGAAATAATTTTCACTTTCATGACGAGCTCTCGCCAATAGTGTATGTGCCATATATGGCAAATACACTAATAATGCTGTGTGCGCCGAGGGCGGTTCAATGATTCAATATACCTATGTCAGGTTGAGTCCTCCTGTCACTCAATCCCCAAAGTTTCCAATTTCTAATTTGATAAATTTTAGATTATTTTCCGAAGGGAGAGGGAGCAACTGCGCCCTCTTGCTTCCCTCTATCGACGCCCATGTATGTAGATATAGATGACTCACAATGTTATATTTCCAACTATAGTGCAAAAGTCTTTAAAAATATTATGCAATAGTTCATGTCATATCATTACTCAATACTCATGTCTACTCTACTTATGCAATATTTTATTTATGAGAAATGAAACTAAAAAACACAATATAGACTTGTATTATAACAAGAACATAATACTTATATGCTAAATAAACAATAGTAACAAATTCCAATATTTATAGCCAATAGCTTGACATATCGCACTCTTTTGAATTTATGTATTTGTATTATATCGATTTATTATATCGATTTGTTATTACATTAGTAATATTTTTATGGGTGATTTTATTTTATACAGCTATCATTTTGAAAAATAAATATGCGGTACATTAATTTATTAAATATGAGAATGCGAATATTAAAATTAAATTATTAAATTAAATGAATGCATAAAGACTGCAAACAATATATGAAACAATAGTTGTTTCATATACTGTTTTCAGTCAGTATGCATTCATTTAATTGTGTATTTAGTCACGACGTCCGTGTTAAAAATTGTATACAGATTGTATCAAATTAAAGCTGTGCATAGGGTATTCTGTGTGTTAGACAGAGATTGATACATAAAGCAATAAGTAAGAATGAGATAAATGATCGCCAATAGCAAGTTACTGTGGTTACTGTAAATAAATAATACTTAACAACCTGATCTACAGTAAAAATAGTCACTACTGAAATTATTGATAAAATGGCAATTTATACTATTCGGGGAAAAATCCAAATAATTAAATGGTCTTTTCGAACACTTAATAAAATAATTGCTAAAACTTTTGTACTAGATATAAATAATATTACGAATTAATATTATGGTTTAGTTGCTTTAGTTGGTATACTGGTAAAAGATTTACATTTTTACAGCATAGAAGGAGCGAAAAAACAAAGATGACGCTATTAGGTTGTATAGATATTATTTATTTAAAGTAACCACAGTAACTTCCTATTAGCGATTATTTATCTCATTCTTACTTAATACTTTATATATCGATCTCTGTCTTACACACAGAACGGCCTATGCACAGCTTTAATTTGATACAATCTGTATATTAAAATTAAAGCCAATGATTACGTCAAAAATTTAAAATCTCATTTGTTGTTACTAATAATAAAATATAAAAAACTACAAAAGAGGAATTTTTAAATGTATTTTTACAACTTTTCACAATTTAAATGTCTCTTTCTCGTATTTTTCATGTTTTCACAATATACATAGCCTGTCCATGTTTTAAGTCAATCAAAATGTTCTACTTTTCGCCACCAATGAAAGAACGCCGGTCAAGAGAGAGAAAAAACGCTCAATCTATAGTCTCTCTCTTTCTTGACCAGCGTTATTTCGTTGGTCAAGCTATATCATATTAGAGGTTCAATAATAAAGTTTGTACAAACCTTGTTTTGAATTTGGGTCGAAATAGTCAAATAAATTCAAACATGAGAGCACCGAGGTTGTACATGTTATCTGTTTCGACGTCTATAAAGAATTTATATCCGCAGAAATTTTATTTTTATACGCAGCATAAAAGATCCGGGAATCTGTTTTCATAAATAAAATATTACTACGATGTACCGACGTAGTTCGCCTTTCATTTGACCGCGCTACGAGACTGCGTACCGTTTCAAAAGCTATGTAAAGATGTGAAAAAAAATGTAACTTTGATACCTACATACGTCAATAGAGTAAATTTAAATTTTGATGATCAAGAAATCACTTAGCGGCATAAATGGTATAGAACAGCGTCTCTCAACCTTTGGGCCGCGTTAAAATTTTAATGCATCGCGAAGAAACTGGTAAAATGCCGAAATAAAAATATAAAAAAAATGTCATTTTAGTGGCTTTTTTTGAAGGAGATTCTATTTTTTTTTTTTTTTTGACAGAGTTTAGTTTATATGTGAAGCATAACGTAATATCTATAAGAAACAAACTAAAAATGTAATATCTAGAAGAAAGTGTATATTTTGCTTGACGGACTTTCCCTTTATTTTTAACAAAATAATTTTTCTCAGTTTAACATGTTGAAATATCTAGGTATTGTTAAAAGAACAAAAATAAATAATGAGGCAACCAGATTTAATGATTCATATGTACCTAATCAATACAAAATATAAAAAAACATTAATGAAAATAAGTAAATTTAGAGTAGATACTTTTGAATTTTGTATTATACAAAAGCATAAGAGTCGAAAATAATGTTGGTCTTGATATTAAATTAACACTTAAAACCATTTGCTTATTTTAAATGGGATGCCATTTAAAAGTTTATTTGAAATTTAAATTGTATTGGTTATCAAGTGGTAATTATTTTGCGACTTAATTATTTTTTAATTTTCTCTGATCACGTATAAGAAGAAAGTACCACGGATTACTTTAATGTGCGCGATTTAGACTGCAAAAATTATTTTTTTTTCTTTTCCTTAAGCAGTTTTTTAATTATCAAGGTTTAAAATGAAATACCTCGTAAATAAACTTATTAAAAATTTAAGCTATTTTTATTTTGATAATAATAATAATGCAAAACGATTTGAACACATATAGCATAATATTATGAAATTATGATTAATATTATATTTAAAAACATTGTTTTGCCAATTAAAAATCTTCAGGTGTTTATAATACCTACTTCAAAAATAAAGAAGAAAATTAAAAATTACAAAAATAATTAAATAAATAAAAAGTAAAACATCAAACATATGAAAACAAATTATAGAAAATCGTCCATTTAAAAATGCAACATAAGTACATCAGTTGTCAAATAGACCAAAATTAGTTGTCACAGGTTGAAATTATAAACGAAGAGAATGTTAATATGATAACGTGGTATTATTCAAATAAAATTTTTCCTATTTTTTAATTAAAATTAATTTACTGGTTATATCGATGTATGTTGCATTTTTAAATGAACGATTTTCTATAATGCACTAATGTTTTCCATAGTTATCATAATATACACTATATCAGTATAATCTATATATTTAAAACACAAGCCCTATTTCTCTAGACAATCCGCCAGCAACCCCTGCTCAACCGATTGACATATTTTTTTTTTAAACTGAGGCCTTGAGTCCACAGATATGTTATCGCTATTTTTTTTTTGGTGAAATTTCTTTAAAAGGGGTGATTTCAAGCGATAATAGTAAAAATGACGAGGGGGGGCAGTGGGGTGAAGAGAAACGTAATCAGAGAAAATTCATCGGCGTTCACGATACATGAGTGTGAGAGAAATGCAAATATGTATGCATGTCGTGGATAGGCTATGCAAACAATAAACAAGGAAACAACTTGACAGTTGTACATTTTAATTTTTAGAGCCCAGATTTTAATAGGGTTATATTGACAAAATTTCCAAAAGTATTTAAAATTAAACAATAAAGATGTATATGTACGTGCAAATTTTTTTTCTCTTTTAAATATAGTACTTAGTTTAGACACATTATTAATAGTTTTTTATATTGACAAAACGTCCATTGACAATGACATTATAATGAAGGGAGGTTATAGTTTTTTATGTTGACAAAACGTCCATTGACAATGACATTATAATGAAGGGAGGTTACCTCAGTGTTGCAATACTTCTATAACTACACCTGAAAAAAGGTATTCATATTCGTGCCTTATAATATAAGCTGAAATACGAAGAAAGTGATTGGAAACTTGGAAGAAAAACCGATGTTTCTCAAATACCGACAAACTCATCGATTTTTTTCTGAAGATCATTCGTACGTAAGTATTACACTGATAGATACGTTCTATAGCTTCTAAAAAACTACTATTTTACGTACACTTTAAAGTTATGTTTGAATCAAAAATATTTATCAAAAATTATATTAAAAACATATCGTTAAAATCTAGGTTATGTGTTTTACTCACGCGTTCGTATACACAATGATATTGAGAAAGCTTGAAATATATATTTCTTACTGTTTTCTTAATAAAGTGATTCATATTACATATAAAAAAGGTTTGTGTTGGCAAACATTTTTTTTTGGCGATAGCCTTTACTAAACTATTGTTCTTTGAAGACAGTGTTAAGTCGTCGCAAAAAAGTTTTGCACGGGTACACTAGTATATTATTATTTGTCATTCCGAGGTACTATATTTTTGTCATCGTTATATAGGTATAACTACAGAAAGGGATATTATTTTGTGAAGATATCGAAATTATTCTTTGTGAACATTTTAAACGAAAGAATAATCGTATAAAGAAAGAATAGAAAATTGATTCACTTATATTTACTTTTTTCTATTAAAAAAACTGAAAATCGTCTATTTATTAATTGTTTTTATTACATTTTTATATGAACGTCTCACGATGTGTACAGCATTAATTATATTGTAATCGATTTAATAACACAGTGCAAATAAAAAAATTCCAGCCAATTGGACGCGGGACCATTCCAACTTCAAAAATACTGACATTTGGCATAATATTGTAATAAATAAAACAAAATTTCTGTTAACATGTGCGATAACGCGGGTAACGGCTAGTTTTAAATATTTATATTATATTTGCTTTTCATTTCAATAGTTATACATGTGGTTTCACACATAAAAATTA
This sequence comes from Mongoloraphidia duomilia, assembly GCA_039654895.1. Lineage (NCBI taxonomy): Eukaryota > Metazoa > Arthropoda > Insecta > Raphidioptera > Raphidiidae > Mongoloraphidia > Mongoloraphidia duomilia. Next base: position 32,312,038 of record CM077520.1, read on the forward strand.
ACCTAAGCATACCTGTCAAATAACTCATTTCTTTTTAACAGAAAATATTTACGAAACTATAATATTTAGAAAAAAAATTTTTTACAAAACTTTCTTGGAAAAATAATAATAATAATAAACCGTTATGAAAAGGATACCATTATTACAGAAAAAACAACGATATAGGTCATATCTCTTCTGCGCATGCGCCGATTTTGCCCAAAAACAATAGGGCTCTTCATATTTACAGCGCATGTGAAACGTTCGCAATTTTGCGTAAGAATTCGCAATATACTTATATCATAAAAACGGCCGTCTACACACTGCCACTCATAGCGCAGTTGGTTTAGTCTTCGCGTTCTATGCATAGGAACCTGGGTTCGAGACCTGATGGCAGCGTAGAATTTTTGGCATTTTTTTTTTAAATTCTACATGATATTTATTTATATATTTTTTTATTTTTGTTATATTCTTTCTTTGATAATAATTATAATTTTTTTGAAACCAAGGTGGAATTAATTAAAAATACAATTTTAGTATTTTAGTAATAAATTATTTTTAGTTCATAAATGCGTTATAATAGATAAAAAATTAGAAAATGTGAAGTTTTCACTTCTGTCGTGTGGTCATAAGCACACACCCATTTTTAACTTCCCATTGGAAGTTATTGTAATGGGTCCGAAAATCGAAATCAAAAAGGAAAAAAAAATTTATGTTTCAAGGTCACTACACTATTTTTACACAACTTTTAGAAAGATGTCTGTGTGTGTGTATGTGTGTGTACGTACGTACAGGGCCGCCATAAGCGGGCGTGCAAAGCGTGCACCGCACACGGGCGGCACGCCTAGGGGGCGGCAAATCGAGCGACTCATACCTAATTCAAGTCATTGTACCCCTGGCCGGTCGACTCCTACGCAGAGGGCGCGCATAGGATACCAACTTGGGGCGCCTAGCGCGCTCCAAGGACTCCTTGGAGCGCGCGAGGCGTGCCCGTTGAGGGGATAAGAAAATATGTCATAGCATAGAGAAAAATCCAACCGAATGACGTTAAAACCGCCATCTATTGGCATCCGTTAAAACTAAGAATCTTAGTTTTAAAATAAATGTTTTATCTTCGTTAAGTTGTTTTTTTCCCCACCATAATGAGAAAACATTAATTATCCTTTTTTTGACAAAACTCAGAGTAAGTAGTCGTAGGGCGGCATAATCGGTATTGCACGCGGGCGACGAAACAGCTAGCGGCGGGCCTGCGTACGTACGTACGTATGTATGTGTCCATTTCTTTCTAAGACGAAATCTCGAGAATAAAAAATGATATCGAATACGTTAGGGTGCCAATCGATGCGTATTTACGTAAATATGATCTGAAAGAAATTTTTTCAAAATCGGTTCAGCCGTTCTTTTTTCTTAACCAAATAACCTCCAAAAAAGTAGATTTTACACAATATCTCGCGAATAAAAAATTATATCGACTTCGTAAGGGTGTCAATCGAGGCGTGTTAACGTCATTTTGATCCGACATAAATTTTATAAAAATCAGTTCAGCCGTTTTTTTTTTTTTTTTTAATTATTGTTAAAAATAAATAATAACAAGCCGTGAGGTGGGTCGTTTATTAGGACTAAAGTGCGACCCTTGAGGTCCACACGACGAACTTCCCAGTTTGATAAATATTTAATAATAATAATTAAATTAGATATTACACAGAAAAGTAATCATTTCAAACATTAAAACATCAATAATTATTATGTTTTAATGATTAAAATGATTACATTTCTGTGTAATATCTAATTTAATTATTGTTATTAAATATTTATCAAACTGGGAAGTTCGTCGTGTGGACCTCAAGGGTCGCACTTTAGTCCTAATAAACGACCCACCTCACGGCTTGTTTTAGATTAGTTTCATCCCAAATTGTTAAAAACTGGCCACCGCTTAGTTGTAAGGTACATAGATTCAATTAGCAATATCACGAGTGTTTTTAAACCCATATTTTTTGAAACCCTATATCTGTACATAATTTGTTGAAACCACTTTTTATCACAGTCTGTAACAAGGCTCACGATCTTATACATAAAGCCTTGTTTATTTAGGCGTTCTATTTCTGACAAGACTACACTGAATTTGCATTTCTAGTTCTAAACTATGCCAACTGCCTGTATTTCCCCGAGCTGTCGAGACGCCGACAGACGCCAACCGATGTAACAACAGACCGGTAATGTCGTTCCGCGACCAACACCGCTGGAGATATGTCGTAAGTGAATGCAGATAGTACAGGAACTCAGATCGACCAAACAGTATGTACCATACACAGGTTGATCTATAAAAACGTTTGAAGATTATTATTGATACTATTTTTATTCCAAATTCGAAAAATCAATGCAACGGCAGAACCCAAAGTGAAATTGTATACGTATATAGATATAAGTTGGAAATTATTATAGTTTATTAATATTGTCCAGTAGTCGCGTTTTATAATATAATTACTTGTATTACATTTTTAGATAAATGACCGATTCATAACTACCTATATTTTAATAATGGATTAATTTCTTTAAAGCGATTCTAGCGTAGTTTGCACTGAACTTTCACTCGGCACTTGGTAGAACATGATTAATAACAAATATTTAGATTACTTGAAAATTCTACAGAAATTGTTTCTTCTCGACGATCGTTTCGGACCAAAGTCCATCTTCAAGGAGTAGACATGTACTACTCCTTGTCTACTCCTTGAAAATGGACTTTGGTCCGAAACGATCGTCGAGAAGAAACAATTTCTGTAGAATTTTCAAGTGATCTAAATATTTGCTTTTCTAGCGTTTTTCCATAATTAGTTAGATAATAGTGAATGAAATAATCCAGGCTCTACTATAATATACTTGATGTAATCACGATGGGATGTCAGTTTGTGTAACGTATCGATGAGAATAGCTATGAAATTCTTTTACGTTAAAAATCCTTGATTTAGAAGCGCGGTGGAAATGAGGTCTACACTATACAGTGTTCACAGAATCATTTGTAATTAAAGTGTGAAATTATTTTTTGAATTAAAATCAATTCTATAAACAAGCCGTGAGGTGGGTCGTTTATTAGGACTAAAGTGCGACCCTTGAGGTCCACACGGCGAACTTCCCAGTTTGATAAATATTTAATAATAATAATTAAATTAGATATTACACAGAAAAGTAATCATTTTAATCATTAAAACATAATTATTATTTATTTTTAACAATAATTAAAAAAAAAAAAAAAAACGGCTGAACCGATTTTTATAAAATTTATGTCGAATCAAAATGAAGTTAACACGCCTCGATTGACACCCTTACGAAGTCGATATAATTTTTTATTCGCGAGATATTGTATAAAATCTACTTTTTTGGAGGTTATTTGGTTAAGAAAAAAGAACGGCTGAACCGATTTTGAAAAAATTTCTTTCAGATCATATTTACGTTAATACGCGTCGATTGGCACCTCAACGTAGTCGATATCATTTTTCATTCTCGAGATTTCGTCTTAGAAAGAAATGGACACATACATACGTACGTACGTACGTACGTACATACGTACACACACACACACATACACACACACACACAGACATCTTTCTAAAAGTAGTGTAAAAATAGTGTAGTGACCTTGAAATATAAAAATTTTTTTTCCTTTTTGATTTCGATTTTCGGACCCATTACAATAACTTCCAATGGGAAGTTAAAAATAGTCATAATTCAGTAGCACTACTGAGTAAGTCCTTAAGTTGCCGTTTCGATCAAACAATATAGTTGCACTGAGGTGATGTTTTGGAACACTGCTTATACTTGTAGATTAACAAACATACAGACGGTCGAACAGCCAGACGGACATAGGGACTAACGGACATGAGGAGCTCTTGGGTACCGTATTACCGGGGATTGCTACATCGCCAATGCAATTATCTTTTTGTTGTAGCACTGTATGGTACAACAGCGTAACATGTCAGTGGTAGTGTTGGTACAATGCGCTCTGTATTACCATCTATTCTACCTGCCTGTCTCGAACAGGGGTGCAAAAATTTAATAATAATCATATTAATATACAGTGTCAGCCAGAAAGTATGCACTGTAATGAAAAAAATATATTTATCAGGCCGATTTCACTAATCGGTTCTACTTCATAAAAAATCCTGAAAACTGAAAATAAACATGTTTTGTTATTATCAATTTGGCGTAAGAAAAAAAATTTGAACTGATTTTCGAAAAATTGACTTATTTGTGAAAATCTAAGATGTTATTAAGAAAAAGTGTTCAAAATTCTACTATCAGTCTATGCACAAAATTTTGAGACAACACAAAAAGGTTGTAAAATTATCGATTTTCCCAATTCCAACTCTCTCTCTCTCTCAATCTCTCTTTCTCCAAATATATGCAATATTTTTCAAATAGAACAAATTATATTTAAACCAAAACTGGTATAAAAATGATATGGGATCTAGTCTATATAATTTCGTTTTTTGTGGATTTTGTTTGATCCCAAAACAGAAAAACGCGATTTCGGAAATTTTGTCTGTTTGTTTGTATTTGGCATCACTCAAGAATTAATATAATTGCTTGTAAGAATTTGTGCAACCCTAGTACACAGCGTTGGATGCAGAGAAAATAATACCGCTCTAATTTTGAAATCATCAGTCCATTTTCTTCTTTACTTTATAATGGACAATTTTTTATAGAGTAAATAGAACACTAAACAAAAAGTAAAAAGGGAATATTAATGCACAAAAACTATTTGCAAAACTTCATTCCACATTCTAAATGAAAAAAACTTGAAATGTATATTTCGTCCGATTTTCCAAGTCTTCTAAATTTAGAAATAATCGAAATATCAATTTTAGTTTATATTCTGAATCTGACATGAACTCAAAATATTAAAATTCTTAACAAAAAACTTGACAAATCGGAAAAAACCAAAAAAAAACTCTGTTCGTGTTGATAACAATCAGCTATGACATGCAATTAATTAAACCAATGGTGTTATGTCACAATTCCAAGTGTAGGTACGTAAAGTTCATTGATAGATGTTGACAAACACTCGAACAATTTGATTAATGTTGACCATTCACAGAGAACAACTGTGGTTGGAATCATTGACGTTGTATGTGAGTAGGTATTCTACAAGAGGCGATAAAGGATGCCTATTATGATCACACGATAGAAGTGAAAACTTCCGCTTTTCTAATTTTTTATCTATTATAGCGCATTTATGAACTAAAAATAATTTATTACTAAAATTGTATTTTTAATTAATTCCACCTTGGTTTAAAAAAAATTATAATTATTGTCAAAGAAAGAATATAACAAAAATAAAAAAATATATAAATAAATATCATGTAGCATTTAGAAAAAAAAATGCCAAAAATCCTACGCTGCCATCAGGTCTGGAACCCAGGTTCATATGGATAGAACACAAAGACCTAACAAACTGCGCTATGGGATGGATGTGTGTATGTGTGTATGTTGCGAATTCTTACGGAAGTAGTTGCGAATGCCGCGAATTCCTACGGAAGTAGTTGCGAACGCTTCACATTTTTTCAGTACCCCGGCAAAGAGTGCCTAACGCGCCTAAGGAAGTTTTCACTTCAAAACAGATTTGTAAAATGCAAGAACTTTTTTTGACGTGATTAACGTCAAATGTCTCATATTATTGGGGTGGAATTTTAGAAATATTAGATATAACGGAAATAGCGGCCGGAAGTGGTTGACATCTGAAACAAAACACAGGATGGATATCTATGTTTAGGTCTCAGACACAGTGAGCCATGATGGCCGCTTGGAAAAATCCAAGTCTACTGAGCAAGCATACCGTATAACGCACTCTACTAATAGTTGCCGTATTTTTCATTTTTTTATACAAAATTCCTTTACGAACAGTGTTTATAACAATTATAATGACTATTCATAAAGGAATTTTGAAAAAAAAAATTAAAAGTATGGCTACTTCAGGCTATTCTTAGTGGAGTGCGTTATTATGCGAATACATATACTCATACTTAATTCGCATTCTTTCAACCCTTGTAAATTTTTTTACAAAACTCCTTTACCAATGGTCTTTATAATTGATGTCAAGTATCAATATCGTATTTTTGAAAAAAATATTGTCTGTCTGTCTGTCTGTTTCACTGCAGCTGTCGATTTGTATGTTTTGTAGCATTTAAGTAAGAACTACTGCATTAATTTCGATAAAATTATTGTTTCGTTAGCTTAAAGTTCAACTTAAAATAAAGGTACAAATCATTATGTTAGGCCCTCGGGAAGCAGCATAATCCCGTTATTTAAAATCGAGGGGGAGAAAGCCGCGTGTACTTAAATAAGTAAAACTATGAATCGTAGCCAAAAGTGTTTATACAAAAGTTGTAGAGAATTGTGTCCTCTACAATATTTTTACAAAATATTAAACGCAACTGAGAAATTCGCAAAAAACCGTCTATCGTGAACTTGAATCTCGAATATCTGGCAAAGCCGGCACGATATCGATGGGGACTTTTTACACGTTTTTTAGAACACCATAACGAAGGTGTTACAAAAATTGAGCTATAACTGGAAATTATTCCGCAGTGAAAATCTAAATTTACTGGAGGAATATTCCGTGGCCCATTTATATAGGTAACTAATTTCCAGAAAAATGTAACTAATATGGAAATGTATTTATCTTAGAAAGGGAAATGCATATTTGGTTACAAATCATGTAGGTACCTACACATTAAATTACAAGTTGCCGTAAATTCGATTCAAATTAGTATTTTCATCGAATAAATATTGACAGTGTTAAATAAACTATATTTTTTATAAATTTCACATGCATTTATCAGAGATAGGACTAAGAAATATACTAATATTACAAAAGTAAAAAAAAACATTTTTTACCAAATTTTTTGGGTGAAATTTTTTTAATTAAAACCAAAGTATTCGAAAATATTAGTAGAAAATGAAGTTACAGAATGTATAAAAATCATTCATAAAATATATAATCAATCCGTAATTATACAATCAGTTCATTAATATAAATTCAGTCTAGGTAATAATATTTACAATAAAATTAGATAAATAAAAAATATACCGAATATAATATTACTATTGCGGCTCAAAAAATCGTTCATTAAGTAAATAAATAAAAAAAATGTTATTTGTTTGAATGATATACCTATAATATAATATTACATGAATAATTTTATATAACACATGCACGCTTTTAGTGTTTTTTCGTATCAGTTTTACGGACCTTAAATGACCGTTTATTGATGAGTGACGTCATGATCCATTATGAAACGCTTTTCGATGATATATTGAAAAACATTTGAAAAACCCGTTATCTAATGAACATTATGTACCTCTTTTCGGTGTTATAAATGAAATATGGTTACTATGGTAACAAAGTGAATAAATATTGTATCGAGCCCAATGTTTTTATTATGAGATGCACTTCTGTCAGTGACATTAAATTATTCAATTAAAGTCTATAACCATGCATGTGTTATATAAAGTATAGTGTGCAACACGTGTGCTAAATATTTATGCGTCAGGCGCGATGTTTTCAGCACTCGTATTCGGTTCGCGATGCTCATTCGCCAAGGCTCGTGAGCGCTCTCCTACTACTCGTGTTTAAAACATCGCGCCTGACGCATAAAGATGTATTTAGCACACTTCTCACACAATATACTATTATATCTTCAGAAATATTTAATTTATATATTTTTGCTATTAATTAACTATACGTTTTTTTTTTATTTTAGTGTCTACACAAGCTGGTAGAAGTGACTGGCTGATGACGAGTTCCTCTCATGTTAAATGCAGTTTTCAAAATTAAAATTTTAATGTCTGCTGGAGTTGGTAGTACTGAACACTGAGTGGCTGCCACGTACGTCACTGAAACAGGCGCCTAGACGGGAGTCCCCTTGTTATACGTGGCTCGCAGTATAATGGGTTGGTTAGAGCGTGCGGTTTTAGTAGAAATGCATTAGATTTATTAGGTGCAGTGACGCTCTTAGCCATGTTGTATTGTGCAGACGGCTTCAACCATTCGCAGCATTAGTTGAGTACCTCTATTTTATCACTACTCCAAATATATAGTTGCATTAAAATTTCATTAAGTGTTCAATTCGATCGATTGTTTTAAAGACTTTTTAAAGAATGTATTATACATGCACGTAATTCTTTTCTCAATCTTTTAACCATTAAGCATAATAATAATAATAACAATCATGGACATAACTACGGATGGGCCCGGGTGGGCCATGGCCAATGCAATAAAAGTTTTGGTCCATGCTTTAGCACATGCGATAACCCATGATGTAAAATACAGAACCGCAAAACCCCACATAATCCAAGATGCCTTGTGCTCCGTAAAAATGAAAAAATAAAATCGCAAGCATTTAACCTCACATAACTCCACGCTGATGGTGAATTTTTTTTTAAATTTAATTGTCTACCTCCCCCCCAAGCAGACAATTGGTTATTGACGTTAAATGTTTGTGGTTTTACATTGTCATTTTTACGAAACTCAAGACTTTTTAGGTTATATGGGGTTAAAGATCTACATCAGTGAGGCCCAGCCCTGGCCCATGCAAAAAAAGTGCTGGCTACGTCCCTGATAACAATGCGTTTAGCGTCCGCCTATCGACGTCATAACAGGCGCCACTTGTACCATTACCCATCGTCCATTTAACACTTTTCCACATTTTTGAACTTCAACTTATTAACTAAGAGGTGTAATAATTATAGGAAATAAGGATAAGGTAGACAACTTTGTATAAGCATAAAAGTTTGGCAGATAATCTGCAATGGCGTTGTAAAAGGAATCATCTTGATGTTTTTCTGGAATTATTGAGAGAAACCATGTAAAATCCCCACAAGAGTAGCCACATCTATACCCCGCCGGGATTCGAAACCTGTACCTTCTGAATGTGAGTATAGTGCTCTCATCACTTAGTCGGTATAAATTAAGAACAAGTTTGGATTAATTATATAGATGCTCAATAACGAGTAATAATCGATGGCCTCAGATTTTAAGCGTCTATAATCTACAATCTATCTAAAATAACGAGTAATCATTAACCGACTTCAAAAAAGGAGGAAGTTCGATATTCGGCACCTATGTTTTTTATGTATGCTCACCGATTGTTCCTGTATTTGTGAACCAATTTTGATGATTATTGTTTTATTTAATAGGGAATACCTTCGGGGTGGTCTCATATACATTTTACTTAAATCGGTTCAGTAGTTCGACTTATTTTAATAAAAAGTGAGTAACGGACTGTAATACCATTAAGGTAAATGTTAGTTTTGATACAGCGTAAAAATTTTGTAGAAGTGAGCTACAGTGATGTATAATAATACCTGGTGACATAGTTAGTTAAAGTAAATAAGTGTTTTTCTTTTTTTTAGTTTTTTAGTATAATCAAATTTCAAGACAGAAGTCGATTAATATAACGTGCAAACTACGTATTGTAAAGCCTCTAAAAAGTAAAAAATAAAAAACTTTTTAACAAAAAAAAAAACCCTTTTTAAAAAGCCACTAAAAAGAGGAACATAATAAAATTTTGTAGTCGGCCGCAATTTAATAAAATATGAACTCGGTTAAAAAGTAGGTATTTTAATTAAATTGGCGCAGAACTGGTGTAGGAAATAATAGATACAATTAAAATTCAAACAAGGAAAGAGAATAATATTATGACTTACCCATCTATGAGTCGACGCCCAAATTAATATATTATGTAGACATTCCCGCATTCCATGTAGGTTTATGTATATCAATAAATTATATATTATTTACCAATAATGTACTCTAGCTCAGTTTTTACTAAACTTTCATAAAAAACAGTAAAACTAGACAATAAAATATCTTAAACAGTCTGTATATTATTTGAATGATTATACTGAAACTAATATTTCAAATTAGTTGGAGAAAATTGGAACTCAAAAGATAATCGAATATCGATTGGAAATTTTCCTATTTGATTTGTAGTCGATTATTATAACTTTGCGATAGAATATTTGATTTGCAGAAATAGTGAATTTTGGCCTTCGTTTTCGTGAATAAATAAAAAAATGATCTATGATATTATTTATTATTCATTCTAAAAGCTTGTTTACACTATATAAAACAAAATGTTCGTAGATGAATCTTCAATATATAGCATTGTAATAGTATTCAAGTAAATATTTAACTTTAACAAAGAAATTATGATTGTAAGCATAACGTTCCAATGTTTGAACTTACGCAAGAACTTTAAGAACTTTGTTAATAATTTGCATCGCAGGTTGTAATATTGCGTTGCGTCTAAATATTCATAACGTCGCTCGACGAGAAACTCTTCATTGTAAATTCAATGAAATTGAAGGCCCGCTATTTGCACTGCCAGCAAAATCAGTGACGTACTGAGTTTAAAAAAATAGGCCCCGCCATTTGTAGGAAACACTAATAGTCCAAGCTCTGACCGTACAGAAGTCTACTTGAGAACACTACTAAAATCTTATTAGGTACTAGCCGTTACCCGTGGCTTCGCCCACGTATTTTAAGGTTTATAATTTATTATCCCACCCGCGAGAAATTCTCCTCCTGTGAAGCGAAGCCGGGCTGGTAGTGTTTATTCGCTCGAATTTTATAATACATAACTCACTCGCTTCGCTCGTTCGCTCGGATTTAATTAATACATTACTCACTCGCTTCGCTCGTTCGCTTGAATATTATTAGAATATTACTCACTCGCCTCGCTCGTTCGCTCGAATTTTATTAATAGCTACATTACTCACTCGCTTCGCTCGTTCGTTTGAATATTATTAATTCCTTCTTCGCTGGTTCGCTTGATTATTATTAATACATAACTCACTCGCTTCGCTCGTTCGCTCGAATTTTATTAATACATGACTCTCTCGCTTCGCTCGTTCGCTCGAATTTTATTACTACATTACTCACTCGCTTCGCTCGAATATTAATAATACATTACAATTTGTTATCCCCCCGTGTGAATCTTCCCCCTAATTTGTTATCCCCCCGCTAGAATCTTCCTCCCTAATTTGTTATCCCCCCGCGAGAATCTCCCCCCCTGCGTAGCTTTCTATTAGTGAAAGAATTTTTAAAATCGGTTTAGTAGATCCAAAGATAAAACAAAAACAAATCTATCCCACGGGAACCGTACATTTTTCCGGGATAAAAAGTAGCTTATAACATTATCTGACCCCTAAACTACCACTATGCAAAAAATCATGTCGATCCCTTGCTCTGTGAAAAACAAAAACAAAACTATTCCACGGGAACCGTACATTTTTCCGGGATAAAAAGTAGCCTATGTGCTATTCCAGATTATAGTCTATCTCTGTGCCAAATTTCATCCAGATTCGTTCAGCCGTTCTGGCGTGATTGAGTAACAAACATCCATACATCCATCCATCCATCCAAACTTTCACATTTATAATATTAGTTAGATTAGATTGAATTTAACAGATAATTTAAATACTCTTTAAAAATAAAATAAACACATTTTATTAAAGAAAAAGAGCACACGTTTTATTTTCTATAGAAAATTAAGTTTGAGAGGAAACATTTTATATCTTTTGATATTATAATAATCATTACTTAAATTTAGTTACATAACCGGAGATTAATTTAACTCATCAAAGATACCGCGGGCCGGACGTAGAACCGAATCCGGCTTGCTTCCGTGGGACGGATAAAATTGACTCGCGGGTCGGACCCGGCCGAAGTTTGAAGGCCGCTGGCGTAAACAAAAGAATGAATGATTGTAAATAAAATGTAAACGTGCCTTTATAAGAAGTAGGTAGAATGAATTTGACAAGGCATTGGCTAAATCGCAACCTTAATTTCCGATAGGGCAGGTATAAAGGGTTCGTAATATGAAAACAGACTGTGCATATTATATTAACTCATTTTCAATCGTTTCTTTGACCCCGTATAAACAGCGAGATTCTTTTGATATTCCTTTATTGACTTCTGCATAATATAAAAGCAATAATATTGAAACTTTTCAATTCAATCGACAAAAGATGACTTTTGTATGTATTCACAGGTATTTTGACGGCAGCGATAACGACAATGCGTGAAGATGATGCAATGTTATAGAAAAGATTTATTCATAAAAATTTTGTTACATTTCCTTTTTTTATTGATCACCAACTACCAAGTCGTATATTTATTATAATTTTTACTTCTCATCTCTACTATGGTAGGGAAGTAATGGATTTAGTCCGAAAAAAATATTTCGAGATTTTAACAGATCTTCACGTTTTGAGACCCTAGCAATCGTTTAAGATCATTTTCTGACTGATGTCTGTATGTGTGTGTGTGTGTGTATGTGGTCAATTTTTCGCCTTCGATATCGTAAAAACGGAACAACATACGGCCATGCCGATTATTCTATTGTGTTTATCAGCCTTTAACTTAGATCTGATTAGATTTTGAGTCAAATCGGTTCAGTGAATCTTGAGATATTATAAAAAACGTTCTCAATGTCACGTATTAACATATAGGTAAAAAAAAATATAAATGAATTCCAGATGTTATAATATGAAAAAAATGTAAATATTTTTTTTCTCCAAAATGTACTGTTTTTGAGAAAAAAAATATTTTACTAAAAAAATAAAAATTGTACCTACGTAAATCAAGGTAACCATGATTTTTGCTATATTAAGCTAGCCATCAGTAGATCACTAAACAAAAAAGAGGGCCATGCTTTTTTCAAAGAATAAAAAAAGAGTGTTTATTTTTTGCAAATATTTACTAGATGGGAAGTATAGGACTGGTCATCAGTCGAATTTTTAATTATAAACTTGACACCTTGTCGAAATTCTACAGAGTCAAGGTATTAAAATATGTATCTTGAAAATAACATTATTATAAAGAAACAGTTCTGAACGTTTCCCAAAAGTAGTGTTATCTCCCCCCTTAAATTGTAAACTAGCATGTTTAATACTAGCTGTACAATGTAATCTTTCATAAAGAACCCCCCCAGTCGTTCCGCCGCCAATGGGAAGAAGCAGAGTGTTAAACACGCAAAATTTTAAGTCAATCGATCGAACCATTAATGCAATTACACAAAGCCTTTCATTATAAGTTTATAAGTATACAGTTATTTCTTTATTGTGATTTTCTATAATGATGATTACCATGACATCTACATTATGTTAGATGACCGCAATTTAAACATAATATGACTTGCATGATTACAAACTTCTATACATTTTCTTGTCTAGAAGCAGTGATATATCTACGTTGACCTTTATAACAAATCCAAATTGAATAATGTAGGTAAATAAGATCATTATAACTACTTATAAATAATATAATGACATATAAGGTCAATATCATTTTATATAGTTTAAAAATTATTATTGATTAAGGAATAATGCTGGATAAACGTATCTAATTTAGAAAATGTTTGACCAAAATTTGAGAAGACGTGTGTCGTAGTCACACTCAGCAGAAGTGAAACTGATAAATTTATTGTAAAAATATATCAGCAAGCGCTCTGTTTATATATATTTTTGGTAGATTTTTCGTAAGATTTAATAACGACGATCGAGTTAAGATAAAGTTTCGTTTTTAACCGCATCTCTGTACCCTAAAAAAATAAAAATAGTTTGTTCTTTTAGTTTTCATATTTTTAAAAATTGAAAAAAATAAAATCTTAAAACCCCAGCATAATAGTCCTTTAAAAAGATAAAAAAATGTTTTGTAGCAGTGGGTTCGTGGGTTCGGCTTAGCCTCAAGCTCTTTACAATAGCTAATAGGGAACCCACGAACTCATAGTTGTACCTGTACCAAATAGAATATTATTTTTCCTTTTTAAAGAATTTTTATGTAGGTTTTCTTATCTTTAATTTAATTTTTATTTTATTACTTTTAAATTATCACATTATCCTAGTTACCTAAGTGATAGCAATATTTTATATTGAAGACATTATTTGTGTTCCATTATTTTTTTTTGTATCCTATAACCCTTCTGCAAAAATATTTCTTCGTATAAAGAAAACCGCATCCAAATCGGTTTACATACTGAAGAGTTATGGTGCCACATATATACAAACACACGATCCACCCACAAAACACCCTTTTTTGTGAGTGGGTCTATATGCAATGTTTTAAATAACATATTTCATACTAAACATTTATTTTAATTTAAAAGTTTACCCAAATGTTTAAATGAAACTTATAGTTGATAATTAACAATAGTGAAGCTATTATATTATTAACTACAAGTTTGCTTTTAGTTACTAAATTAAATTATAATTCATTCTTGTTCACAAAACTTAGTGTACTAATTATTGAAAACAAGACACAATTTGGTGAAAGCGTACATATAACATTGTATTGGTTTTACGTGCCATTTTTCAAAGCGGTTGTTTCAAACGTCAGGGAGGTTGTAATATTATAAGTGGTTAAATATTTGTGGTGTGAGCAACGGTTGTTCCACGACTCCACTTGAATACAATGGAGAAGCGTGTATTTAGCTACCAATGCTGTAGCCTGTATTCGGATTAAATTAAAGCAAATTTACCCGATGACTCATATTGCCGCTTACATCAGCAGCTGTCCTTATCGCAGTTTAAACCATGTTATTAATATATTACATTTAATTACTTAATTTGAGGAGGAGGCTTTTCCAAACTCACTATTGGGATCAGTCAGATAGGTGGAGTTTAAAAAACATGGCGCAGAGGGGGGGAAATTTCATATACGGGGTATACTTTTGCGTGTAATTTTATGATTTTCAAAGTGATAAGAAATGATAAAATATATAAGTGCAATTTGTGATTGGGCCGGTACGAATCCTAAACAAAGGAATTTCGTTGAAGGAAACAGATTCTCAAAGCCGAACATATTATCAAATGTCGGAAATATAACGAGAAAAATACATGAAAAATGAACTGTCAAAAGTAGTAATCTTTACGGCATATTGCTTAAAAACATCAAAATTAAAAGAAAATCTCCACGAAATTAATTATCCGTTCAATGCTCCTTTATGGCTGTGTTAGGTGAATAATGTAAACACATAACTGCAACATAATATGTTATATTGTAATAAGTAACCTCAAAATATTTGTATACACATAATTAGTCCTAATTTTGTCAATATTCAGAGATTTAACTATATTAGTACAGTATGATAATGAGTACATCTTATTATTAATATAAAATATTTTTTTAATTCATAAATATAGTTTTTCCACATTTCATTAAAAAATAATTCGCTGTAGGTAAGTTTTACAACGCAATAACTGACAGTGTTTAATACCATGATATTAGAAAACGTCGCAAATTCCATTTTCAATAAACTTTTTGTTTATTTTACCTGTTTTATTCTTGTAATAACCAATTTCACGATAAATTTGCACTGTTAGCATGTAAAATTTTCCCCCGTTTTGATACAATTTTCTGCCACCAGATGTCATATGCTCATTTGACGGATCCCAATAAAATCAATTTTTGTTTCTCTTATTAGCTTGTACCGACAGCGAAAAAGATTACTTTAATAAATAAAGCACACAAAAACTGGCCATAGCTGTCCAACTTTATATATAAGTACTACGTTTCGGTTTGTTATAAGAGACCCTTTTCATATTACATTAAACTGGCTAAACAAATACGACCTCTAATGAATAATAACTAAACACAAACGGTTAATCTCTAAACGTTTCACATACCTTACTAGTCACAGCTAGCACCATTTGACGAATAAAAAATGTAGGTACACATTTGACACATACCTTACTTGCCACTATAGTGCTATCTGATGAATAAAAATATGGTAGCCATCCTTGAAATCTGCGTAAATAAACAACTGTGACTAAATACAGAGAATTGACTGTAGGGTGAAGGTGGTTGTTAAAGCGAGAGAAAAATTATTGTATTCTTTTTAAAGGTATTTTTTTGAAGTAGGTTCAGATTTTTGAAGTTACTTCTTTTGGCGCGTTATGGGAAAACGATGAGAGTGAATTTTTAGGATGCGCGCGCATCGCGTCACGAAATTTATTAGCACTATGAAGCTGCAAAAATTCACACCTTGAAGCTAGTCGTTAGTAAAACTTCAACTAGAGTCGTTACACCAGTCACAATGTGACAAGAGCGTTTTCAGTTTTGAATAACATTAATAAAACCTATTGCCATACAAACGCTCGTTTTTGCCGCTTTCGTTAAATATGAGTTCGTACTCCAAACCGTATTGTTTTTACATTACTATTTTTCTTGACTATAATACCCTATTATATAGCACTGTTATGAAAAATGTGCCGTGGTGTAACGGTAGCGGCCTCGCGTCATACGCATAAGACCCGGGTTCGAATCTCAATACAAACATGCTTCTTTTTTTAATAAATAATTAGATATAAATATAATAAATAAATATATTTAATAAATTAATAATTGATTAAATTAAATTAATTTATTTAATATCTTTATTTAATTATTTTATCGTCTTTTTTACAAACGTTTAGTACTGGCACGCGGGATAAAATCTTTGGAGTTATTTTTGTTTTGTTACGTAAAGTAGGTATAACTTCTGACGTGCGTACATGGTACACACTCACGCTTTTTTTTAAAGTTATTTTATACAGTACCACCGCAACGCCCTAAATACGTCTCTTCAAACCACTTCACCGTTTTTCCTCGTCTCGTTGTTCATGTGCATACTTTCCTGTACAGTTTGACTATATTATTAAAAAGTATGTTCAAAAATTGATAACAAAAAAATTCTAATTAAAAAATTACGGTGAAAGAACTTTACATTAAGCGTTAAGGTTAAATAACTTTTTAACTATAAGAATGACAATTGAAAACGCTGAATACTGCCGCAATAGAATAAAAACGTATGGAGATTGTAAATTATGCTGCATTACATTTTTTGCCTTAGCTACTATAAAATAGCTCCTTTCATGTATGTATGCATGTAAAGTGACATTTTACAGGCCGGTGTGCGAGAACGCATCTTTCCCATACTAGTGTGGGAAAGCAAACCATTTCCATAGTGATTTTTGTTTATTTGCTCTGATCCGCCCGCTATTACCTGCTGACAGCTACTCTCGGCCTACTATAGAAATGAACTGTCAAAATGTATTGAAAATACTGAAAATGAAGTGAAATGCAGCTATTTTTTAGTGCGTATGGCAAAAATACCATATATATTATTATCTCTTGCGTAATGATATTATGACTCGTGTGAGTGTTAAAATTCGTTATCACTCGTTTTAACTTATTGTCACTACTCGTCAGTAGCCTCATTACGCCACTATATATACAATGTACTATTTCACAACGCCGCTATTGAAAATTCGATTTTCGGTACCTGTTTAGCGGGTGAAATCCTAGGGATTAAAATTTTCAGTTGTCGGTTTTCTCTGTTTTTTAACGTTGTTAAGAGATAGATAGAGCGATTGAGTCGCGAATAATAGTACTCGAAAACCTCAAAATGGCAGACATAACCCCACATAAATTTCACATGGATCTGAAAGATCTAAAATTTTTGCGGTTTTTTTGCGCGCCCAAATTGCAGGTAGCTCAAATAGAATTGTCAATAGAGTTGTAAAAAATAATATGCATTTACTCGGAATTAAACACAGCGAATGCAACTCGTGTGAATTGCTGCCCTCTTTTCTCGCGCAGCAAACATCACACTAGTTGTAAGCGCTGTGTTTCGTCCCTTGTAATGCAATATACTATTCCACAAAGATAATTAATCTTAAATCATATTACATGCGTGTAATATTTTGTTTGTGACAACAAAAAAACAGGCAGTACTGTAGAAATGTGCTTAATTTATACAAATGTAATAATATTCACTTATCTCGCAAACATAAATCAAATTCATAAAATAGATTTTGAAAAAACACAATTAATATATGACAAAAATAACACAATTAATATATGACAAAAATGTTTTGGCATCTTTGATTATCACACCACCTAGGAATTAAAACTGTATTAGTCGATAACAAAAAAAAAGTTTATATAGGCTATTTTATGCTTTTTAAGTTTTAGTTATAATTACTTCTTTGTCGCTTAAAAACTGTAGTTTTTATAAATATTTTCATGGACAGTCCAATTTCGGTACCGTTTTTTTTTTTAAATGGTGACTAACCTTTGAAACCGTTTCTGTTGCAATTAGTAAATAAATAAGTGAAAAAGATCTGTAAATAAATACATAATTTATTTCCACAACGATATTTATGGATAGTTTTATCCTGTAAAAGGAATTTTTCTTCCCAGCTAAATCCTCGGTATAAATTCTTGAAGAACGGTTTGTTTCAAATTTTGCGATATTTAAGTTTCATTTTATTACTTATATTTCAAACACACGATGTCCAGTCACTCCAGATGCTCTTCATTAAAAGCCTAAAAACTTCATGAAAAGTCCAGTTACAACAGATGACTGCGACATATACAACATGGAAATCAATAAATTAATATGGTTACACAAAAATAAAATTTTAGAGTTTAGGTGAACGAGAACTTTAATGAAATAATAAAATATAATATGGAGAATTATACTTTTTTTAACTTTATCCCATACTGAAATGTTCATTTTTAAATCACATTAAAATAAGGTAATGGTATAATATTTTTCGGTTTTTATTATTATTAAAAATTAACACCTTTCTTTTGCAATGACATATTTACGATCAGCAATCTGTTCACCAGCATAAAATCTAGCCGCTACAACATGTCATAAAACTCCCTATTTATTGATCAATAGTTTTTATTCCTTTACAAAACATAGTGCTCGAATTATTACCAAACGTTTAATTTGAAATAGACGAATAAAACAGGAGAATGAGAGAAAAAAAGAGAACTATGACGAATGAAGAAATAAAACTCTTTATTGTTATAACCGATAGCAATTGAACTATGAAATATGGTTCGTCATTTCGCAATGAAAATATACCGACACGACGCATACATAATGTAACAAAACAGTCCTAATTGATAAACAAATGAATATACTTATAATAATTGACAATCGGCAATTATAATTATAATTTTATTATTATAACGCTAGCCAGTATACCGTTGAAGCTTTAAATAATTTATGATTTGTTTATAATAATTTTTGACAAAAAAAAATACTATTAAATCAATTTAAGTATGAAATTTGACATTTGTTTTTCGTTTTCTTGGTTACTTTTTTAACACACTGAGGCCGTAAAAAATGATAATCTACGACTGTTTTCTATTAGAAATCATTACCAGAAACAATGGAGTTTATTTCATTTCAATGCGTTAAGTATTTACGGAGATGCAAATTTTTAAACTTTAATAGCTGCTAAGTCACAACACCCGTGAGGCGGGCTTTATAATCTTTACAACTAGACCGCCTAAAGGTACGTGCAATACGCAGCTGGGATTCTAGATGGTAGCATGTATGGTAGATGGTGGCTGAAATTATAAGCGCGTATAGGTTTGCACAACGAAGCTTTGATACTAGCATTGATACAAGCTTAAATCGCGTTTGAAATGTAAGATAGCGAAGACGAATATTTGTGTTCTTCTGCTACAAAGTGGTATATTTTAAATACAAATTTGGGTAGGAGCTATCATGTCCACCCTATTAATAGAAAACGATCTAAACATGGCAAATTTCATCATTTATACCAAGAATTAAAATTTTACCCAAACCTATTTTCTGAATATTTACGTATGGAACCTGATACTTTTAAATACGTCTTAGAAAAAACTCAAAACAAATTAAATAAAAACTGGCAAAATTTCACTTATTAAACTAGTCACATCCATTGCGAAACTTGTAACGGCCATTTGACAATTATCACACGTTGATTGTAGTAGTCAGCGCGCTGAAAGAATGGTGAGATACATTCTTGACTCTACCAGTTCTTGTAACAGCGCTTATACCTGCTACACTCACTGCTTCGTTGTGTACGCTCGCATATACGATATAACAATGCATTAATTTAAGCAAGCCCTGCTATGATCTACGCTACCATCTAGAATCCCAGCTCCATACTGCACGTACCAACCGATTGCAGCGCTGCTATAAATCAACTCTCAAATTGGGGCATGTATTTTAATATACTATGTATACTGTAGAGTAAGCCGTAATATTCAGGGCATGTGATGTCACCCACTCAAAAGGAAAAATAAAGGTGTGGTCCATTTAACCAACTTCACAAAGGTTTTGAGAAGCCGTTTTAAGTGCTGAAAAAAATCCAACGGCATTATTTACGTTAGATGGGACTCTTTCTAATGACATAATAAAAAAATTACGTTTACAGGCATATTGAATTGCAATTACAGTAGAATATTTCTATAACGAGATCCGCGTATAGTGAGAAAACTTTTATTCCCTTCTCGTGAGCAAAATTTCACATATCACGAACATTTCTTCAAACTCGGCGTTATAAAATGAATTCGTTGATTATTTTTTTGACTCATTAACTACTCCAGAGAAAAGTATAGAAAAAAAATTAACAGACAGTACATTATATCATTGTAGCGAAGAAAGGAGAACAAAAACCATTAAATGCACTGAACGAATGAATCGTCATTAATCTTATAATGTAAGATGTAGAATTCTAACGCAACTTTTAACGACTTCTTTTACTCTTCTTAAAAGAAAGGTTCGTCAGAATATGTCAGAATTATTTTGGTGATGGATTATGTGCTATTCTGTATACAACATATACATAGGTACTGAGTTATATAATTCCATTCGGTTGTCATGATCAACATTTTCTCTTACAGATCATAAAATTTTCGTTGGCAATAATATTGTGTTATTAACTGCTACGGTCAATAAAAAGTAATGAAAATCCACCCATTTTTATGAGAATCAGAATTATGTTTGTTCACTTACAAAGTGACTTCAATGCATAGAACGTTTACATTGTCATTATTTCATATTAAAATATACTAATTTAATCCTCGCTTATATATTTTATTATATCGGGTGTTTTTCAAAAAACTCTTAAAGCACAATTCGGTTCGGTGTGGAATGGTAACCAAACAATCGCCACTTTGAAATAGAAAAAAAATGAACCATGCGTTGTAGAAACCTTTCGTCACGTCGACTATACACACACATTCATACGTGTAATCTGCAGTGATGCCTTCCCAGTGTCCTACTACAGCTCAACATCGCAGAAGAGTGGGGGTGCAGCGTTTCATTATAGGTCAATTCGTTACACATTCAGTCGCACGAATTCAATTCGATGAAAAAAGAAGTTTCACTTCAAAAATCGATGAAGTACAACTACGTTTCATACTAACAATAGACTGATATTTGAAGTATGTGTTGCCATCTACTTATATCTCATTTTCGACATTAGAGTTGAAAATCACCTAGCTCTATATGAATAAGTAACTAGCGAGATTGAACGGAAATCCCCCAGGCTTATTTTTTTATAGACAGGGTCACTTACAAATCAAGTTCCTGAGGAACTTATCTCAGAAACCACTGAACCAATTTGGATGATATACTTATTTGTAGTTACAGTTGAAATTGTGAGGACTAAATATCTACCAAACGTCAGATTCTTAGGTCAAATAGTTTCCAAATGCGATCGAGAGATACAGGGTCGTTATAAGCCATGTAGGGGCTCCTGGGCACACTGATTTTGGGGGCCCTTTTTTATATATGTGTATAATTAAACACACTGTTTCATTATACATTATTTATTATTTAATTACTATCGCAGTACCAAGATATATATTTTATTTTTTCGAAAATTGGAAGGTGACTTTTATTTTGGAAGGTTTATTTTGGAAGGTTTTATGCCAATGGGCAAGGATTCCGGGGTCCTCTTAGGTCTCATACCCAACGTGCCCACTGGGTAAAGATGAAACTGGGGAGATACAATATTATTATTCTACTTTACAGACCTCTTACTAAATCAGAATTTAAACCTTATCTCGGACACGATATTTTGACCCTATATCCATACTTCCATTTCCTTACAGAACAGTAAAAATTTGAACACAAATGTACACTTATATGTTCTTACGAGTATTGCGGGTGATGTTCTAGAACAGTAAAGCCTTAGTAGAGCAAGACGCCTTGTAAGACCGCCTTCCAGAACATCATCGAGCGCCAACACCAGGCAGCATATCGTTATTCTTTACCGTCAAATAAAGTTTAACGTTTCATAAAATTGTTCACGATGATCATGCTGTTTGATTACTTCACTAAAATATTGTAACGTTCAACCGTAGGAAACTGTCGATATCGAGCGTATTTTGTAAAAGTCTAATCTTTGAAATCATTTGTTCTCGATTTAAATTAAATTCACACGTAGAGGAAATCTACTGGTTGGCACAAGCAGGCGTGGGACAAGCGAAATTATTCTTGTCAACGCCTGATAGAAGTAAAGTGTTGTCAGATGTCTGGATGTTCGGAATTTTGACGGATTGTCCGACCAAAATGGGCGGCGTTCGGATAACTTCCGGTTTTTTATACTTTTAGTTTTGCAGGATTATATCTCACTTCCGTAGACCATCGCTTTTTCCGTTGTAAATTGAAAATTAATGTCTTCTCATATCAATAATATAGTAATGAATTATTTATTTATTGTAAATTATAGATCCTCGACAGCTTAAGTCATTAGCGTCTTAATTACATTAAATAACATCATCAATTAAAACTAAACGACATCACAAAACATCCATGAGCGAGGTGGGATTCGAACCAACGACAGCTTGATCCAAAAGTCCACACGCTGACCATTACACCAAGCTGTCCTTATAGTAATGAAAAATTTTCGACAAATATATTGGCACCCTAGTTTTACACTGCTCGACTTTGGGGTCGAAATGTCCGGCAATGATGGACTATTATGTCCAGCTAACCAATGTTTTGATCTGACGACACTAGATAGAATGTTGACAAAGGAAATACTGCAACAGACCAAAAAGTGTTACAGAATCATAACAAGACTCCTCAAGGGGCATTGTCACCTAAGCAATTACCTTCAAACAAAGGGACCATGGTTGGAAATGTAGATGATGTGGTCAGGATGACGAATCATCCTATCACATTCGCCACGAGTGTTCTACCTTGGCGGCCCTCAGACACAAAACCTTTGGTATAGCCACACTTGCTTTTTCAATACAATGCAAAGGGACCATGAAACGTCTAAATCTATCGAAATCTTGAATTCGACTTTTTTCCCCATTGTAAGGTTCCTATGGGCGCTCATATTACATAAGCGGCGAGTTTGCTGTCTTAGCAACCCTCAGACACAAAATATTTGGTGCCCACTCTTGCTTTTTCAATATGAAGGGACCATGAAACGTCTAAAGGTACGTGCAGTACGCAGCTGGGATTCTAGATGGTAGCATGTATGGTAGATGGTGGCTGAAATTATAAGCGCTTATAGGTTTGCACAACGAAGCTTTGATACTAGCATTGATACAAGCTTAAATCGCGTTTGAAATGTCAGATAGCGAAGACGAATATTTGTGTTCTTCTGCTACAAAGTGGTATACTTTAAATACAAATTTGGGTAGGAGCTATCATGTCCACCCTATTAATAGAAAACAATCGAAACATGGCGAATTTCATCATTTATACCAACAATTAAAATTTTACCCAAACTGGTTTTTTGAATGTTTACATATGGAACCTAATACTTTTAAATACGTCTTAGAAAAAACTCAAAACAAATTAAATAAAAACTGGAAAAATTTCACTTATTAAACTAGTCACATCCATTGCAAAACTTGTAACGGCCATTTGACAGTTGTCACATGTTGATTGTAGTAGTCAGCGCGCTGAAAGAATAGTGAGATACATTCTTGAATCTAGCAGCTCTTGTAACAGCGCTTATACCTGCTACACTCACTGCTTCGTTGTGTACGCTCGCATATATAACAATGCATTAATTTAAGCAAGCCCAGCTATGATCTACGCTACCATCTAGAATCCCAGCTTCATACTGCACGTACCTTAAATCTATCAAAGTCTTGAATTTGACTTTTTTTCACCACTGCAAGAATCCTAATAATGGTCACTCGAAAGTAAAAATTACTTTGCAGCATATTACAACACAAGTTGACGAATTATTACTATCCAATGTAGGTGACACATTAATATGTAATTGAGCAATGTGCAAACTCACAGCTGTGACTGCATCAATTATAATTAATATTATCTTAGTTTAGTTCTGTATGTATAAATTATAACGCAAAACTAAGAACACATTATTATATGGCATATGCAAACCTATTAGGACATACTAAATACATTCAAGTGGCGGCAATGCAAATTCAAAGTGTTTGTTACATATTAAGTTTGTCACAAAGACTCAGATTATAAGTTGTAATCCTCTACTAATAGTTTCCTGTAAAATATTACTATGCTGTAATGTTATGTTTACACTTACAGTACGTACAGTAAACGTTGAAGCATCATTAATTATTTTATATTCGAAATGTCGACATATTGTGATATAGTGCAGCGCGGCATATAGCTTGAGATAAAATTGTTTTGCATGTATGTATAAAAGCATGAAATCTGGAATGATGAATGGTCATTTTAAGATATTGGGCCACTTTAAAATTTATCCAAGGTCCCTGAAAATCCAAGAAGGCGGCCAAAATTTTAATTTTCTCTATTATATCTTGGAACACAAGTCCTAAAGTAAATTTAATAGTTTCAATTATTTGCGAGAAAATTACTTACAGTATCTTATTTAGTTAACAATTAGATTAACAATCAATATTGTTATTACTTCCTATACTGTACAAATTCACTATTTTAGTGAAATTAACATAAGGACATCAGACGATATTAATCGACATAACATGCCCTTATTAATTATTGTAGAAAGGCTACATAAGAAAAATTTAAATGCACCGCCGGGAATCGAACCCGGAACACCCAATATCGCGTCGGGCAAGTTTTCCAGTTACTCCACGGTGCCCATGGCGTACACTTAATCTTTTCTTATATATAGCACAAATACACCGCAAGTCCACAAACTGCGAGAGCTAATATTATTTTTATTATTATTTTTATAAAAATAATAATAAAAATAATATTAGCTCTCGCAGTTTGTGGACTTGCGGTGTATTTGTGCTATATATAAGAAAAGATTAAGCGTACGCCATGGGCACCGTGGAGTAACTGGAAAACTTGCCCGACGCGATATTGGGTGTTCCGGGTTCGATTCCCGGCGGTGCATTTAAATTTTTCTTATGTAGCCTTTCTACAATAATTAATAAGGGCATGTTATGTCGATTAATATCGTCTGATGTCCTTATGTTAATTTCACTAAAATAGTGAATTTGTACAGTATAGGAAGTAATAACAATATTGATTGTTAATCTAATTGTTAACTAAATTTAATAGTGTCACCGCTTTAGGTTTTTACTTTGCAAGTTTTAATATCTATAATGTAGCAAACCCCAAGATGTTACGCCACTGCCTACAATAGAAGCGTCGAGAAGAAAGGTCACAGTGGTGAGGCGTGGAATGATATCGAAGATACGAGTACCCGCCGGAATGTTCTGGAGAGCGCGCGAGCATGCTGGGTCAGGCTGCTCGACCTATATAAGCGAAGTACGAGTGAGTCAGCAGTCAGCCAGTCGTGAGTCAGTGTCGTGTTGAACTGCGAATATAAATACAGTACTGGTATATATATATAGTTATTTGTACAGTGTTATTTAAGTGTTTCACTTTGTTTAAGAATTACTGTTTCGTTATTATTATTGTGTCGATTGTTAGAATTGACATATAGTTGTTGCGTTTATTGTTATTGAATTGCTAATTATATTAAATAAATATTTATTCCGCCCACGCAGAAAACAGTTTTGTTACAATAATAATAAACTTAGCAAACCTGGAAATTTGCTGAGTAAAAGCTTTAAAGTGTGACACTGTAATAAATGTATATATGTCATAAGTAGGAATTCTTATATTTCATATCTCACTTCTTGAGTTTAGGATTATATTGAAATTTGGCACCGTTTTAGATTTCTATTCTTTTTGTGGCCGACCAAACTGTCGTGGAAGGGAACTGTGCTTAATTTTTCACGTTTATGTTTTTGGTAGGTTATAGTGATAATGGCCAAAGCAGCTTAATCACTTTGTTTTGTTAAAATAAAAAAAAAATAATACTCCAAAAAATGTCATGCATTCAAATGAGACAGTGGCGGCTCCTCTATGAGAGCTGCGGAGCTGCCACACTGCCAGAAAATAACGCACAATTAAAAAAAAATTGTATTATAAATCTGCATAATATGTTTTAATTTCATAATAATTATGAAGCCTAATTATGAAGCCATCACATAGCATTATTATAAATGACGGCATGCTGCAGGGCCTATATTCTATAAACCGTCCTCAGCCGTAGTAAATTCAGTACGCACGTGACACCTTCTGCATTATATTTTGCACCAAAATAAATGTGTTAAAGAGAGAAAAAAACAGTAAAAAATGAGACAGATTTATACGCGTTAAGAGCTTATCTGGGTGCGCAGAACGTACGTAGTACGAATTTAATAAAAACGGCATATCCGGGCATATCCGAACGTTTATATAGCATAGCTTATTAATGTTATTCCAAACTGAAAACGCTCTTGTCACATAGTGACTGGTGATATCTATCTGTTGGCACACACACACACACACACACTGGCTGGTGCATACAGTCTAATATTATGTTTGTGTTGATGGCGATATAATTCGTTTTCAATTGTAATTCAAATTTCAAACAATGAATGTAATAGATAACCTCACGCGTGTGAAACGTTTTTCAAATTACACATTTGAAGAAAAACTAAAATTGAAGGCACAAGGTCGCCCTTTGCCTGATATTTACATTGAAAAACAGTGCTCTAGCCGTGAAAAAAGTTATAAGCGGCAATTCAACAAAGAAATATATTATAACAATAATAAATATTGTTATAAAAATCACTTTATTAATTACGACTTGAGCGCTAGCGACATCATTGTATAATGTATAGATAAATTATTCAGATCAACAAATACACTTAAAAATTGCATCAAATGTATTTTTGAATTTTTTTTTTTCGAGGTCCGCGCATAAGGGGGGGCTACTCCAGTATCCAGGTTGACTCTGCAGAACACCCATTTAAAATGTTCACGCGCCGCCACTGAAATGAGACCATAATAGGTTTACACCAGGACACGCTGTATCTGTATATGGCGTGGAAGTATAGTTACCTACAGTATAATAATTATGGTGTTTGTGTACAATGTAATAATTCACTTTACAGTTACATAATGTAATAATCAATATGTTGTAGTTAACTAGTTTGAATGCAGTTTACATATGCGACTACAAAATTACATAAACAGTAGTGCAACAATAATAAAAAAGGTCACAGTGCAAAATCCTGCCGAAAAAATAATGCATTAATTGCTTTAATATTTTTAATAATGAATATAAATGCACAAACAGTTAAAAAAGCTCTACAAGAACAATATTTTAAATTCCGTCAACGATCGTTTCGGGGTACATCGTCAGGAATAAATACTTGAACGAATTCAAGTATGTGTGCTCCTAAAGGCGAGTTAGTAGTCCGAAACGATCGTGAATTTAAAAAATGGGTATGTCTGCTTCGCGGGTATAGACAGATGGTTAATACCGTTAAACATAAATAATTGTATTCGTTGTTATGGAAAAAAATACATCAACTTTTATAGGTATATATCTTACAAAATCAAATGTTCGTAAAAAAATAAATAAAATACATAATTGTAATTTTATTTTTTTAGATTTTAAATTACCTGAATTACCTGAATACTTTTCAATATTAAAAATAATGAAAATAATTTTTTTTAAACCTAACGTTTATACCTGGTGGTAGACTGGTACCTACTTTACCATAAAGCTACACTGGCTTACTATATCTGCTATCTTACATTGTTATACACAATGTGTTTTGGTTCACATGTCAACCACTTCCCCTGTTTCCGTTACATCTGATATTTCTAAAATGCCACCCCAGGTATAAGACATTAGACGTTATTCACGCCAAAAAAAGTTTTTTTAAAAGTTTTCTAAGACGTTTAGTGTATTTATATGTATTATTCAATTAAATTCTAGACCAGCGGTTCCCAACTGATGGGTCGCGGCCAGCGTGGTACTGGGTCGTGGACACTGGACGCAGGTCGAGAGTCTAAGTCTAAGTCAAGAAAATATTATCGAAGCTTCAGGGTAGAGATGGGAACAATCGAGTCACCCGATTGTTTTCAACAATCGAATTATTCGATTAGTTTGTTGTTCAGGGGTTTTTATACTTGTATATTTAGTTACTGGGCCTCAATTTTTTTTTACAAAATTGGTAATCCGCACAACTAAAAATGTTGGAAACCGCTGTTCTAGACCAAGTGCCCAGCGATGAAACTGGTTCACATTACTTTAATATTTTGGTATCTAAATGTATCGTCATGAGAAAATTGAAAAAAATAGAAAAAAATAAAAACTGCTGAGGCGATTTAAGAAAAAAATATATGGGACCAATAAATTCGACATTTTCCTGAACACAACGGAGTAAAAAATTGACGGTAGAACACCTTCTAGTAACCTGCCCATTATATGATGTCCATCGGATGTCTGCTGACCTACCCAACGACCTGAAAACCATGCTAAAAAATGAAGAAGAGAATATAACATCATTAATCAAATTTTTAAAACTAACAAATAAATATAAAGAAATATAATTTAAAAATACTCACTTAACTAAATTAATAAATGTAATATAATCTATACCCACACTATGCTTACTTATTTATACTTAATTACTTATTTATACTTAGTACTTACCATATTATATATGTAATTGCGATAATGGCCTTAGATGCTGATTCGCTTATGTTATTTTTTTTTTCTCTCTAAAATAAAAAAAAAAAAAAAAAAAAAAAATCGGTGCAGCCATTCATAAGTAATCGGTGGACATACATAAAAAAATAAATACATACTGATCGATTTGAGAACCTCCTCTATATTTGAATTCGGTTAAAAATCGAATATCGCATTTATATCCGCTGGGATTTTTGCTCAGTACCTTCTAAGTATACAGGGTGTATTTAAAATGCTTGGCCAAACTTCACGAACGTGATTGTATGGAACAAAACTGTGAAAAAACTAAAAAAGTTCCTATATAGACATGTGGCCAGAAATGTTTACATAAAAAGTTACACGCGAATTTCAAAATTGCGATAAATCATTAACATTTTTTTTATTAAAACAGAAATTCGTTAGTTGCTACGGAACAAAATGCATTATCTAATTTGGGTACAGCACATTTGATCAACTCGGATAAACGGTTGAAATAACAACCATAATTAATAACTTTGAAATTCGCGTGTAACTTTTTAAGTAAGCATTTGTGGAAACATGTCTATAAGAACTTTTTTCATAGTTTTGTATCATACATCACGTTCGTGGAGTTTAGCCAAGCATTTTAGATACACACTCTATAGTAATTTCACAGTTATGCCACTCACCTGGTGACGATCAATGAATGGTAAACAAAACATAAAAAAATCTCGAAAAATACGGTAAAGTCACATATCTGTTGAAGTCATCAATGAATGTAGCATAATATGTTTCTTTTTTAAAAACAGTCTGTAGCTGATAAAGTTATATGCACAGCATGCATGGAATCTGCACTATTTGTATAAATCAGGTTAAAATATATTTTTTCTTTTCATTTTCCGGCGCTATCGAAACTTTCACAGTGAGTTCCTCTTCTAACACAAACATGTATGGATGAATGCATGCTTACACAAAGGTGCATCTGATGATGCATATATCAGGCAGGACTGGACAACCTCTCGTTTTAAAAATGTATTTTAATTTTGTTATTTTTAAGCACATCAGTTTTTAGTGTAATTTGGACTAGTACGAATACTACATAATTTCATTGCGTTATTATTTTTTGTCCAGCTGATACTTTTACCATTTCTCAAAAAAATGACCCCCAGGGAACTGTAGTGGGTTAGAATACCCACACTAACCATGGTAACCTCATATAAATTGCGGTATTCCATCATCAATTGCATTATCTAAAAAAATTATATAATATTATTTCATACAGATCTGTTAATTCGACCTATGTTTACAGATAGTTAAAGTAATCAGCTATGCGGGTTTTTATTGTCTCAATGAAATTATGGGTAGTATTACAAATAATTTTTTGACACTAATTAATTAACAGCTTATTTAGTATCGTAGAATTGGTAGACTAAAGCCTTTTAATATTCTTCTCGCATTCAACTTAACACCCTGATCAATAACGGAGTCGAAAATAAATCGAAAGCGCGTACACGTCAGATATCTGGGAGATAGTGGATTGGGATCCCGATGGGAGTAGATGTGACATAAACCCTTTTTTGATGCCTTAAATTCGGATTTTTTTTTATATCTATCAGCAATTTTTTTGTTGTTTTTTCTAAATGATGTTAGACAAGGTATATAAATATATAAAAAGAAATGTTCTGACTGACAGACTGATTTATTGATTGACTGATTCATCACGAAATCTCAGGAACTATAAAACCTGCAAACATAAAATTTGGCAAGGAGGTTCCTTATATGACGTAGGCATTCGGTAAGAAATTATTTTTTGAAATTCAACCCCTAAGGGAGTTTTTTGACAAAATGTTCATATCTTACAAATTGTTAAGATGAGAGGTATTGAATTCAACATATTAACTCCTCGTTAAAACTAAGCTAACCCATATTCGAGCATTATTTTAAATTCAACCCCTAAAGGAGTAAAACGAGGGTCTAGTGTTCTTTAACTAATCAACGCCCAGGCCAAACCCCTGAAGATATAAACTTAAAATTTGGACACTAGGTTCCTTTTATGACGTAAGCACCCACTGGAAAGGGATTTTTCGAAATTCAACGCCTAAGGGGGTCAAAAGGGGGTGTATTGCACAGCCTAAACCATTGAAGATAGAAATATGAAATCTGAAATTTATGTTCCTTACAGGGTGTAAATGTGTACTAAGAAAGGATTTTTCGGAAATCAACTGCTAAGGGGTGAAAATGTTTTTTAGAAAATCGTACTCCCCACATATTGTATCAACTTGAAACTTGGTATAAATACTCTTCAAAACAAACAATAAAACATGTATTTTAAGACTTTTTAAAACAACTCCTAAGGAAGGGTGCAACGGGGTGTTAAAGTTTGTATGAGAAGGCATAAAAAAATCTAAATATGCGTGGGCGGAGCCGCGGGTAACCGCTAGTTAGTTCCATATACAAAGTCATTACCTCGCCAACTGTTTAACTTACTTAACCTAATTCAGCAGCTGGCACATTAACAATATCATCACAAACAGCTGATGAACATTGTACTTAAAATTAAAAAAATTATTAAATAAAAACCCGACTGCGTAAAAATCGAACTTAAAAGATGGAAACAAGATCAAATGATACCATGCAGTCGAAGGCATCAGATATTTCTGTTCAATTTGTTACTACTATGCCTCCAACTGCACGTTATCTTTGATCTTGTTTCCATCTTTTAAGTTCAATTTTTACGGAGTAAAGTTTTTTTTTAATAATTTATTATCGACGACTTTTTAGTTTTTTTTTATCAAATTTGATTTTAAAAGACCTATTCAGTGATATGCCACTCAATATGGTACGCAATTTTTTTTCTACCGCCATTTTGTATTTTACGGCCGCCGTATTGGTTTTATAAAAAAAAAACATCGCACGGTTTAGACGAATCGAAGGACACCCGATTTATTAAAATCCATCCAGCCGTTTGGATGCTACGAGGAAATAAAGAATGCCAGATATACATACATACATACACAGACAGATACGCGTGAAAAACAAAATCCTGTCTTTGCTGTCGCGCAGTCGGGTAAAAAAACAGTTGGTGAGTCCTACTGTGAACGCGCGTGGGTATGGATTATTTTAAGTGGATATTTTTTTGCTCCTGTCAGTCTGTCTTTTTTTCAAACTAAAAAAATCGCAGTGAAGTTTTTTATTTCTAATTTCTCGAAAAACCACCTTCCACCCTTTGCAACTCTTCAAAAGGATCTATTCATACTTTTATTTCAATATAAAGACAAGATTCATATTATATTACACGGAGTTTTCGATATCAGTGGATATTTTTTTGTTGTTTTACTTTAGTTTTGTTTAGTGGAAGCCTCCAGGGTGTTAATACGACTCAAATTTTCATTATATATATTTTTTTAATAATAACTTAAAATTTTATTGGAACGTTCAATAAATATCCAATTTCTCAGGTTAGAACTTGGACGCTTGTAACAGACTAAACACGATAAAGCTGCATGAAGAGCAGCATCCCAATCATCTCAGCTATTCTAAATCCCCCTTCAAAATAGAAGCTATATATGCTGAGAACACCTACACAGTAATGTCAAACGCAAAGTCAGAACCAGGATAATAATTGAATCTTTTTAGGATTCCGTACCAAAATGGCAAAAAATGGAATGGTAATTCTTCGTTGTTTGTCTGTCTATATATCACAGTCGATTTCTCAGGAACTTATATATCCTGACATAGTTATATAAATTAAGCTTGTGTGTCCTCACCTAATCTTAAAGTCAGAATCGCAAAAATATTTTTTGTTTATTTTTGGAGGATTAAAAATTAAAAGTATTTTTTTTTTCATATGAAAGGGCACTTGTTACAGATTTCACAACGGTTTTTCTTTTTATTATGGATCGTGTAGTTTTTGACAAATTAGCGCAAACGTTCGCTTGAAACTAGTTCCTCCCTTATATATCCAAACTTTTTGGCAAAAAAATGTGAAAATATTAACCCTGATAGAGGGGTTAGTAAATATTACAGGTAAAATAAAGCGATATAGGTACCTAACAAAAAAAGAAAAAACCTATTATCAACAAACTTAAATTAAGCGGTTGTGTACGATACAGTTTTCTTGTTAAATAAGACAATTGAGATAGTTTTAAAATAAAATAGAATAGGTTTTTATTTTTAAACCAAAGAAATAAAAAAGGTACATTTTCCATTTTTTAGTTGTACGGAACCCTCGGTGCGCATGTAACACTCGTACTTGACCGTTTTTTTATTTGGTTAAAAATTATTCAACCATACAAAACAATTAGCTTTATAGGTACTCAAAATAAGTAGTAAAAAACACATTTATCAGAAAATGTATATTTTCCACTTCTTTAATAGAAACTAATTTGTTATAACTTAACCCGTTTAACCCGGAAAATGTCAATAAAATTTTAATAAAATTAAGTGTTCCAAACTTTAATTCAATTAGAGATAACCTTTTGTCACTCACAATTATTGTATTGCAGTGTCATCTATTATTAAATTATTAATTTCTTTATGTGAATGAATAATATTAATGAAGTAATTAAAAGAACAGTTTAATTAACATATTCTCTAACATGGCAGTCTTCTGTTCATTGAATAAATGATCGAATTAATTACGTAAGATAATTATCAACACACAATACATTGACATTTTTCCTATATTATACAAAATGCGGCAAAAGTCAGTTAACGCTGTCGCTAGTGTTGAATGTTCGTGGTATAACAGTGTGGGCTGGAATTTAATCAGGTGGTCTCTTCGGTCCGTATTTCGTTGAGAGAATAGCGAATACGGAAAATTGTCTGGAAATGCTCATGGATTTCAAGGACGAACTTAAAAATAATCCGGAGATTAATTTATAAACAAAAATGCAACTTTTCGCAGATGCATCTTCTAAAATGTTGGGTTTTCAAAATTTTTTGTTTTTCATATTGGAAAAACCGTTTTAAATAGAACGTTCAATTTTGGACCTTATTTGTCACTGTTACAAAGTTTAGAAAAAAACAACACCCCTGTCTTTGCTGTCGCCTAGTCGGGTAAAAACACACTAGAAATAAACCAATGATGGCACTCCTGATACAAACAGAGCAATTTTTTCTATCATTTACTAAGTTATAACATTAGGCACATATTATTATGGTAAAATGAAATTAAACAATATAACACTTTGAGTTAAAAGTCACTTTCAGAGAAAAAATTCTTAAATATGTTTTGAGAAAATTAGAAAAAGTTAGTATTTGGTTTTTACCGATTTTCAGGAAAACCAAAAACTGTACTAGATAATTTGTAAAACATTTTAACAAAAAGAAAACCTCCTTCAAAAAAGCCACTAAAAAGAGGAAAATAATAAAATTCTGAGGTCGGCGCCATTTTAATTACTAAAACTTTTTATATAAGTATTATTATCATCTACTTTTATTTTTTCAAATTGGCGCCGCTCAAAATTTTATTATTTTCCTCTTTTTAGTAGCTTTTTTAAGGTTTCTTTTTTTGTTAAAAAGTTTTTTATTTTTTACTTTTTTTACTTTTTAGTGGCCTTACAATACGTAGTTTTCACGTTATTAACCTACTTCTGTCTTGATATTTGATTGCTAAACTAAAAAAAGAAAACCACTAACGATTTAAGTAAAATTTATGTGGAACCACCCTTAAGGTATGCCCTATTAAATAAAACAATAATCATAAAAATCGGTTCACAAATGCAGGAGAAATCGGTGAACTTACATAAAAAAAAACACGCGCCGAATATAGAACCTCCTCCTTTTTTTGAAGACATTTAAAAATTATAAGAGACAAAAGCTACTGATTTTTAAATTACTGTTACCGTATGTGCTCAATTTTAGAATTTAGTTAATGATTAAAAAAATATTACATTGTTAGTTTAAAGAGTGCCGTGATTGGTCTATTTTCAATGCTTTTTTCTTAAAATTTCGTAGGATTATAGCTTTTCATTAGAAACAAACAAGTTTCAAAATGTTGAAAATCCCAATAGGGCTGTATCACCGAAACGGTGAACTTTTATACATAAATAAATTGGGTTCAATCGGCCTTATATAATGTCCCACTAAGTTTGTTGTGAAAAGTTGTCGGTTGTTTTTACAGACACCCTGTATATTATTATATACACTTTTTGCTGTATGAATTTATCAAGGTTTAGAATTCAAATTTGTTTATTATGTTGAATAAACTTTCATGCTATTGTATTATATTTAATGAAAAATAACTTCATGTGCACACGCAATTAATTATAATTTATTATTAGAAAACTTTGTCTACACAATTATTGATAATATTATAATACTAACATAATATCCGTTAAAAAATCAATTACTTCATTTCTGGTCGTACAATAATTTTGTCCCATTGGCATGCATTTGGGCAATAACAAATTCGTAGCGTTAAAAATTAATTATTTATTATATTACTGTATTTTGTAAATAGTTTCTTTTCAGCGTATCGCGTTATTTTCAGTTTGGTTTTTAAAGACACCGTCCTCAATTTAACAGCCCTCCTATTGAATTTTTTGTTTCAAACTGCCCATTTGAGATTTTTAAGTGAAACTTTATATCTTCGTTTTTTCGTTCGGTTACACATATCGCGCGTCAAGTCACGTCCGTCTATATTGTACTACT
Source organism: Mongoloraphidia duomilia (assembly GCA_039654895.1). Lineage (NCBI taxonomy): Eukaryota > Metazoa > Arthropoda > Insecta > Raphidioptera > Raphidiidae > Mongoloraphidia > Mongoloraphidia duomilia. The sequence goes on from CM077520.1 coordinate 32,347,441, forward strand.
GCTTACAAGTGTGACGGTAGTCGACTAGAGCTCTACTCATAGAAAAGCAGCTCTGGATTCTTATGTTCGTTTCCATACTGATCAAAGTTCAAATTACATTACCTAACTGAAAATTGCGAACAGCAGTTGTCGGTTGGTCTGTACGTACGTACGTCCGAGCTCTACAGATCGCAATTCTTGACGAATCGCTTTGGTTTATATTTTATTCGCTTTGTTTTAAATTTACTGAAATGCGTTCACTAGTTTAATTTTTAAAAACAATTTTATTTTATTATTTTTGACAGGCTAATAATAATTGTACAGTATATTATTAATATTATTAATTGTACAATATATTATTATCGTAGAACAACTAAGTGCTACAGACTACTATAATACCATACAAGTAGCTAACACTCGTTGAGCTCGTGAAATAGTGAATAAATTTGTTTCTTCGTACGGACAAATTGCCGGTTCGATTCCGGCCGACATCATAATTTTTTATTTTTACATCTGTTCCATATTATTATTCCAGTTGATATTTATTTATTTATATATAGGTACATATATTTTTAGTGTATTTGCCATAATATGGCACATACACTATTGGCGTCGGTCGGATGGCGGGACCTAGGGGTCGGACCAAAATTTCTCGACGTTTCATACCCTCCTGAACAGTTTGCCACCATTTTTGAAAATGTTTATGTATATATGTATGTATATATTATATATTATATATATATATATATATGTGTGTGTACACGATAACTCTCGACAGACTTAATCGATTTAAACGAAATTTGGTACACACATTGGAACCCATTACCGCACGAAGCCTATTTAAAATGGGCCCGATCGGACCATTTTGAGGGTAGATTTTAGGGCTTGAAAAAAGTTTTTGGGCCCAAAAATATCGAAAAAATTCTTAGAATCGTTTCAAAATTGAAATTTAACCCTTTAGTGAAGAGTAAAATGTGCTGCTAAAATTTTAATAAAATCGGCCCAACAGGGCCGGACTTACAAATTTTATGAAAACACTGGTTTGCGGATAGTGATTTACTTACTGAAGGGTGTATTTAATTTGGTACAGAGGTTGCATTGATAATATTATTGAAATTAAGAAAAAAAATATTATTTTAAGGGATGTATTAAGGGGTTAAATTTTTTATTTTGTCCAAAAACAAACTTAAGTTTATATAATAAAGCCACAAGGCCTATATTAGCAAATACACTATATTGTCGGCAGGGTTTGGCACTGCGACCCGAGTTTTTTAAATTTTTGTTTTCATTTTTATCATACAGTAGAAAACTTGCGGGATGTGCACTTTTGGTTTTGCCAACTATTTTTCATTGTTCACATAATGGCTAAATAAATATTATTATAATGAAAACTATAGTTTGTATTTATTTGTTCTTCAGATAAAAAGTAAGGTAAATTCATTTAAAGATCGACTTATTTACTAATTCTCTCATCTATATATACGAAGCTCAGCTTTGATGTTCTTGATTTCAGGATTAGGTTCGATTCAGAGATTTTTAATGCTCGATTGGGTGAATAAGGCCAGAGGGTTTATTCTGAAAATTGTTCCAACAAAAATGCGTATACGATGTGACGTCATTTGCGAATGATGGCATGCCATTCGCAAATAACGTGATTCGGTTTGCGTTTTCAATTCGGTTGGAGTTTCCAGTACACATGACATGACTTCTCCAATTCTACTGACAAGAAAAAATTTGATATACATGAATTTACTTCAAAATATAAAACACCACTGTAATAACAATAGGTAACCCTTTTTTTGTTGTGTTACAAAAATTCGCATAAAATTGCAATGACTACTAAAAAATTAAAAAGAAAAAAATAACACGAACATGTAAAATGTTGTTTTACATGTTAACGAACCATGATAAACAGTCGCATTATGTGTCGTGATAAAAAAACCATTTTTCCACACGGGTTTCTTTCTTGTTTCACTTTTTACATACGGCTTTCACTTTTTATGCACATCTGTTACCATGTTCTCGTTATGAAAAATATCGTATGTGGCAAATGTAAGAAACTCCTTCTTTAACCTAGTGTCATGTTTTTGAAACTTAAGTTTCCGATGCATTCGTCTCCAACTTGTTTCAAAAACATCGCAGTCATTATAAAGGCACCTTCTCACACTGTAGTTAGTAGTTACGCAATATAGTATTGTGGTTACTTTTTATTAGTATTCAGTGTTTTCCTAACAAAGGGTCCGTCCATCTTCAGGAGATCCATTGCACAAATAATATTAATTATTCAATTAAATGAATGCATAATGACTGCATCAGTATATATGAAACACCCATTGTGACAATCGTCCGCTGAGATAGTGGAAAGTTTAGGGTTAGAGTCCCTATGGTGACACAGGTTTGAAAAAATGATTTTTTCCTGATTACAGCATTGTGTTATGTCATTGTTCTTACAATAGGTGTTTCATATACTGTTTGCAGTCATTATGCATTCATTTAATAGTGTATTTAGTCACGACGCCTCGTGTTAAACTTGTATATAAATATTAATTATACCAAATATGTTTCACATATTTACTTAAAGGAAAATTATATTAAAAATTCTTGGAAATGTTACAAACGTCTCGCAAGTAGTAGATTTTAAATTTTAATCGGGAGATTTTCAAATGCATCAGACTTTCGAATGAAGAATTTTATGGAATATAATAATTTGTTTGTGTATGATTGCGGTATTTTAAACTAATCGATATATCGTACATATTTCATTATATTGATGTCATTCCTGGAATTGTATAGGATGAATTGAGTTTACAAAAGCGATTACACTAATTATATTTTTGATTTTACAAAAAAATGTTGAAGGTACAAACATTTTTGCTTCACTTGATATAAACAATTCTGCACTTGGTCGTTTTTTTCTTCTTTTTAAGAGCACGTTCTGTAAATATTATAGGCATATATAACCGGACGTGCTGTCTCTTTCTGTTACAGCGAAAAAAAATGAGTGACCCATGTGAGATCTGAAAAGTTAATAAGCAGTTTCAAATGCAGTTTGAATTTTGCGTAAAACTTACGTAAAATGTTTATATACATTACATAAAATAGAGCTAAAAATATATTTTAAGATATTAAAAAACACTAAAAACTCTACACAAACCATCTCTACCGTGTGGAAAAATATTTATTTTATGAATGAAATAAAATATACGGTATTTGGTTGTAAAAGGTGTACAGGGCTTAGAAATAACCGAGTTAGTAAGGATGGCGTTCTTTATATAGCGTTTTCATAGTTCGCTTATTATTAACTCCCATTTCTCAGGTTCTGATCTGAGAATTAGTGAAAACATCAATTACATTATTGAACATATTTGCAACTTGCACTGATTTTAGAAAAGCCCGGCCTGACCTGGTAAAAAAAGATTTTCACTAAAACCATAATATATCTATAATAGTCCAAGCTCCGACACTAAAGTCTACTGCGGTCAACATTACTAAAATTTTATTATTGAATTTAACTGATTTAACAGCATCTCGAATACGACTCAACAATATTGATGAAATTTCTGTAGATTATAGAGAAGTATCAGTTAAATGTTTACTATTATATCATATCGTCTGCCTTACCAATTTGTTTGCATACCTGGCAGATCTCTTTCCAGATAAATAAATATTCAATATATGAGGTCTACCAAGTATGCCAAAAAAAATTTGCAAAGCAAACGATGATCATCTCTACATAATATTATAAATTCGAAATTTCCACACTTTGTACAATACAAGCACGAATTACTTAGTGTCAATTGTGTTTTAAAGACCGCCAACAGCTAAGGTTATTTGGGCCTAGCACCAATTCATATTTTCAATTCATTATTTTTTTTTTTAATATTAAATTGAAAATCCAATTGACACTTTTACCAGCTCTCGGGCTAGAACCCGAGAACTGGGGACTTGTAATAGAGGAACCATAGCAACGCCATGTAAACAACAGCGCCGCTACACTCTCGGCTATTCTCAAGCCCTTTACTTAGTGTCGATCGATGTGTTTATATTGCAACGCGCCTACAAAGTCCACATCATGCGAGAGTCATGTTTTTAATGATTTATACAGAAGTTAATCACTTTAATAAAAATAAACTAAATTGTAACTTAGTCTGCAATTCTAAAGTTTTAAGGACTCGAAGTGCGAATTTTCCGTTTTCATAATTTTTTTCCTGTTTTTCAAATCTATACTTACTAATATCTCTACATCCGTGTCTGTCTGTACCACCGCTAACTCCTCCTAAACCACGCAACGGATTTTGATGCGGTTTTAACCATCAGTTAGATAATTTTTCACGAAAAGTTTATATATATAGCGAACGAGCGAAGCGAGTGAGTAATGTAATTCCTAAACCACGCAACGGATTTTGATGCGGTTTTCACCATCAGTTAGATAATTTTTCACGGAAGGCTTATATATATAGCGAACGAGCGAAGCGAGTGAGTAATGTAATTATAATATTCAAGTGAACCAGCGAAGCGAGTGTGTAGTGTATTGCACTCGGGCTTTCTTAGCACCCGAGCGAAGCCGGACAGGGCTGCTAGTATTATATAATTGATACTTCTCTATGATCTGTATAAATTTCATCAAGTATAGTGTTGAGCCGTATTCGAAATACTGACAAAAAAATTAAATTAGTTGCCACCGATTTGATGTTTTCCATTATATTATCTTCTACAAAATTCAATAAAAAAATCTTAGTAGTGTTTTGTACGGTCAGATCTTGGACTATAAAATTCCTATAGTACGGCTCATTCTCTTTTGACACTGAACCTGTAATCAATAGTTTGACATGTCACATATACAAGGTGTTTCTATAATAGTTAATCAACGTTTGAGAGCGTATAAAACAAGAAAAATAAAGACGAAAATCACCAATGAATTTTTTTGAAAAAGTGTTATACTAAGAGGGATAGGGCCCCTTAACTGTCAGCTTCTAAAGATGATTTTAATTAAATATCCCGGAAACCATAGATGATAAAATGATAAAATTCGGTATCGATAATACCTTTTTCATATTTTATCAGATGAAATTTAAATAATTAAAAAAACTTATCCAGAGGTTTCAATTATTTGCGAGAAATCCAGAGGTGTCTCTAGCGAGCAGTGCGAATGGTTAATTTACTTCCTTAGTATACACTTTTTCAAAAAGTTTTATTGATGATTTTCGTTTTTATTTTTCTTGTTTTATATGCTCTGAAACGTTGATTAACTATAATTATAGAAACACCTTGTATATTATATATAGGTATCATGTTCTATTTCTATCTACAAGCGCATTATGCTTTTATCTAAAGATAGAAATTGAATAGATATTGTGGTTTACAATCTCACTAATATGTTAGTTATAGGTACTTTATTTATTTTTTGAAAATTATAGACGCGTCGACTCATTAGCGTCTTGATTACATTAAATAACAATTAACTTAAAACTAAATGACATTACAAAACATCCATGAGCGGAGGCGGGATTCGTACCCACGACAGGCTGATCCAGAGGCCGCGACGCTAACCATTGGACCACACTGTCCTCAGTTACACTTTAGAAATAGTTGATACGCCATATGGAACTTTAAAGATATATAGCTAAAACTAACAACAGTAAACCCTCCTCTAACACAGTAAAGTGTCTAGAAAATGCCATGTTGTACAAAACCGTGTTATATGAAACCCATAGAGCCAATACAAAAAGGGGGAGTTGGTTCCGAAAACTTATTATACAAAAACATTTTTTTTTAAATCCATACAAGCAACTTCAATCTTATTAAAAATATTAACATAAGTGTCTATTTATACCAGAAAGCAAAAACACATAAAAAATAATTATTTTAATTTTAAACTTTGATAATTTTCTTCCTCATCACTGCTCGGTCCAAACATAAACGTTAGCGTGTAATTAGATTTCTAAATACGTACATTATTAGTAGAAGTACAGTGTTATACGAGGGTTTCCGAAAATTTCTAATCGTATTATGAATGAATTGTAAATTATAGACGCTCTACTCTAATCGTATTAGAGCGACACCGTGTTGTAGGATAGGTACCGTGTGTATAGGAAGGTTACATGTAGTTGTTATAAACAATTGTTTAAATAATACATTTTAATAAATAAATTTTGCAGTGAACGTTTAGCTTTTGAACTGCTCTCGTTCACATCTTTATAATTTGTGATTGAATCATTAACAATCTTGATCTACGTGACCTAATGTTCTTTTCTAAAAATCAACAACTCAATTACGCCCAACGCTGTTGTTATAGCTTTAAACGTCAACAATACAAAATATATATACAGAATGATCAAAAATGATGGCACACGTTTTTTATTTGATTTTTTTAAAACTGCAATAGAATACTTGCCTGGAAATTTTAATATGCAAAATGAAAATATACCTGTACATAAATTTGAACAAAACTCTAAAATCGGAGGAATATTGAACGATTCGCTGAAGCACAATAATTTATTAAAATTGATTGCTATATTAATTTGTCGTCAGTAATAATTATAATAAAAATTGCAACGTAAAAAATGCTTGACAATTTATTATAGTCCAAGAGCTAGCTGACAATTTTTGGTGTTATTTATTCAAGGCCTTATTTTTGTCAAGATGTTGAGGGAGGCATATTAAAGTGCTCTGAGTAAGGGATTTTGCTAGATAGCGGTATGGGAGGGATGCAGACCGCCCCCAACATATAACAAAAAGAATGGTCACAATTATTATTGCTTCAAGGCTGAAATTGTTTGTATAGCTTGACCCAGTAATGCCATTATAATTCACAGATCGATTGGTCAGTATTAAAAGGGTGGCAGATCACCCTAAACGTGAAATGTATGTTATTAGTTCAAGGTTCAAATTTTAATATGCTGTTACGGCGACTGTTTAAAGCATATATTTCAATTTGCAGAACAAAATGTCGCTATTAACCCCCTCTCTTAGAGGGAAACTTGCTCGCCTAGGTGTTTATATCGTTCTACAAGGGGGTTAATACCGACATTTTGTTCTGCAAATTGAAATATATGTTTAAAACAGTCGCCGTAACAACATTAAAATTTGAACCTTGAACTAATAATAAAAATTTCGTCGGGTACACGACACGTTTAGGGTGATCTGCCACCCCTTTAATATTGACCAATCGATCTGCAAATATTATAATGACATTATTGGGTCACCGACAAGCTATACAAACAATTTCAGCCTTGAAGCAATAATAAATGTGACTTTTTTTTTACATGTTGGGGGAGGTCTTCATCCCTCCCTTTCCGCTATCTAGCAAAATCCCTTACTCAGGGAACTTTAATATGCCTCCCTCAACATCTTGACAAAAATAAGGCCTCGAATAAATAACACCAAAAAATTGTCACTAGCTCTCGGTCTATTATACTTCAGATTTTCGAGTTTTGTTCAAATTGATGTGTTTTCATTCTGCGTAATAAAAAAATGCCATGGAAGTACCTTACTGACATATTTTCTATTAGTAAATCAAAAATTGATACTTCATGGATTAGACTGTGTAGGTTGAAAGTTTGTAACATTATAGCGTCATTATAAACAACGCTCTTACAACAATCTTTGATATTTTCAAGCTTTTTTCACATCTTTTCTGAACATATCATGGACGCAAATGCAGAATATTATTAGCAAATTAAGTGTATTATATTAGCTCTCTGAAGACAATATGTTCATACTACAATATCAAAATGTTCACGTTTAGTTGATTCAGTTTGATTTTTTATTTATTGTAGATTATAGACGCGTCGACAACTCAGGTCATTAGCGTCTTCAACACAACAAAATATAACATATTTGTGTATTAAAATCTGCCAGCCGGCATACACAAACCGACTGGTACGAGCTCGGGTCCCTGGGAGCGCTAATTCCCAAAGAACATTGGAATGCAATTGCGATAACAACTATATCTCAATGCCCCCCTGGGGGAGATTCAGTTTGATCTTTGAACAAATCCCATTTAGAAAAAGTGTTATATCTGCGCCGGAAACCAAGCTCCAGATTTATTTTAAAACACAAATTTGTTAAAAAATCCAAACTATATTAAAAATAAATAAAAACATAGTTTTTATTTATAGGCATGTAGATTGTAGGCGTCGATTTCTTGTTCTTATTTGATTTAAAAATCCCTCTATTAAATTTCTATCAAAACACAGTTGTAATTGGATCTCTGCCTGTATTTTAATTTTCCTATGGTTTTTTCGGGATGCCTAAACAGGAGAATACGTTTTTAGAATTTATGTCTGTCTGTCTGTACCAGCGCTTCACTCGAAAACGACTGAATGAAATTTGATAAACTATCAATAATTGTTACTCAAGTTTAATGTATAGAGGAATTTTTTTATCCAGTTACGCTGAAGTTGAGATCAAACAAAATCGACGTGCACGCGAGGAAAATCGTGGGTAAAATCTAGTACTGAAATAAAATCGAAACTACACCCCGTACATAGTATGAACAAGTCTTCATATAGCCAGAATACATAACAGTGCAGCTATACAAGCTGCTGCTATAGATAACAACACCAATTTCCGCTTAACGTTCCATAAATATTTTATTTGATTTGGCATTTACTTCCTTGCTTGATGACACGGATGTATTCAGAGATAATACCATGTATATGGTGTGTACTTTTTGCGAAGTTCCACAGAAGATTTTTAACATGCAAAAACACCCGACTACTATTAGGAAAATAATGTATTTCTAACAATTCAATACAGTGAATTTAACATCATCCGCTCAACAAAACATACACCATTATCAATATTTTAATAAAAAAAATTGAATTAATACAGAAAATTTTTCTAAATTAAAATATTGTTAGTTATGATAAGGGTTATTGGATAACATCCAATTGTATAATCCCATCCAATAACCCTTATTGTAAAAATCGTACAGCCGTCCTAAACTAAAATTCCATTGGTCATTACTGTTAATGATGTATGACTGTGTTCAGTGAATATTGCAAATTAAGTGAAACGATTTTCTCTAATGAATTGATGTTTTCCATAACTACCAGGCAAACAAAACTCGTCTATATTGCGTCTTAAGTGAAATTCACTGTATAAAAGAACTGGGCTAGTTTCCAAATTTATAGAATTGATTTCAAAATGCGTTAATTTATACCACATCAATTATTGGATAAATGAGTTCAATCCTACCTGGGCCACGAAGAATTCCATTTTGTGAGATTGAATTCCGAGCGAAAGGCATTGGGAAAATCACAAATAGATACTACTTTTTTACAACCCTGTCGCGAAATTCGATAAGAATACTTTTTGGTTCTCTATAAAATTACAAATAACATAAAAAAATTAACTCGCTACGCTAATTCGCTTCGAAGATCTGGTCATTCAAAGTTTGACCTAAAATCCTCAGATATCACCGAAAAATGCCATTTTTTATCACATTTTATCTCGTAACTTTTTTAACGAGGAAAACTCATATAGGAATACATGTATAATAAATTAAATAGGTAACTAACAAAAATGGAACTTTTTGGTGATTTTCGAGCATTTTAGGTCAAACTTTGATTCACAAGAACTCCGAAGCAATTTGGAGTAGCAACATTATATTATATAGAGAAAAAAAAATATTATTGAAAATAACGATAAATTTAAAATAATATGAACTAGCACTCGTTGTTGTTAACCCTAGCAGTTGGCGGCCTTAAATAAATTTTTTTTAAATCCCGGAGAAAATACACTCAATTTTTTCGCATACTACAATAAGTTTAAACATCTGTGAAGTATTCGTCATCCGTTTGTTATATATTATATAACGCATTACGATTATGTTTTCATGTTTTGTTTTGTTGAATTCCTCTGAAGCGTGATAGAATTTTCTGATAACAAACCTTTTTTATATATATTTTATACGTACATATGTTTCCTTTTTAGAATATTTTTGTCGCAAACCTTACTGCCGCGGAGGTATGAACTTTTATTAAATAATATGGTAATTTTTTAACTCACATTCTGCTCCAAATATTTGCTTTTAAAATTAACAATCTTTACATATACGAGGAGTAGCATAAAAGTAATGAGACTGATGTAACTTCCTAACTGGCAACACTGTAAGAACGGCCTCATTGTCTGTTATAAAATAATGAGATTTAACACTTTACATGACAAAACGGCACCATTTTCTGTTGGTGATATGCTCCCTTCCTAGCACATATTTGGAACAAGCGTGATTTATTTATTGCTTTATTAACCATAATATTGTTAGATACGGAATTTCTCCAAAACCGAATGCTCATGAGCAAAAAGATTTTTTTCTCTATTATTTTTGGATACAAAAGGCATCCGAGTTTCACCTCAGCCTCCATATTTGCCAGAACTTTCACAATGCATATTTTGATCGCTCTGAATTTCGATTTGCTCATATAAACCTTCTTTGGTTTTTGGAGAATTGTTGTAACACATTCGTACAGGTATTTTAGAAAAAATAAATTCAAACATGATCAGAATACGAAACGTAATAAGTTGACAAATGACTCAAATTATATTTAACTTAAATTTTATAATTAACTACCTGCAGTTAATGCCAGAAAGTTATCATTGTATATGTAGGTATTTATAAAACAGATTAAATCTAAATTATTGGTTCTATATCATTATAATGATTTCTTTAAACCATTTTTATGATATATTACAGCTTTGATAGCTAATATTATTATTGTGCCATTTATTATAATGATTCCTATGTATTATATTATTTTTTTTTGTCTGGCGATTTTGTAACTTGTTACACTAGTTTAAAAATAAATTATTCTATTCTATTGACTCGAAACTCATTTTGCATGTTGAGAATGGACTATGCCAACTGTGGTCAAACTGTGGCTAATGAGCAGCATGTGGCTCTTCAATAATTTTATTGTGGCTCAACTAATTTGTTATTTTTTAAAATTTCTAATTATCAAACTGCTTATTAAAAATTTATTTCAACACGACAAATTAATAATTAATAGGAAAAAAAGAAATGTAATAAATATGTAAAAATTGTCAAAATAAATATATTTTGATTCAGAATTTTTTTTAATTTTTATACTTTAGGTGCGGCTTCCAATATTTTTGGGTAGGTAACTACGGCTCTTGCTACAAAAAGTCTGGCCACCCCTGAAGAATGCTAACTGACAATGATGCGTTCTTACAGACTTACCATTTGAAGAATTAAAATATCAGTTTTATTACACCTCGTATATGAGTGTTAAGTTCGCGAGTTTGACATATTTTTTGCATTTTGTGGCTGTAGTATATTTCTTTCAGAGCATACATCTGATTATATTTTAAAAAAATTTACAACTTTGGTAGAGATATTTTTGCAATCGCGTGAGAATAATTTGCTATCGTTAGACAAGTTATTTTTTTACGTTATAAAATAGTCTCTACTTGTCGATAATTAGGTACTTGGTAGTTTAAATAAAAAAAAATTACGATAAATACATAGTAAACAGTGATGTCTGGTCTTAAAAAAATCTCTGATATATGAAGTTGTCTTAGTCTATAAAGGCGTTTTATTATACGTTTTATAGTAATTAAGTAATAAAAAAGGAACAGTTTAATTTTATAATAAAAATGTTATTTCTCATCTTTGACGGTAATTTAGATATTAATTATATTCGTATCATTATAAGACTGATGTCCATAATCAATCATTTGTACCTATGTAATTGTGGTTTTCGATGTAAATTTATTGGTTTTACTATAATATCTACCTAGGTGCACGTCTACGTTGACTGCGCCGGTGACACCTGTTATTATGTGTTACAGTGTTGGTAATAATACGCGAGGTTCTATTCATAATAAATTGTTATTTTCATGCTCATTTCTAGATCATTAATTATGATACCCTGTCAATATTGTATGTTTACTCTAATAGGACGGTTTAATTCTTTATTTATCATAGCTCGTTTCTATTATTATGCACATTAAAATTCACGTCTGCGTTTATAAGTCAGAGTTATTAGTCAAATTAGAATTTCATTTTAAAATAACTAAACAATAAAACTATAGTTGAATAGAAAAAATAGTATAACTAAATTTGCTTCCGTACAAGCTATGAAACTCTTTATTAAATAAAAGAGAAATTTGACTACATGTTTCGAGAGCTTAAGCTCTCATCTTCAGGTCAGAAGATTTAAAACAAAATTTTACAATAATTAAATAGTGTTTACAATGGCATTCTGTAAGAAGAAAAATTATAATTTAAATTTTACAATAACAAATCTGAGATGAAAATAAACTAGTTACAATTTTTAGGAGATTAATTTATTTTCATCTCAGATTTGTTATTGTAAAATTTAAATTATAATTTTTCTTCTTACAGAATGCCATTGTAATCACTATTTAATTATTGTAAAATTTTGTTTAAAATCTTCTGACCTGAAGATGAGAACTTAAGCTCTCGAAACATGTAGTCAAATTTCTCTTTTATTTAATAAAGAGTTTCATTTTGTACGGAAGCAAATTTAGTTATAGGGTAAATGCGGGAGAGATGCCGCGGTAGGAGAGACGCCGCATGGCTATTAACGTACCTATTTACCAATGGATCGTGCTACAAGTACGTATGTTCGTTCATTTTATCTTGACACATACGTCGCATGTGTTGAATATGATTTTGTGCGTATTTAAGTTAAAGTTTTTCGAAGGTATCTCTAAATTTGTGTGATGAAATTTTGTTAGTGGTTTTATATACATCTGGGGTGAAATTTTCGCAGCATTTCATGGTTTCAGAGGCACTTTTAGGGTCTTGTGAACACGTTTAAAATCAACATAACCTAACTTGACATTTGTTCTCCACCGCCCTTGCATGCGGCGTCTCTCCCAACAAAAAGGATAGTTGCCGCACTATGATTTGGGATAAACATGCCCTGCAGTAAAGTTGACGTCATGGTCAAATAAAACCAGCAGTCTACATGAGTGGAGCAGCATTGCCAAAATAATAAATCGATAATAAATACACAAAAGAAAAAAAATATTTTTGCGTTGAATGCTTTGATTATCACAAAACCACAAGAAAAGATGATTGGTTGGAAAGCCTTAATTAAATGCTTAGAATGGCTTCATGAATCTTGCACAATGTATCAAAACAAGTGCAATGCATGTTCCAGGGACGAATTACGAAAAATAATTTGGAAAGCAGCATAAAAGGGACTGCGGCATCTATCCTTTTTCGGTGCGGCGTCTCACCCAAGAGTGAAGGAGAGACGCCGCTTTGCAATGTTTTTTATTATTTTTATTTTAGTATGATTTTTATCAGAATTTTTATTTTGTTTTTTGTGTATAATTAAGGCTAAATGAATGTATTAGGTTGTGTTAAAATATAAAATCATAAAATACAATATTTACAAAATTATGATATTTTTTCGAAACGTGCGGCATCTCTCCCGCATTTACCCTACTATGTTTCTATTCAACTAAGTTTTTAACAAGAACCAATAAATCGAAGCAATCTATATACCTACAATAAAACTATACTTGCGGTTTTATGAAATCACGTTGCAAATGAAACTTTATTCCCAAAACCCTAAACGCTTTTAATCCGACATCGCCGAAAGTATATAATTTTGTTTACGTGGTTTTGGTAATGTAATTTGAACCCTAATCAATATGGAAACGAAAGTAAGAATGTCAGATTCCATCGTTGATGCGAGCAATGGGTATTTGATGTGCTGGTCGACTTTAATAGGTATTCGTACGATTATATAGTTATGTAGACGTACAATTATATAGTTATTATGAACATAACGTCACTGCTTTTCGATGAGTACTGGTCTGGTCGACTACCATCACACTTGTATGCAGTCCTACAATATAATTATGAACATAACGTCGCTGCTTTTCGATGATTACTGGTCTGGTCGATCGCTTCAATTGGACGTGACGTGATGCTCGACATACGTATCCGAATGAAAAAAACTAGGCTAAAAAAGTTTCACTTTAATAAGCTTGCTGGTTTGGAAATCTCTGGTTTAAGGCCAAATCTCACATGGAGACATAAAGCAATAAAATGCTGCTCCAAAAAATTTACGTGTTTTAAGTGCAGAAATTCTTACAAGAACGACGGGATAAAATTCAACACTATACAAAGAGCGTTGCATGTCTGCCGTTTCGAGTCTCGTCTCTATAATATGTAAGAATTTAATATATATGAAACTGTCGCGTTGCAATGCGTCATGTCTGCCGCGTCGTGTCACCATGTGAAAATTGGTCTTTAGTATGAAGAAAAACCAATAATAATAAAAATAAAAAGAGGTTTGGTGTGTGGGTAAAACCTCACTGCTAACTTCCCATTGAAAGCCCTTAGAGATTATAGAGACCAGTACTTTAGAGAAACTATATCCAATAGAGGTTAACATGTTTTTTTTGTTATAAAAAAACCGCCAATACAAATTTTTCGCAAACCTGATCAGGTGTTCATTATGTAATTAGGCGTCGAATGAAATTGTTCCGGAGTCGATATCGTTCTTTGTCCTCGAGATATGTGAGACGAGAAACATTTTACAACAATTTTATAGTAGTTTTTTTGTTATAAACAAAAAGCCGCTAAATGAAATTTCCTGCAAATCTAATCAGGTGTTCATTATACAATTATTTGTCGAATGAAATTGGTCCGGAGTCGATATCATTATTTGTTCTTGAGATATGCAAGCCGAAAAAAAAATTCACCAACGTACGAACGTACGTACGTACATAAACTCGCGACATCTCTCTAAAAATAGTAGATTCGGACTCTAGGGACCACAAAATGTGCAGATATGTCCAATTTTTCATTTGCAAAATCGGACCCATTACAATAGTGATGACACGTCATATACTGTGCGGAAAGAAAACTTCAATAAAAAAAAATATAGGTATTTATAAATCGTTTGAGTAAGAACCTCTGGCGGATTGTCGAAAGAAGACGCCTTGTGTTTCAAATACGTCTAAAAATGGTATCGCAACATTTGGCAGTGTGCATTGTTTCTCATTGGGGTGAGAAATTAGCTAGATATATTGCCGACTGATACATGGTTATAACACACATTTGAACACGTATAATGAAATCTATATTATACAGGGTGTCCGGATTTCAAGTGTACATAGGACATTTACATGGGAAAATGTTTTTTTTCAATTTCCTGCTTTCCTATACATTTTACAGAAAAAACATACATGACAAAAATGAAAGGAATTTATGTGTAGAATAAGACAGAATTTTTTTAAGATTTTTTTTTGTTTTTTTTTTTTCTTGAAAATTTGTATTTTCACTTTATCATCGTAATTAATACCTTAAATATCCTGACTAATACTCATAATAACTTTTTGTCAATTTTATCCATAGATTACGTTGGTAAAGTCAGAAAACAAGATAAAAAAAAGCAATTTTTTTTTCAAATTTTTTTAACTTTTATTTATTTACCCAAAAATTATTATGAATATGAATCAAAATAAAAAATAATTTCCAATTAAGTGCAGTGTACACACTACACACTATGTAAGAAATTATCATTAGTAAGGAAGCGTATTCTAACAAAATATATTTTTAGGTAAATTTTAGCTACAGCTTACGTTGGTAATAATAAAAATTCAAAAAGTGTGAAAAAAATAGATTTTTCAATTTTTTAAATTTGTATTCTGTTTTTATCAACGTAATCTATTAATAAAATTGACAAAAAAGTTATTATGAGTATTAGTCAGGATATTTAAGGTATTAATTACGATGGTAGAGTAAAAATACAAATTTTCAAAAAAAAAAAAACAAAACCTTAAAAAAATAGGTACTATTTTATTCTACACATGAATTCTTTTTATTTTTGCCAAGTATGTTTTTATCTGTAAAATGTATTTATAGGAAAGCAGGAAATTGAGAAAAACCACTTTCCCATGTAAATGTCCTATGTACATTTGAATTCCGGACACCCTGTATATATCCAATGTATTTGCGTGGAGGGGACTCCTCACTATCAACATGCACACCGCAGTTTATTATTAATGGCCTTTTCCCGCATCTCCGCTTGCGTAAACGTCGATTTTTCCCGCAGATTCACTCATGTTATTATCTCTATTATCTTTATTTCAAAACCAATAAAATAAAACAAACTTTAACTTAAATATTTCTATAAATAATAATATTGTCAGTAATTTTTCTATTATTAAGTTTCTTGGTGTATACCTAGAAGATACTTTAACCTGGAGCATTCAGAGTTCAGAAATTATAAAAAAACTGAAAAGTTTAAGTTTTCTTTTTCGTAATTTAAAAAATATTTTCAATTATTTGCGAGAAAATTACTTACAGTATCTTATTTAGTTAACAATTAGATTAACAATCAATATTGTTATTACTTCCTATACTGTACAAATTCACTATTTTAGTGAAATTAACATAAGGACATCAGACGATATTAATCGACATAACATGCCCTTATTAATTATTGTAGAAAGGCTACATAAGAAAAATTTAAATGCACCGCCGGGAATCGAACCCGGAACACCCAATATCGCGTCGGGCAAGTTTTCCAGTTACTCCACGGTGCCCATGGCGTACACTTAATCTTTTCTTATATATAGCACAAATACACCGCAAGTCCACAAACTGCGAGAGCTAATATTATTTTTATTTTTATAACAACACTAACTAAATAAGATACTGTAAGTAATTTTCTCGCAAATAATTGAAATTATTACTAGGCATATCCGGCCTATTTTGAGAAAAGCAACATTCATTGTAGTGTTGTTATAAAAATAAAAATAATATTAGCTCTCGCAGTTTGTGGACTTGCGGTGTATTTGTGCTATATATAAGAAAAGATTAAGTGTACGCCATGGGCACCGTGGAGTAACTGGAAAACTTGCCCGACGCGATATTGGGTGTTCCGGGTTCGATTCCCGGCGGTGCATTTAAATTTTTCTTATGTAGCCTTTCTACAATAATTAATAAGGGCATGTTATGTCGATTAATATCGTCTGATGTCCTTATGTTAATTTCACTAAAATAGTGAATTTGTACAGTATAGGAAGTAATAACAATATTGATTGTTAATCTAATTGTTAACTAAATAAGATACTGTAAGTAATTTTCTCGCAAATAATTGAAATTATTACTAGGCATATCCGGCCTATTTTGAGAAAAGCAACATTCATTGTAGTGTTGTTATAAAAATAAAAATAATATTAGCTCTCGCAGTTTGTGGACTTGCGGTGTATTTGTGCTATATATAAGAAAAGATTAAGTGTACGACATGGGCACCGTGGAGTAACTGGAAAACTTGCCCGACGCGATATTGGGTGTTCCGGGTTCGATTCCCGGCGGTGCATTTAAATTTTTCTTATGTAGCCTTTCTACAATAATTAATAAGGGCATGTTATGTCGATTAATATCGTCTGATGTCCTTATGTTAATTTCACTAAAATAGTGAATTTGTACAGTATAGGAAGTAATAACAATATTGATTGTTAATCTAATTGTTAACTAAATAAGATACTGTAAGTAATTTTCTCGCAAATAATTGAAATTATTACTAGGCATATCCGGCCTATTTTGAGAAAAGCAACATTCATTGTAGTGTTGTTATAAAAATAAAAATAATATTAGCTCTCGCAGTTTGTGGACTTGCGGTGTATTTGTGCTATATATAAGAAAAGATTAAGTGTACGCCATGGGCACCGTGGAGTAACTGGAAAACTTGCCCGACGCGATATTGGGTGTTCCGGGTTCGATTCCCGGCGGTGCATTTAAATTTTTCTTATGTAGCCTTTCTACAATAATTAATAAGGGCATGTTATGTCGATTAATATCGTCTGATGTCCTTATGTTAATTTCACTAAAATAGTGAATTTGTACAGTATAGGAAGTAATAACAATATTGATTGTTAATCTAATTGTTAATTAAAAAATATTGTTGGAACTGACGCACTTTTAATGCTTTACTATAGTTATGTATATTCAAGATTGAGATATGGAATTATTTTTTGGGTAACTCGTCTCAATCTAAAAATGTTTTCATATGGCAAAAGAAGTTACTACGAATAATATATGGTATCAGACCTAGAGACTCATGCTTACCTACATTTAAAAAATACAAAATATTAACACTTCCATGTATATACATTTTAGAAACACTTCTATACAGGGTGTCCAAGACTTGCGTTGTCGGCCGATATATTGATTTTGGGTGAAGATAGAAAAAAAGTTTAAATACAAAAGTTGTATAAATTTTAATGGTGTATAACCTAAAAATATTTTCAATTATACAGCCTGTCTCATTTAAACGTGGCAGATCAAAGCTATGTTTTTTTTAACCTAGTACCCTGTTTTTATTTGTTTTTTCAATTCTGCATCTAAATGTGAATAGATTTTGTAAGGAAAGCCATGCTCGAAAATTCAGTAATTTTTGAGTTATTCAAGTTTTTTAGAAATTTTTGACACTTGCAGACATTTACCTAAAATTTGACATAGCCAAAACCGAAACCTTTATCAAACTGAAATTTTGAGGATCACTAGATAATGGACGGACAAATCAATGTCTGTCCTAAAAAAATGAATTTATTATACAGGGTATTTAAAAAAATGTACTTTTTTTACCTAACTTCAATCACGTGTAACTTTTGATTGTTAAATACGAGGTTATTTTTTTGCTGGAATTGTATTCTTTAGGATATTTACTAACATTTTTATTAAGGGTTGTCCAAACCTAAACCTATTATTTTAATACGAAAATATTAGGTTTAGGTTTGGACAGCCCTGAATAAAAGTATTAGTAAATATCCTAAAGAATACAATTCCAGCAAAAAAATACCCTCGTTGTATTTAACAATCAAAAGTTACACGTGATTGAAGTTAGGTAAAAAAAGTACATTATTTTGAACACCCTGTATAATAAATTCATTTTTTTAGGACAGACATTGTTTTGTCCGTTCATTATCTAGTGGTCCTCAAAATTTCAGTTTGATAAAGGTTTCTGTTTTGGCTATGTCAAATTTTAGGTAAAGGTCTGCACGTGTCAAAAATTTCTAAAAAACTTGAATAACTCAAAAATTATTGAATTTTTGAGCATGGCTTCCCTTACAATTTCTATTCACATTTAGGCGCAGAATTGAAAAAATAAATAAAAACAGGGTGCTAGGTTAAAAAAAACATAACTTGGGTCTGCCACGCTTAAATGGGACAGGCTGTATAATTGAAAATATTTTTAGGTTATAGACCATTAAAATTTATACAACTTTTGTATTAAAACTTTTTTTCTATCTTCACCCAAAATCAATATATCGGCCGACAACGCAAGTCTTGGACACCCTGTATATAAAATTAAACATAGAAAGCGTGCAATACAACAGTGACGTACATGATTATAATACCAGACTTGGTCCCGCAATTAGACTACCAAAATGTAATCTAGAATTATATAAACAAGGACCACATTACATGGGTCAAAAATTATTTAATAATTTGCATGTATGTCTTAAAAATCTAAAACATCCAAAATTTAAAAAAAATATTTTGAATATATTAAAAGAAAACTGTTTTTATGACGTAACGTCCTTTTTTGATAGCTCTGTACATTGTGTTTGTACACCGATCGAATAGTCTCTCTTTTATGTTCTACTATTGTAAGATTACAACAACCATTTGTTTTTAATTTTTGTTAAAATATTATAATACTGTATTTTTGTTATTATGACGCTATTATACAGATTAGTCTGTCGCAATAAAGGAATCTATCTATCTATCTATCTATCTATCTATCCGTTTTGAATTTCGATCGTACACACTAATTAATAGACAGTTCAAGCCTCAAGCACGACGCGTAACCAATATATCAATACATACCGGTTCAGTAATCAATATATCAATACATACCGGTTCAGTAATGATTAGGTGTGCAGACGCGCAACTACCTATTTGGATATTTTTAATTTATAAAAATATTACAGCGGTCGTCAAACTCAATAAACATGGAAACTACTTTTGAAATTCAAATTATCTGGTAAGCTACTTACCTGTTTAAAATATTTTTTTTGCCATACCCAATATAAAATAGCTGCTTTACATGCGCATTTAGATATGTATGCATGTAAAGTGACTTTTGACAGGCCGGTGTGTGGAAACGTATCTTTCCCACACTAGTGTGGGCAAGCAAACAATT
The DNA here is from genome assembly GCA_039654895.1 of Mongoloraphidia duomilia. Taxonomy (NCBI): domain Eukaryota; kingdom Metazoa; phylum Arthropoda; class Insecta; order Raphidioptera; family Raphidiidae; genus Mongoloraphidia; species Mongoloraphidia duomilia. The sequence continues at coordinate 32,367,588 of CM077520.1, forward strand.
TTTATAGTGATTTATGTTTATTCGCTCTGATCCGCCCGCTATTTACCTACTGACAGCTACTCTCGGCCTACTATATAGACGTGAAGTTGACGACCCAAAATGAACTGTCAAATTTTTTTGAAAATACTGAAAATGAAGTGACAAGCAGCTATTTTATAGTGGGTATGGCAAAAAATACCATATACATCTCGTGCGTAATGATATTATGATTTATGACTCGTGTGACTGTTAAAACCCGCTATCGCTCGTTTTAATATACTGTCACTACTCGCCTGCAGTAATATACCTCATTACGCCACTTGATATACAATCTACTATATCATTTCAAATATTGACTAGGATTACATTACACGTAAAATAAATCAGGCTGCAACGGTTCACAACCTTTTGAGTTGTGCGAACCACCAATTTTATAAAAAAAAAATTTGAGGCCCACTAACTAAATTTACAAGTAAAAACTTCTGAACAACAAACCAATTGAATAATTCGATTGTTGTTAACAATCGAGTGACCCGATTGTTCCCATCTCTACCTTTGAAGCTCCGATAATATTTATCTTGACTTACACTCTCGACCAGCGTCTACGGCCCACTATCACGCGCTGCTCGCGGCCCACAAGAGGGTCGCGGCCCATAGGTTGGGAACCGCTGAATTAGAGCATTGGAGTTCCCACCTATAATAATAATTACTGTCGATAAAAAAGATGATCATATAAAAATCACCATTAGTTACAATTATAATTTTCTACCTATTTATTATATAGGTATCAATTTTTACATGAGCCACCGCGGTAGCTCGAAATCGACGGTTTGACGACCACTAGCCTTTTAGACCGACATGTAGGTTGGTTACGTTTCTGTTAGATGAAATACGGCTTGAGCAGTCTATGAGTGAATGGTCAAAGGTTTTGATAGGAAATATATCTTAACTCTAGGGTTACCAGGTAAAATTACTTTAATTTTAGATACTAGTTAATAATGTATCTAGTTTCATCCAGTCATTTTCCAAACAGACAAACAAAAATTCTGGAAACGCGTTCTCCCGTTTGGTAACATAAAAATAAGTCATAAATATGCAAGTAAATGACACACATTATAGACGCTCGACAATCGACAAGTCATTCGTAATTAATCGCAATTACAGACAAAGGTTTCTTTATGACTTTGTTTGTACATACTGAAAAGGTTTGCACATACTTCATGTATTTAAATGCAAAAAGTGTTTAACAGTTCAATATCAATCATACATTCTATATTTGCATAATATGACGTTATCTATAAACGGAAAAAACGAAACAAATATATTTATATACTATGTAAATCAGAGGCGTGCGCAGCATAAATAAATAAAAATAATGTTTTTCCATTCGTGTCTGTGTGTGAACGTATAGGATTTCCACAGGTAATACTTTGTTAAAACCAATTTTATATTTTACGTAAAATAATTTTTTGTCATAGGTACCTACCCACTATAAAATAGCTAGTGTACATGCCTCAATGGGTAACTTAAGAGACAGGTGTGTCGGAGAGTAACTTTCCCGCACACCTACATGTGCTGTCAAAATGTTTGAAAATCCTGAAAATGAAGTAAAAGCAGCTATTTTATAGTGGGTATGACAAAAAATACCATATATATCTATATCTCGTGCGCTCGTTTTAATATAGTGTCACTACTTGTGCGTAATATACCTCATTACGACACTAGATATACAATCTACTATTATATTTTAATCTGTCACATTTCCATACGTGGCGAGTTCCTCTTCGCTCTCGGATTAACTATTTCATATTCATATCTAGGATGTTAGGATTTGACCTGCGGCTTAGCTCTTATTAATGCCGATTTTGACAGCAACTATACTTAACTCTAACTAGTGGTTTGAACGCTTTAAAATGAAAACACTTTTTTGGGTATAGGGAACTTGTAAATGTGTAAATTCACCAAAAATTCAAAATCGTTTTTTGCACGATCACAAGATTTTCACTGTGTGCCCTGTATATGGAAAAATAAATATACCTATGTACATTTCAGAGCTGGGCAAAGCACCGCACCTATAAGTGCTTGAAGCACCGAACATCAAGTACTTTCATAGATGCTCGATTTATTCAACCAACAAACACTTTGGTATTCAAAAATGCTTAAAAAATATTAGGCAATAAGCATTTTAAAGGACCAAACTTCTTAACTTCCAACATTACAGTAAAAAATTCCAAAGTTCAAAACATACATTTTGTTATTAGATAGGATCAATGAAATATTATATTAAATAAAATAAATATATTAAAAATGTTTACAAGCATTAAAATGCTTATTAAGCATTAAAAATGCTTATTAAGCATTAAAATGCATATTAAGCATTAAAATGCATATTAAGCATTAAAATGCATATTAAGCATTAAAAATGCTTATTAGGCATTATTAAACGCTCTTTAAGCATTCTTAATACTTAATAAGCTTGTTGAATATGATTATTAATTAAGTAATTTATAATGCTTACGTGCTTAAAAAGTATCGAGTCATTATGCAAGTACTCTAAGTATCAAGCATCTGTTTTACAAAGTGCTTTCCGCATTATAAATGCTCAAAGCATTATTGCAATCACTAAGTTCTCAGCACTGCCCAGCTCTGGTAAGTTTTATAAAAAGCGATTTATGTTCATTTCTTTCATTTGTTTCGCTCGACACTGGTGTAAACGTTATATAATATAGTCATAGTTTATGGAACTGTTATGCAAAATACTCTAGAATTCATTCTCTATCATTTAACAGTAAAAATAGAAATACTTATTCATCCAGTAACTTTATGTATAACAATGAAAACATAACAGGTCTAGCGAAAAATAGTTTCCTTAACCATTTTTTTTTCTAGATAACAACGCATTAAGATTTTATTTCTACATTTTTATTATCTAGAGGTGGCTCTGAAATAATCATTATTCTAACGAGTTTATTTAATTTCGAAAATTAATTTATTTCTCAACTTACTTTCAGTAATTTTACCATTTTTTGTCTGTCTGATCGTCAGTTTGTTTGTTTCAACTTAACTAAAAAATAACTGAACCGATTTTGATCGAGCTTTGTTACTACATCAATATGGTAAGCATATAATATCATCGTGCTTCTATTAAAGGGGGCTGAGCAGGAGCCAAAAAACGACGTTAACGCGAGCGGCAATTTTGTGACCACAATATTGTGTTCAGCCGTTTTGATTGTGGATATCGAACAGGTTGATTAAGAGCTGGCGCTGACAGGCAATTTTTAATTGGCCGACTGTTCATTAGACCTTTTCATCAACGAACATTTTTTTCTGCGCATATGCCCAATTCCGCCATGTTTTTCGGAGACTGGTCATATTGACAGATGACAAGTGACTGATTTTGAAAAATGTAAAATTATTAAATAAAAAATATTAGAAGTGGTACAACAACCTAGAAAAATATTTGAGTACTTTTGAAGATAAACTATTTTTACGATAAACATTTATGACAGATAGCATTCTATTCTTTCAACCAATTTTCGTTTACTTCCACCCGTTTTCCGGCCATGGCACTTCAACCACCGTCTAAATTCAACACAAGTGTGTTCTTCCACTGCAGTTTTATGCACTAATTTAGCACCATCAGTAACATTTTCATTTAAATTAACATTGAAAAACGTTGCTGGCCCTGTCATTGCGGCAAAAAGTGTACGAAATTTTTTAATACCGCGATCATAACCATGGCGACGGCGCTTGCGCGTGCAAAATGATGAAAAGGTCTATTGTATGATTGACTACCAGGCGTTCTTATGACAATGCGCTCTGCACATGCAACTGTTTCAATCGGCCGACTAAGTCCCGTTTCACATGAGGCGTACGATGCGTTCTACGTCCTACGCTTGAGCCTCGGTTGACACTGAACAAACGTAAGTCCCGTTTCACATGAGGCGTACCACGCGCCTACGTCCTACGCCGCGAGTAGGACGTAGAACGTCGACTTTCTTTACACATGGTGTAAGTGAAGCAGTATCAAAATGGACGCGCAAGTGCAGTGTACCTCGGGCGTTGTTGCCGTAGCGCGCCACTTCTCATGTGAATTGACACACTTGCCACCATGCCCTGACGCCTGGCGTACCTACGTCAGACGCGCGGGCCAGGCGTGAGCCCGCGCCGTAAATTTTGCGCGCGCTGAGAGAATCCCATTTCACGCCCGCATCTGAAAGAAATATTTTGTGAACCATTTAGTTGGGTCTGTGTGCCGATTGCGCAATTAAAAATTGCCCGTCAGCGTCAAGCCTTAGTGATCGTTCTGTCAACAATTGCACTCTAGTTATTATTCGATTTGACAAGTGGTGTGACTCGAAATCGACAGTTAATGACTTGTGCCGAATCCTTTGTACACTTACATTATAAGTAGATGTAGCGGTTTTGTATACGTATAAGCAAGGAGAAATCGAGTAGAAGTCATCAATCATGTAGCTCCAACACAAGCCGTGAACATAAATTATTTTTAACAGGTTCTCTTTATGAAATCACGTTAGGCGGTATGCATTTGCCTTTTCCTTCACGCTTTTCATACTCTTACATACATAGTGTAACACCGAATGAAACAGAAAGTTATCTGAAAAAGTAAATGCTACAAAAAACAAGCTTTTATCTATTGAAATGTACTAAAACAGAAAAATAATTTTTAATAATTTTGGTTCATAATTATAAAAGCGTGGGTCGTGACTAATAAAGTATCATAGAGTTTACAACCCACGCTTTTATAATTATGATTCTATGAGCCTAAATTTTTAAAAAATATTTTTTCCGTTTTAGTACATTATTTTCAATAAAGGCTTGTCTTTTTAAAGTTTTTTTACTAATATTTTATTTTGTTCTTTTTAGTCTTTCAAAATTTTTACGATTAAAATATCTATTTATTAAAATTAAATCATTATTTAATTCTAAAAATGATTGATTCATGTACTGTCATCTGGAATACCTACATATTATGTTTATAAAATTTCAAATCGATCGGATATGTGGAAGTCGTTCAAAATTGACTTGAAAGATTTGAACCAATAATAAGCATATATATACTACATACTAACATAGCAAATTAGATAAAAGCGTCTAAAAAAGCTTAAATGTGAAAAAATGAGCCAAGCTCTTTTTTATCAATTTGTTAGGTCCCCAAAAAGTAGAAAATATCTAAAACAGTGCCAAGTTCCATTCCAATCTACAAACTCGAAAAACAAGATTTGGGACATACGTCCTGAAATAAATTTAATAGTGTCACCTCGTCAGGCTTTTACAATGGCAAGTTTGCAGTTTTTTAGTTAGATATTAAAACTTACCAAGTAAAAATCTGATGAAACGACACTGTATAAAATTTATTTCAGAACTTATGTTCCAAATCTTATTTTTCTAGTTTGGGAATAAAACTTGGCACTGTTCTAATTCTTTTGGTCGCCGAACAAACTGGTAGAAAATAATTTCACTTACGATATTGTTTATTTTACTTATTACTGGCATGCAGATTTAATAAATTATTGCACTTCAACTAATCGTTCAATGTGTCTCAGACTGTAGCTTAGATTTTTCGTTTTGCATAATAATAAAAATGCTGTAAAAAGTTCCATGCAAATCCTCTATTATATAATAATATTATGTTATCGTCCTTTAGTATGATCATTTATTTTTCAAACGATGTTTATTTAAAGATTCTATGCCTTCAAAAATGAAGACTGAAAACTTACTGTAACACCTTGTATAATATAATGCATGCATAATGTATATTAGTTGTGTAGGTATGTTTGTTTTGCTGTTTTGTAGTAATGTGTACCAATCTACTTACACGGTGTCTCCATTTTAATTGAAAAGTTTACAACAAACCCATCAGTTAATGGAAAGCACATAACTGGAAATTATATAATCCTTCACTCAATATTATTATGTCGTTTATTAAGATGAGACCAGGCTAATCCACGCTTACAGTTACAGTTACATAGAATTCATACTAATGCATAACGAAAAGATTAGTTTCAGCTCCCTGCTCCTGAAAACAGTAGGGAAAATGCGAGAGTAACTTTATTTTTAGAAAATAAAATATAGTAATAAATTACGGTTATGCCGCAACCGAATACGTAGAATTATACATTCGTGCATAAATATATTGTTACGGAAATTATTTATACCGTTTTATTATGTCCGTAAAAATACACTTTTATTAGCTACGTAGTTATACACGTACGGAACGTGCGTCGCTGTTCGCCGGAATGCCCCAATCCAATCCCCTCCATTTCCGCCTGGAGACCATTCGTCGTGCTGGCACAATTAGTTCTTGCCAGTGCCATTAGGCTAATACATACGCCTTGTTATTATTGTCTATGGTTATGGTAATTGTCTATGGTTATACGCCAGTGAACCTAAATCGGTTGTACAATAGTCATCACCCGAACTGAAGCGCCACTGCTCTTGATGCGTGTAACAATATATTACAAAACTGTTTTGAAACATTCTTATGTACCAAATCTATATGTAAAATTCCTACTCTTTCGTTTAGGTAGGTTTTAAACCGATATCTGACTTTAACTGAGCAAATTATAAACAAAAAACCGTTTGTCACGCATTTTCATGGCAATATTAAAAGCTTACAAAAAAAAATCAAGTTATCGAAATTTATTCAACTTTTAAATTGGATACCTACTTTATTTTTTCGAAGACCCGCTTTTGTATATTGCACTGACACATTATTTAAAAAATTCTACTACTAGCTATACTCAATTTTAATTGCAAAGTTGAATTACAATAAGGTTTTAGTCCGATAAAAGATGAAAGAGTACATTTAACCCCGAACGCAAACGAATTTGATCCATGATATTAAAGGACGAAATGATTTGATAACAAGAAAATCGCATTCTTCAATTTAATCACGGCCGATTCAAACAGGACACACGTTAAATAACTAATGCCGTGCTAAGCCGCTGTGTTTATTTCAAAATACCTTCGCATTCGAATACATACGCTGGTGAATGAAGATTTTTAGTCGAGTACTCATTTGTCAGGTTTACTAATTTTACCTAATTTAACGCAGATGAATATATGATTAATTAAAATATGTTTTATAAAAGTAATTACATATTCGGTATGTAAATGAAAATGACAAGTTGTTTTCTTAAACGTTTTTCCAATTATGATTAATTTGTCGACATATTCATTTAATTTAAAATATAAAGCAAAGTTTGCAAGGTTGTATTTTAATTATTTTTGTTTATGATATTTCTTATTTCGTTGACAAAAACTATAAATTTATAGTTTATTGGAAATGCAGTAGAATTATTATCCTATTTGCTTTATAAATAGGTAAGTTTTGATTCGATAAAAAGGATATAATCCTGGATAATATAGTTTCCGTTTTTGTATTTGCTAATTTAAAGTGTAAATAAGAAAACTTTACTCATCAAATATTTCGAAATAAATCTTATATTTAGTAAACAACTTCTACGACAAAATCTAACACGTTGGGAGTAAATAAACATCAAATACAAACAACAAATAGCAATTTTAAACCTCTGACCCACAAAAAAGAGATGTTATGTGCCTGGGTTGTATATTTGTATGTCTGTGTCTCTGTCTGTCTGTTATAAGTTTACATTATTATAAGCTTTTTTTTAGTTTTTACTTTAAAATATATCTTATGTATTTTTTTGTTACGCTTGCTCATAAAATTTAATTTTCGGGCGCTGTGTGGCGACCCGTAAGTAGCCGATTAAGAGAGACCCTAATTTATCGTTTATTTTACCGCAAAGTGACATTTTATTGTACTATTTTTATTTTACCGGACGAAAGTGGAAAAAAGCTGTAAAAAATGTTACTTTATCGACCGCTGATTTTGAATACATTTTTATTAAACTTCCATTTCTCTCAAATTAAATGTTCTGAGCAATACTTAGTACCAAAAAATATTGTATGCAACTTGTCCGCGAAGTAGCTATTCTGAGAGTTACAATTTTACGACATTTACCTAAGGTTTGTGGCCCATGTTTACGAAAACTCGTGTAATTTAAGGCACTTGCCTTCGACTCGCGGGACAAATTTTACAGTGGTTTTCGAAAAAACACGCCATAAACCGTAGGCTTATGTCGCAACATCGCGACTGTCGGTAAAACGCCACTTTACGGACACGTTACATAATTAATATTATCTATTTCGAACAAATCATAAATGTATTTTCTATTCATTATTGTAAGTGCTGTTACTGTGATAGGGCGCGTAAGTGAGACAGAAGATTCAATTTATTATATACCTGCCTCAGGCTGACCACGCGGGCTCGAAATTCAATTAAAATATTAGTTTTATGAGTAAAATGTCAAGTACGCGGTCCTTTCGACTACGCTCAAGAAAAGATTAAAACGCGGTATAAAGCAGTAGCTACTGCGGTTATCGTCATAACTATAAAAAACTTTTTAACAAAAAAAAACCTCCTTCAAAAAGTCACTAAAAAGAGGAAAATAATGAAATTTTGAGGTCTGCGCCAATTTAATAAAATATAAGTCGGTTAAAAAGTATAGTATAGTGATTAATATCTTCTTTTTAACCAACTTCATATTTTATTAAATTGGCGCAGACCTCAAAATTTCATTATTTTCCTCTTTTTAGTGGCTTTTTGAAGGAGGTTTTTTTTTCTTAAAAAGTTTTTTATTTTTTACTCTTTAGTTTCAAAAAGTGACATTTACCTTAAAGGAATCACACGCCGTTACTCACTTTTATTAAAATCAGCCGAACTACTGAATCGATTTTGATGAAATTTCTATGGAACTAATCTGAAAGTATATCCTTTCAAATAAAAAAATATTTTTCAGATCGGTTTATAAATGACGGAGTTCTGAGGTAACAAATATAAAAAAAAATACAGCCGAATTGAGAACCACCTCCTTTTTTGAAGTCGGTTAAAAATAGAAAATAGTTGCATTTGTCCGTCACAAAAAAACTCACCAACGGTAAGTTCTGGCGTTATGACTGCATACTTATTTATTTTGCTTGGAAAATCCGTACGAATGTAATTTTCCATAGAGATATTGTAGATAGAGTAGGGGAGCCACTCAAAAACACGTTGGTGTTAAAGATAGAGATAGAGAATCAATGACGTGTATTTCTATCTTTTTCTATCACATGTCAAAAGACAAAGAAAAGTGAAACTATCAGTTTTCTATCTCACCTACAGTTGTGCCTATGACTCTATCTGCAATATCTCTATGCTATTTTCAGCTCTCTACGCCGTTAACCCTTACCGATTTATGTTAGAGTAAGTTAGCCAGAGTAACTAAGGCTATATATTATTAGGCTACGGGCGAAACCGGGTCGAGCAGCTATAGTAATCTATAGAATTAAATATATTAAATTAATCTTCCAATGAAAGACCAGAGCGAAGAGGTCGCATATTTCTACAATTCTGTTTAAGGTCAACCAAAACCCCAAAAGAAAATACATTTTGCGCCGTTCGATCCGATAGGCCTTATTATTAGAAATATTAAATTTTGAAAAAGTATGTCATTCTCACTACAGTACCTACTGTCAAAGCATCGAAGTGTACCTACTTTCACGAAAAAAGGCATTCATAAGAAATGGTCTGTCAGATGTTAATTAACAAAAGTTGTCTGCCAAAAAATTTTTCCAAAAATGATACATTATTTACCATTGCGTAAATTTCAAGTAGGTGTTTCAAAAAAGTAAAAATTTATTTTTTTAGCTAATTTAAAAAATTCATTAAAATTCGCAATTAACAAATTTTTACTTGTCTGGCGGGTATAACATGTTTTTTCCATGTTTTCCAACCATTTTCAACTTTTAAATTTCAGATTTCAAATAATAAAACAAAAAAAATTCAGATGTTTGATGGGGTACCTTTTTGTACGATGGAAGCTTGGACTATAACAAGCTTAATGGAGCGGAAAAGCAATGAAACTAGCTAAAATATACCCGTCCCATGCATAAAAACGATACCGCTTATATTACATTGTGAAGTATAAGTGCATGACTCACTGACTATTATTTTCGAACCGTACTATAGTTTAATAAAAAAAAATGTTGAAATGGGTGACGCCTCACCTCTGGTTTATCCTTGTATGCATACCTTGACGGATAATTGTTTTATGTGCATAAGAATTCGATAATTTATTTCAAAATTTATTATTCAAAATTCTTTCCGCGTCACAAGTCAACCCAAACATTATAGCTGTCGTCCAATAAATTGAACAATATCTGTTTTAAATGTAACATACACCCTCTTATACAGATTATGTAGTTGGGACGCACAGTCGGTACGAAAACGGGGATAGTTGATGCAAAACACGTAGCTTCTATAAACGGATTGGAGTAGCCCCGGCGTCGTTGTCGTCGGTCGCCGTCGCGACTGTGATACTAGAAGCTTAGGTCGCAGAAAAGGTCGTCCGGGTGCATTTAATTATAAATGGCTGTAATTATCTTACAGCGATCTTTTGTTGATTACGTTACACTCGATTATTCTAATGCTTAATACCGGGCCATTGTCGGTGGAACCCCTACATATACAACAGTTCCATTGTACTGTAAAGGCCAACGTGCACTAGATATCGAATTTATACAGGGTGTTAAAAAAAAGGGTATAATATTTTAGGGGCATATAGTATGACCCAAAATAAGTCGAAACATTTTAATAAACATAGGTCCGCAAACGAACCGTTAGTGAAATATTTCCACTTATGTGTGTAATAACTTTTTATTTTTCAATAGAAGAGGAAAGGAAGGCATGGCGGAGTCGCAACTGTTTTCTTCTAACTAGAAAGCATAACACGACTTTTTTTGAAAAAAGTTCTACAGATTGTATCAAATTAAACCTGTGCATAGGGCATTCTGTGTGTAAGACAGAGATTGATACATAAAGCAATAAGTAAGAATGAGATAAATGATCGCTAATAAAATGTTACGTGGTTACTGTAAATTAAACTGATAAAATATTTACATTTTTACAGCATAGAAGGAGCGAAAAAACAAAGATGACGCTATTAGGTTGTATAAATATTATTTATTTACAGTAACCACGTAACATCCTAGCGATCATTTATCTCATTCTTACTTATTGCTTTATGTATCGATCTCTGTCTTACACACAGAATGCCCTTATATGCACAGGTTTAATTTGATACAATATATACAGGGTGGCCCAAGTTATAGTAGCAATAATTCACCATTCGATGGTCCATCGAAAAATAAGTAGACATGCATAATTTTATTTTTTTCCAAAACGCTTCCTAAGGGAGATACAGCCTTTCAAAGTCCAGTTTTAAAAATCAATACTAACAAGTGTCATAAATACCAAGTATCACCTACTTTGTTGGTTATTTTCATAAGTTATTTATTTGTTGTTTTTAATTTAATGAATGAATTATTTATTTGAATTCGTTAAACAGTAAAAAGTTTACAATTGTTGTACAAGATTCCAGACCTATTATTTTCATAGGTGCAGGCTATTTTAGAAGTGTTCTAAACTTTCAACTCTAATTATCTCGTAAACGAAGCCTCAAATCGAAATTTTGCAAGAGTGACTCTTTTTTTCTAAATTGAACAGGGAATTCGAAAAAAATGTTATTCTTTAAAAATATCCAATGGCGCATAAAATAGAGCGGGAAAAGTGAAACAACCCCCCTGTATCTACGCCACTTGACAATTTTGACAAAAGTTACTTACGTCAAATAATGAGTATCTATTGCATAAATACTTGTACCAAATTTGGTCAAAAACGCATTAATGACCTGAGAGTTAGGACAAAAAAAAGAATTTTAAAACTGAACTTTGAAGGGGTGTATCTCCCTTAGGAAGCGTTTTGGAAAAAAATAAAATTATGCATGTCGACTTATTTTTCGATGGACCATCGAATGGTAAATTATTGCTACTATAACCTGGTCCACCCTGTATAGACTATAAAAATTTTTACAAATTGCCGTATGAAATGAAAATCATAAACAAAACAGAATATTTTAAAAATAAATTAAAAAAACATTTTTGAAATACTGTGCCATATGATTTAAAGGATTTAGAATATGTATTATATTTTTCTGACGTTTGTATCCACATTAATGGCATTTCAATAAAAAATTATTATTATAGGGTCAGTAATCTTGCTTCGCTTCGCCACGTTTTCATGCAGTGCGTGTTAACAAATAAGAATATCAGTGATTTATAATTTTTCCATCCACGGAGTTTTGTTCTAGTGCACGCTGACCTTAATGGTACTTTCGACTTAACGAAGGTTCGGCATGGAATAATACTTACGTCTTACTATGTAATTCCACTTTTGGGTTAAAATGATCTTATTTGTCAGGGAAAACTCATGCTTATCTGCGTAGAAAATCACAAAATTTCACTATCGTAATTTCACATGGGTTAGACGAAGATGATCTTTTTAGCATGGTAAATAAAAATTGATTTTCCTATTTTAAGGTTATTTACTGTCAGGGTACGAATTAATTTCAATTTATTAGTAATTTTAAAGTCACTAAATACAAGGATTATATGGTCTTAAGAAGAATCTTTCACTGATCGCCAAAGACACCCTGATGTCCATTAACACCACACACAAAAAATACCGATTATAAAATCACTCTAATAATATTTTAAAAGAGCAAAACAGACGTTCACTCTATACACTCTCCCGATCTTATTTTTGATTTTGTAGGGTTCATTTCAGTCTTAAATTAAAGATAAAATATGCATCTAGGCGCGCTACTTGACACTATAAAAAAATGAAAAACTTTTTAAGGGAACTGACGTAAAACTATCTAATATTCACAACTCAAAAATTTGGTCGGAGACGTCCCAAAAGTGGACAGCTAGCCTCACTTTAAAAAAGTACGATCGCAAGCGTGTAAAAAAGTTTTAGGCGGGAGAGAGCATGTTTAGACCCAACTTAAAAAATAAATGTTTGTGAATTAAATAAAAAATATCTGGGTGGCCGAGCTTTGCTCGGATGAGTTCAATAAAAACAGTACTTAATATGCTGTGAGATATTATTTTCTCAGAATATTATTCCGAAACGAATTTATTTCTGTAACATAATTTAAAATAATTGTTTCTGATATTTTAACTACCTATGTGTATTTTTAAGCGTAAAAACTAAGTATCAACTTGAATCTAGCATTTTTTCCTGTAAATATTATTTAGGTCGCCATTTTCAAATCTACCGCCGTTATTGTTTTGTTGACTGAAAAACTCGCAAAAACCGATTTTTATAGATTGAATATATTGTAAAAATGTTCGGATCAGATGAAATTTTGCTCGCCCGTTACCATTTTAACAATCCAATTTTAAGCATTAATACCAAATATCAACTTTATCGAAGTACTTTTTCTCTGTGATGTGATCTTAACAACTTCCAGTAAATTTCAAATACTTTTTTTGGCATAGGTACCTACTGAAAAACTCACAAAAATCGATTCTTTTAATAACAAACGTCAGACTAACCTGCGCAAAACTTTTTTTGCATGTATCTTCACCATAGTTTTTAAAAATCGATGTGTTTTGATACACATGCCGCGGCGCTAGAAGTGCGGTCCTCTGGGCCGCCGTGCCAATTTTTAGATACGCAAAACTTTTTTGTACGTATCTTAACAATAGTTTTTAAAAATCGATGTGTTTTTATACAGACCCGCGGCGCCAGAAGTTTTGTCGTTTGCCGTTTTGTCATTATTTACATATTGTGCAAGACACATTAGTGTTCATTTACAATTTTAACACTTGTGATATATTATATAAAATCTATGTAGAAATAGACTTCGAATCAATCTGACTTTAATTGAGCGAGTTATAATAAATAAAAAAACACCTTTTTTTTAATTGCTCCCCTCTGGAACCAAAATTCCTACCTAGATCAATTTCTCTCCCCGAAAAATCCTCATTCTGTAAATTTCATCAAAATCGTTAGTCGTTTTTGAGAAAAAAAGGTCTAGGTAAGATTATACGTCATACTACATTTAACGTACCTACTTACCTATACTACATATTTTATATAAGTAATATAAAAATAACATACCTATTTATTTAAATATTAGCTAAAACTACTTACATAATTATGTTTAGATTTTATTGTTGTTATTTTTTTACTTTTCAGATAATTACTGATTATTTTAATAAGTTAAAGATTGACTGTCAAAGTAATTTTGACATAAATAATGAAAATAGTTTGTTTTTTCCAAAGCCTACTCACAATACGACACTGTTTTATGACGTTAAAAAACTGTTTTTTAAAATGATAAAATCGATAGGAAAACGAATTTTTCCAGGGATGAGACTTAGCTATATCGATTTTTTGCCCCCCGAAACCCCTTTTCGGTAAATTTGATCAAAATCGTTAGAGCCGTTTTCGAGAAAATATTTATATAGGTACATAGAAACATATATACAAGATTTACTCGTTTAATAATATAGGGATTCTGAAGATGTGCAATTTGTTAGAAACTTAAACTGAGCACGGATGAGTGCATTTTTGTTTTACAAAATACGAATCAACTTCAAATGTTTTTTTTTATCTAGATACTTATGTTCTCCGTTATTTTCCAAGGCTAATGACAGAACTTCCATCATTTACAAAAAGACATTTAGAAGTTGTTCAGCTGTAATAATGTATACTTTTCAACAACAAACGTAACTGTTGCAAAGTGGAAACTTGGTATATATTTTCGTTTAACGGTAAATCTAATAGTATAAGCGTGCGTTTGTTGGATAATGGCGTAACGTTGGTCAACCGCAGTCGGTTCTGACGGACACTGCTCGTTTGTCGTTTGTTTCACTCATACGTGTTTTGTTTTCGTGTGCGTACAACAAACACAGAACAACATAACTGGCCGGGCCGGGGCCATGGTGGTTGTTGTTGTTGTTGCTATAGTAAGGGCGCGCTTGATTCTCAACAAATAATGTACTTTAAACGTACAATTACACAGATGATTGATGACGATATGAGTGGTCATTTGGCCGGCTCTCCACACACTCGAAACGACCTGTGCGACTTACAGCTGCCGTTTGCCCGCACATAAAGCCCGTATCACATCTGACACTCAACAGTTAAAGGGTCATTCTCGTCTCCCAACTAGCGTTAAAAAACGTTTTTTTTTTTGATCGAAAGAAATATAGTCTAATCAATAGATACATGATAAAAAGGGGCTTTAACTTGCAAAAGGTCAAGGAAAGTTAAAACTTTACGGAGTTCTTAAGGTTGATATACCAAATAATATTCTGAGTTTTCGACCTTGAGAAGTTGCCTCTCGCGCCGCCATTTTGAAAAATGGCGGCCGAAATCACATGTTTTGCTGCAGTTATCTCGGAAAAAATTACATGCGGAAAAACGATTTCCAAGTGATAATTTGTAGTTTATTCGTAATTTTAGTCACATTTCCAACTGCAATTTATTATTTAATTAATATAATACGTATTTTTTGCAGTTGATCTATGCGTATTAATGGTTATATGATAAATCACCTTGTCATATAAGAGACTGTACGGGATACAATTGGCAAAAGTGAATACGAACTTAATTTGCAAAACATTTATGGCCAACGTTTCGGCATCCGAAAATTATGCCGTCACTTTTTCCTTTTCTCCTGTACAGTCTCTTATGATGCATATTTATGTATGATTTACTGTGTATTGAGACGTATTGCGGACACGAATAATATAGAATGTATGGAAAACACCCTATTATTTCAATGTTATAAAACATATACATTACTGAAGGTTCATTCTCGTGTAAATCTTTAAATAACAGTCGTTTCCACTCAAATCAAACAAAGTCTCCAACTGTGTAAATAATAAAGTGGAAAAAGTATTCTGGAATAATACGTTATTTTTACTATCCCTACCTTGTTGTGATTAAATTATGTTCTGTATATTGAGACTGCGTGTTTACTTACCTGAAACAAAAAAAATAAACATTATTATAATGAATAACAGTAATTAAATAATTAAGTATTAATAAACAATTTTATTCAACACGTGCACGCGTTTTGTTTTTTCGTGTCTGTAAAGTGGATCTTAAATGGCGGTTTATTGATTGGTGACTTCATGATCCCTTAACAAACGATTTTGTATACTATAATGAAAAACACTTGGAAACCCCGTTATAATGAACCACTCTTTTCGATGCTATAATGAAATATGGTTACTATGATGGTAATGAAGTAAATAAAATATATTGTACTGCTGTCAGTGAATCTAGGTGTTTGACATTAATTCAATAAAGCTCTAAAACCATGCATGTGTTGAATAAAGTATAGTGTGCAAAGCGTGTGCTAAATCTTTATGAATATCAGGCGCGATGTTTTCAACACTCGTATTCGACTCGCAAATGCGTACTCGCTAAGGCTCGTGCGCGCTCGCCTAATACTCGTGCTGAAAACATGCCTAACGCATAAAGATGTATTTAGCACGCTAGTTGCACAATATATTAGTATACAATGTTAAAAAAATCTAAAAATAAAATACAAACATTTTTAAAGGTATGTATATTTAATTTTAATAATAAATTTGAAACAATATGAACTGAAAATTATTTAAATGCCAACGTGAAGAATAAGTTCATTCTATATAAAATTAAATATTTTCCAGCGTTTATTTTTGGCCACCCGGTTCATTCAACGAAAATATTATATATACCTATAATGTAATGTTATAAGAAGCTTTCTTTTTTCTCATTCTGTCTTTCAAATTCATTTTTGGTATTACCAAGAAGCTTTCAAAGATTTTCTCTCTGATTTCTGTTAAACAGTACCTGTAGAGTGAAGGTACCTATATTAAAACTTTTATGTGATAAATTCGCTTTTTGACCAACTGGCACTTATGATGTTCGCTCAATTTTTATTTTGTTTTTGATTTGTATAATATTACCATTTGAGATTTTTGGCAAATTGTATTCAAATGTGCCATTTTAGATATTTTTAGTACATTTATTTAAAGTTCAATAAATTTGTGACGATGCGACCAATTCAACAAATGTATTCAAATTTAATTAAAATCAATAGACGTTTCGACCAATATGTTGGTCCTTTTCAAGCGATATAGAACTGAATGTCAAATAAGAAAAAATTTAAAAAAAAAAACATTCACGCTTATGATCTCAGCGGTTGAGCGTCTATATTCTACAATCTATATCTATCAAAAATTCAGAAGGTTAACTCAAGTTGATTTCTGAAGTTTTTGATTTTTTACTTATTTAACATTCAGTTTTATATCTTGAAAAGGACCACCATATTGGTCGAAACCTCAAGTAGTAGACGAGCGCACACGAGTCTTGGCGAGTGTGTATCGCGAACCGAATATGAACGCAGAAAGCATGCATCTGACGCATAAAGATGCATTTAGCACACTAATTACACAATATATTATTGTTTGACATCCTATACTTTGCTTATGATTTAATACTATAATAATATTGAATTTTACAATTTACTCCATTTTAGTTTATGACACGTTAGACGTTAGTTTTCAGTCAAACTTCCGCCTTTTACTTTTTTCGTGTACTGAAACATTAAGACATTGCTTCACGAAATAAAAATATAGTCGCTTTGGTCTAATGACGTCAAAATAACACTTTTAAGAAAATTACTTACGAAAACAATGGAAGAGAAAATAAATGGAATAAAAATAATAGTCTTGCCAAACGCTATGAACCATGTCGAACGAGGCTAATATCTATAAAAAAGATCTCGAAAACAAAAGTTGAACAATGAACATTCTATAGGTACCTACACAAAAAATTAGTAGCAAATATTATTATCCAAGTGTGCAAGCTTTCACGGCCGGCATTGTTCCAAGTCTTCATGGTTTCCGGGCTTGTAGGCCGTGGTCCGGTGGTATTTCTACCTGACGTTTCGTCTACAACTGCGGTAGACATTCTCAATGTCACACTGACCTGTGAGCCGCCAAGGAGGACACTTCGACCGCTACCACATCGCCTTTGAGAATGTCTACCGCAGTTGTAGACGAAACGTCAGGTAGAAATACCACCGGACCACGGCCTACAAGCCCGGAAACCATGAAGACTTGGAGCAAATATTATTGTCAACTTCTGAAAAAAACCGATTTAATAAGTATTTTTAAAGGTGTCGAAGTTTAAATGGGAAATAAATATTTATTTTTTGCGAAAAATGTTTTAATTTTCCAAAAAAAATGTATGTTATACCCTATTGAAATTATTACCTAAACGTCCTGTATTTAGTGTTTTTTGTGTCTTTGAAAAATAGAAATATTTTTATATAGAGACAGTCATGAAGGTGAATTTTGAAGTTTTTTCTTCGAATTGTATTTTAATTTGGACTTTAGAGGATTTATTCAAATTTTCTTAATAAGAAAAAATATTTTGATACAAAAGTTCCGAAAAAGCTCTTTTACACTTCATTAAATTTTTATTATAATATATATAGCACAATAATTTCAATGAATGATAAAATTATAATAACAGTGCTGTCTGCTTGATATTAAAACAAACCACTTCCTGTACTAAAATTAAATTTAATTCGTTGTAACAATGTTGATACAAATAGATTAGAAAAGGAAGGCGTGACGGAATCGCAAGTGTCTCCTTCTAACTAGAATCTGCGTTAAACGTACGTTGTGAATTGAATCAGTCTTTCCCTTCCCCTTCACCCATTGACACGACACAACCTGTCAAATTTCATTCTACAGACATAACCTCGTTTTTTTAAGCATGTCGTCGTTAATAATTAAAGCAATTTGTATGGGATGGTGTCTTGTACCTGACTGCAGTTATAATGAAAATTATGACTGCAAAAAGTTTAAATTTCCAATTGAAGAAAAAGTTAAAATAATATATATGTTACCGGCAATCTGTATAATACAGGCATTGTATACAATGCCTAGGCTATGTATAGAATGCCTTGAGCCGGTAGGCAAAGTATGAAATATTGTGAATATTAATATCTATTATATGCTTTGCCTAGGCATTGTATATAATGCCTCGGCATTGTATAGAATGTCTGCTGGTCCACCGGCAATGTGTGAAATAAATTGATATTGGTCTATATTTATGAGTATTATGTAATTACCTACCTCCTTAGTATAGGGACACATCTGCCGAACGTTCGGCGGCGGAAAGTTCAGTAGCGCAAAATTACCAAGGATATGACAGCGGATAGTTCAGCCTAGTGTGTCATACGTAACTCACTCGTAAAATACAGTACACGCGTGTCACAGATGTGTCCCTACACTTACATACAAAATGACGAACCAATAAAACACCATAATAATAATAATAATAATAATAACTTTATTCAGAAAAATGTCACAATGACAAAGAATGCGTCAGTCAAGAATATACAATAAATGTGATACATAGTTCAAAAAATTTGGTATGGGCACTTATCAATAAGATAATTTAAAACTTGTGTTTTAAATACTTTGTAGCTTTTGAGGCCTACAATTTCGGCTGGTAAGCTGTCAAATAGTTTGACAGCTGAGTAACGGGGTCCCTTAGTATATAATGCGAGGTGATGTTCCGGAACACCGTGATTGAATCGACCTCGGGTATCGTAATTGTGATCCGGCAAATGGCGGTGAAAAAGGTGTTTATTTTTGAATAAAAAACAAACCGATTTTAGTATGTATATCGCATATATTGTCATAATTCTGTATTTAATGAATACTGGCTTACAGGAGTCAGTAGGCTTTAGATGGAAAACGAGTCTGAGTATCTTTTTCTGCATTATAAAAGCCCTTTCAATATCAGGAGACTTACCCCAGCACATAATCCCGTAGTTTAGAACAGGAGATATAGGCGTAGTATGCGGTTAGGCAAGTTGAAATGTCACTTATAGTGCGAAGGCGGAAAATGAGATATTTAAGCTTGGATAATTTTGAGCATACTTTAGCGACGTGTTGTTTCCAAGCAAGATGGTTGTCAATGGTGACGCCAAGAAAGTTAAACGTGGACACTACATCTATAGGATCACTATCGATCAACAGGGGGACATCAAAGTTAAGACCCGGTTGTTTGGCTGAGAATAGCATACACTTGGTCTTGGAAGTGTTAAGCTTAAGCTTATTATTGCCAGTCCATTCAGATATGTCCTGGGAAGCCTGAGTAGATACATCATACAGCTCTTGTAAATTTTTCTTCCGTGTCAGTACGGTTGTGTCATCTGCGTACATAACAACTGCAGATGAGTTACAAAGTGACAATGGCAGATCATTGATAAATAATAAAAAAGTAAAGGACCCAACGAGGATCCTTGTGGCACACCGCAAGAGATGTGGCGTGCAGATGATAGGGAGTTAGAGCTGCCACCTGCAATTAAAACTTTCTGGGATCTATCGGCGAGGAAGGATTGGACCCAGGCCAATGTTACGCCGCGAACTCCATAAGTCTCAAGTTTATTAAACAGAATGGTGTGATCAATCGAGTCGAAAGCACGTGAAAGATCGTAAAATGTAATTAGGGGCTTATCACCTTCATCAATCGCACAATACAACGAATCAATAATGCTAAACATAGCAGACTCTGTGCTGAGGTTGTGCAGAGACGACCTATTCGTGGATCAATTTGAGTCATATACGTTCCTTCGTGGAGTAATCGTAATAAAAAATATTGTAATGAAATAACAACAATACGGTACCTAATTTAAATAAAGGTCATTGAACCGGCATATCGACAATAGTGAAACATTGTTTAAAATTGTAAATAAAATATGACAAGGTCATCAGCCGAAATAGAATCAGATGTTGGTGTAGTAACAAACATAGCGGTGTCAAGGACAATATAAAATCGGTTACCATAACAACGGGAGAGAAGTGTAGATACAGATAATAAGGGGGGGACGAACGGTAGCTCCTGACGGACGAAAATCGCTTGACTCGACGTGAACTCTAGGCAGACACCGTGAGATTAGACAAGACCGATGGGTAATTTTCGATATGTAAATAATTTCAGACAAGTCAATTGACAATCAGGACAAGTGACTCAGTCTGTTGTATTATACGGCCATCAGCACACAATAGGTTTGAAATGTTAAATGTTTGAACGTAGGTAAATAACAGTCACAATTAACGGGCTGATGTAGGGTTAGAAAGTAGCGCCAACGTCGCTTCGACGCGACGTACACTAGCTGACTCGACGTCACGTGAGTTGGCTAGTCAAATTGCCGGGAAAACCGACCCTATAAAAAGGGCAAAAACGCTCATAATTATTCATTAGCTCCGGAAACTTGACAGAATAAACAACTCTAAAATATAGATTGATGAGCTCCTGAAACTTGACAGAGTAAACAATTCTAAATACAGAGTATCGGACTAATCCCCGTACGGCTATTCAGCTTATAAAGTATGTGGTATTTTTAGATTAAGATAATATTTTTATCAGTTAATAAAATTAACTCCAATAATTGGATGCAATGAAATTGATTTAGGCATCGCGAAATGTAAATGAATCTATGTTGAGTTAGCAACGATAATAATTGCATTATGATAATAATAAATCAAAATAAAAGCCAAAGCGCTTAAAAGTATGATAATACAGATTAAATAAAGGTACGCTAAATATTGATTGAATAAATAAATAAATAATATTAATATGATAATTTAAATGATTTTACAATTAGAAAATCTAATTCAAACCAGCGGTTTTAAACTAGCTAGAGATAAAATGTTGATTATAGGTTAAACGTTTATTAGAAACTTTAAATTTAAAACTTATCGAACCTTGTAGTTTTTTATACTATAGTTATTTAGTTCATGAAGTTTTTCAATTCAGGTATAAATTGACAATTATACGATAACTGTAAAATTCGTGTTGTTACTGAATAAATTATATTAGAACGTTGTTTGAATTGAACTTACTTGTTTTGATGAGTTGCCTTACTTATTTCAGCCACACAAACACACACCTTACACTACGTCAACACGTACTACACTTTCCCACATCCGAATTGCTGGGCGGTTCGCCAATACTGAGCAACCATTTTGGTGTGGCAGTCCAGTAATCCGGCACACATCTAGTACACTTCACTCGATTGTAATCCATCTGGATCATAGTTCCGGCCTTGTGTCTGGTGGGTTACACTCATACACAACCAATTAGGTATTTAAGTTTAAAAAAAATTATTAATTTTTTAATTTTTTCTGATAATTTAACATAAATAATATTGAAAATCGAAAAGAAAACATTTTTTAAAGCTATAGATAAATTACTAAAAATTAATTAAAATGTATAAAAATTTAAAAAATATCACGTGACTTCAAAACGCGCCAGGAATGTTTGTGACGTTGTTATGTTAAAATGTGTCTGCATTTGTTGGTATTTGTGTATATGTATTACACATACTATCAAAAATAATACATTTTTAACTTCGTAACCATGGATACAAAGACCATAGATAACATAATGACGTCACACGCGTTCGGATTCTTTCGGCGCGTTATCGGAACTGAGTTTAAAAATTAATTTTTATTTAAATATAACTTTTTAATTAGTAAGCAAAAAAATTAAATAAAAACAGTTTTGCTATAAAACTTGTATGGGTCCTTCCATTTAAGTAAAAAAAAAAATTCATTTAAAAACCCAATTAGGGGTAGTAAATGGGATCTTGACCCTTGGCTCTGAGCAACCAAGCGAAGGCACAGATTCTGTTTGCTATCTAACACGACACCATTCACCACAACGACACCGTACGCCCTACAATTAGCGAAGTGAGTAAAAGTAAGAATAAGTGAGTAAAGGTAGCAATAAGTGGACACTTAGTTGTCCTGGCATCCCGAAATCAATCAATCAGAGGTGTGGTGAAAGCCCATGTCCGGTCGAACACGACCGTAATTTCACTGCAGTGGCGTGCTGCCGGGCCCAAGGGGTAAGTTGATAAGACGCCAACACGGTTGTTCAAATCACCGTCAGGCGTTCCGGCAGGTAACAGCTGAGGGGACAAGCTGAACGCGATCACAAGGTCTGTGCGAAAGCCAAACTGGCTGGTCGAAAACAGACTAAATTTGTTTAAGTACGAATTTAATCGCACTTCATAAGCTTTTTCAAATAGTTTCGAGAAAGATGACAATATAGCGATTGGACGATAATTTTCGCATAGTAAACTATCACCTTTATGTTTAAAAATTGGTAAAACCTTAGCTACTTTAAGTATTTCAGGAAAAGTGCCCGTACGAAAAGACATATTAATAAAATTTGTTAAAACAGTTAAAACAGAATAATATCAGATTGCTCAAAATCAACTTTATTGAATGATAATGTTAGAGAACTTCTCTTTTTTGCAATAGAATTGTTACATTCCAACGTATTTTTTAATATTATAAACTTACTTTTGAGTTATATATCAAAAAAATATCCATTTCAAATTTGCAACACTCATGAAAAAGGAACTTGGTACCTATCTATAACTTAACTAAGTAAATCAGAATAAAATTTAAGTGAAACTTTAACTTTAAATAATTTGGGCCAGCAGTCTCATTTGGTTAAAAATAATCAGGTCATATAATTAATAAAAAAAGGAACTTATAGTACCTTCTTATAACATTAGTAATATTAACACATTGCCGGCTGCTCATTCGGCATTGTACACAATGCCTAGGCCAAGTGTGAAATAAATAATATTTCATACATTGCCTGGACGTTTTAGGCATTCTATACGTAGCCTAGGCATTGTATACAATGCCGGATTATACAGATTGCCGTTAACATATATATTTCCAATACCTCCCTTGATCCAGCGTAGCTCAGACGACTTTAGAACACCTTTTTAACTCCAAATGGAAAGAACAAATTCAATTTTTAATAATAATTGCTTAAATTATACCTCGACAAACGTCAGCTAGGTTAAGTTAGGTTAGAATAAACGTCACTTGGTGAATCAAGTATGGACATTCATTTTTCATAAAATAATTTCAAAAAAAAAATTATAATAAAGTTTTGTAGGCAATAATGACGGGATTAATTAATTATTATTATGAAACAGCCATTGTTTTGGTAAGAAATGTGTTTTAAGAGAACAGTAACGAATATTCCGTTGAACCCCATACATTTTTGAACTCCAATCGACTCCACTTTAAATTTCGCGCTCAAATTAGGACCGCCTTACTTCTGTAGTCTATTATTTAAGTTCATCTCTCATTTTAAAACTGAAAAAAATGGGTATATGTCTGTATAGACAGTGACGTGAATTCCGGTTCGTAAAAAAATAATAAATAAAATACTTGCAATTATTTTTTTTATTTATTTTAAATTGTTATCCAGTACCTATTGTATATATTTTCATTATTAAAAAAAATAAAAAAATATTAAAAGCCCTCGGGATTCGAATCTGGGCTTGGCGTTTGTACTTGTCGGTAGACTAGTACTTTACCACACAGCCACCTGGTTTTCCTCAATATAGGTATACATGTTGTGTTTTGTTTTACATGACACCTACTTCCTGCTATTTTCGTAACATTTAATATTTCTCAAATGCTACCCTAGTATGAGACATTAAACGTTATGCACGTCAAAAATCTACCCTTACACAACTGTGATGAAAACAGTAAATATTTCCTCCAGAAAAAAGGACCTCGAAGAAGTAATTTATTTTTTTTTATTTGGCAAATTAAACATTTGTTCTTTTCAATTAGGTATTTAAGTTTAAAAAAAATTATTAATTTTTTAATTTTTTCTAATAATTTAACATAAATAATATTGAAAATCGAAAAGAAATTTTTTTTTAAAGTTATAGATAAATTACTAAAAATTAATTAAAATGTATAAAAATTTAAAAAATATCACGTGACTTCAAAACGCGCCAGGAATGTTTGTGACGTCGTTATGTTAAAATGTGTCTGCATTTGTTGGTATTTGTGTATAGGTATTACACATACTATCAAAAATAATAAATTTTTAACTTGGTAACCATGGATACAAAGACCATAGATAACATAATGACGTCACACGCGTTCGGATTCTTTCGGCGCGTTATCGGAACTGAGTTTAAAAATTAATTTTTATTTAAATATAACTTTTTAATTAGTAAGCAAAAAAATTAAATAAAAACAGTTTTGCTATAAAACTTGATGTGGTCCTTCCATTTAAGTAAAAAAAAAAATTCGTTTAAAAACCCAATTGGTTACCTATTTTATGATAAATTAATAAGATTTATACGGCTGAATTGCAATAGAAAATTTTTCGTTGGAAAGCAGCCAATTATATAATTGATTCGAAACATATTGGAAAAAATCATTTTACCAACCATAGTCACAGTCAGGATTCTAACCTGAACCTTTCCACTTTCGTGGCGGAATGAGCTTACAGTACTCAACCGTGACATGATTACCAAACTAATATTTTCCTTATATGCTTCGGAATCAATAGATTTTCACTACATGCGAGTGTTAATTCAATATAGCTAGGTTGTAGAAGTGAATCTTCGTACTAGCGGGAGCTCATCATGAAAGTGAAAATTATTTCAAATACCCTTAATAGGGATACACTAATAGTACCTAGATATATCAATGTTATAGATAACCAATGATTGGTATTACTACATAATATTCTAGAAATATTTTATTATATCTTTTAGACATCGTAAGATAATCTACATGTTAGACACATACATAAAACACAGTATAGAAATCAACCAACGAGTTTGATTTTTTTTAAGATAAATTAATAAGATTTATACGGCTGAATTGCAATTTACCTATTTTATATTACTAAAATGAAAACATATCCTAAACCCTGTCTGAACTAGCTTATAAACTTACCAAATTATTATCAGTTACTTCATTAGAGTAAGTAAACTAGACAACTTTCTTGGTTAGTTTACGAACTAAAAAAATTTGTTAGTTAATATTAGTCGAATATATAAGTTTTCTATTAAAATGACCAAGAGTTTAGTATACTGAAACATTGAGACATAGGTGCGTTATAATACTTATATTTACATAAATTTTGTACATATTATTTCTACTGCGTCATGTTTTTTGTTCATTTTTCATTCAACTGTCGTCTAACATAATATTTCAGTCACCTAAGTCTATTACTGTCTTTATAGGCGTATCATGTTTATTAGATTTCCACTCTTTTTGCCTACGTTTTTCATTCAGAACTACACAATGGCACAAACTATTAAAAAAAATGTTAATCCAAAAATTATTTTTTCAGCTTAAAATCTTTAACTTATTAAGGAGTTTTCTTTTTAGTCGCACAAATTGAAGTTTTGAATGAACATGACGAGTTTGTTTAATCTAGAAAAACTACAACTAAATATTATGATAATATAAAGATGCATCCATCAGAAACTAGTTTTCAGGCCCAGTGAACTCTACCTGACGATGAGTAGACCCTATAGAAGAATGGATAAATATTTATACATACCTATTTTAACTGTTCATTAAACGATCCACCGTCATAAAAATGCCGAAGAATATAATATTCTGTTCACACCAGCTATCATTAATAAAATAAAGCGTATAATCGTCAAACATATATTTAGGAGAAGTTCCCAAAAATTCCTTCTTACTCAGACACTTATATCACTGCTCGTTGTATCGGGGTTGCAAGTTTTTTTTCATAACTCAATGTTTTTAGTGTTCACATAACTGGGTAAATTCACTGAAAACTTTGTTCATTATATTATAACTCAACTGTTTACTGAATTTATATTTAATTTTTAATACAGAAAAAGAATCATTTTAAACAACAAATTAATGTGCCACTAAAGATGTAAAATGTAATTGTTAATTATTCATGAAATCGTGAACATGAGTCAAAAATATATCTACCGACATAAAATACACATATAAAATTAATTAGCACAAAAAACGTGTATAGTACGCAGGTTAAAACCAATAGTTAAAACAGTACTACCTACTGAATATTCTTATTAAAATCTAATTTCAAATATTTTATTAACTTGCATAATACAGCATCTGACCTTCTGCATTATATTATATCCTCTGCTATTTCAATAACTTCTAACAAGTTCTAACAAAATTACGTACCTACCTAATACCCAAGGTTAGTAACGTATATAGGTTGCCTCGTTCCGATAGATAGTAATTAGTGATGTGCCGGATATCCGTATCTGATCCGTATCCGCGGATATCCGATGGAAAAAAAAGATCCGTGTCCGTATCCGTATCCGTTAGTTTTTTGGCGGATCTTTTACGGATCTTTTACCTTATCAATTTTCAATTCATAGATAAAATTTTATATATAGGTGATTAGGTAATAATGAAAAATAGTTAAATTCCATTCAGATTATTTTTTATTTTTTAATATCGTGGTCAATAACTTTTTCCCATAACAGATAGTCTCTTTCCAAAGGTCGATGTTGCAATATTTAGTATTTACCGCCGCGTACTCTAAGAAAGTTAAGATCCGTATCCGTATCCGTATTCGCGGATCTTGAGACCAAATATCCGTATTCAGATCCGTATCCGCGGATATACATTTTTAACGATCCGGCACATCACTAATAGTAATGGGGGGGATGACGTCACTTGGAAGCACCATGCTTGCTCACTTCAATAGAAAAGGTCAGACCATGGGCGCTGCTAACTTTTGGAAATAAAATTCACAGTAAGGTAGAATGATATGGTTTTTCAATACCTAATAGAAACATTATTTTGTATTCCGTTAGTTAAAAAAATATTATAAGTTGCCAATTTTGCGATAGCTGTTAAGCGTTATGATGTTTTGTGGTTATTTTTAATATTTTGTGAATATAAAAGATAAAATAAGAATTTATAAATTTGTTATTTAATTCTATTCGTTTCTTAAATTTAAAAAAATAGCTAATTAACAAGATCTGCCATTTCTTGAGCATTATTTAATTTGTTGTTTATTTATATATTATAGATATTATTAAAACCCACATTTTGTAATAAAAATAAACATTATCCTATTTTTAACATCTATTCTTCTATCTATTGTCTCCTGCCAGTTTTAAGAAAAAATCTGCACGAAGCACCTAATATACATATAAGCTTAAACTTCAACAATTTTTGTACTTGATTTAAACGGAATTCCAGCTGACGTCATTCCCGCGCTTACGCTGATTGGATAGATGGAACGAGGCAACCTGGGTACCTATTGTGTAACTCAGTTCTAGTGAATCACTAAAGTGAGATTGTTCACGCGAATATGCATTTTTCGCATTAGTGAAATAGAACCATTTAACGTGAATTTATTCGCCATCGAATTTGTCAGTGCGTTTTACTGACAAATTCGATGGCGAATAAATTCACGTTAAATGGTTCTATTTCACTAGTGCGAAAAATGCATATTCGCGTGAACAATCTCACTTTAGTGATATCACTAGAAATGAGTTACACAATAGGTACCCAGTACTCTAATAACCTTGCCTAATACCTATAATAATAAAATAAAACATTGGATTCAAATATTGGCCAAACATGCATTTTGATTCGAAAAAATAGTCAGAATGCTGTCCTGTTAGCTAGCGCCGGCTTAGATACATGGGGGCCTCGGGCGAGATATTCTTCAGCGCTCTTTATTTCTCATTATTAACTAGCATTTTGTCTACAACTCGCGTGTTGTCTTGTTTTGTTGTGGTGTTATATTCTTTCTTAACTGACAACTAACACGTATTTCTTTGTACGATTTGTTGGCACAAACTTGATGTTGCGTCTAAGGATAAATCATGATAGTAAACATGTTTTGTCCCTAGACGCCACGTCAAGTTTGTACAAACATAACAGTACAAACAAATCGTACAAACAAATCGCTACGTGTAGTTGTAATATTTGTAGTTATACAAACATGTCAGCACAAACAAAACATACAAACATTCCGCTGCGTGTAGAGGGCGCTTAAGAAACAACAGGTCATGATAAAACACGTTAATTTATTTTGTTACATCTCGTATAAAATAAGGAGTATGGGAGAATCGATATTTCATGAATATTTCATTAATTGTGTTCGTAAACAAATTCAAGCGTGCGCGGATATTGACGCCTGCCGTTCTATTTTTTTTAAAGGTCCTTCATTTATCCGATTTTTCTTTGTCGAGATTTATTTGTTTACCAGTGTATCCAATGTTAGCTAAATTACATTGGAAATATGCATTTACATTAAGAATAAAATGCTTTTTCCAATATCTTATTTGTATTCTACGTTTGTTTGCTTCAAAAAATATGTATGTAAATTAAATTTTGTTTTTTCTATTTTTATTCATTTTTTAAATTTCTTATAAGTAAAGTGTGTTCAAGAAATCCTTAATTTTTGTTAAAAGATTTTCTGCATCATTTCCACTCTACTGCAGAAGGAGTAACTATAATAAACATGCGTTTAATGTCCGTTTCTCGACTTTATGTCATAACAGACGCCACTCGTATCATTACTATCTTCCATGTTACATTTTCCTATTTTCTACATTTTTAAACTTCAGTTTTGGTACAAAAGAACTAACTATATTCGAGTCGCTATTGGTAGAAATAGCAAACAACACAAAAATATACAAGGTGGGGCAGAGTAAAGGGCGATTTTGAAAAGCACGGGAATCGTGCTCAGCTGATGGAAGGTGGTGGGGATGCAGTCGGCCATATTCCTGACACGTTAGCATTCAGTAGCAATGGAGCGGTGGACACCTCAGCATCGCGCGTACGCTGTCAAAGCGTTTTATCAAAATGGCAAGCACGCTTTTCGCACCCATTTTCAAATTTTTTGTGGTGTTACCTAAAGAGCAAAGTTTATCAGGATAACCCACCAAGAACAGTTGAAACACTGAAAGAACGTATCCGACAGGAGGTGATTCAAATCCCACTGGCAATGCTGTGGAATATAATGAATAACTTCAAAGCTCGTTTGGAAGAATGTCTACGCCTGAACGGGCGTCATCTTATAGGAGTTATTTTTAACCCTAGAGTGGGCGCGTCTTGTAATTTTTCAAGATCGCAGACCTTTTTCAATTTTGACAAAATAAGCACTATTAACACTCATTCAGCAATAGTTGATAAGATACTGACACGTATGGCGCTGGCAAATAAGTCTGTCATACCCCACCACCTCTCGATTTAATATTGGTAGCATAATTGCACCGGCGCGCCCGCTCGAGAGTTAAAACTTAGTTATATTCACTTAATTTTCTTGAATGCTTTTTTATGTACTTTAAGATGGTAAAAATACAATTTTCAAAAATGGATGGCATTTATTTTTACAGCCTTTTCAAAATCGTTCTTTACTCTGCCCCACCCTGTAATTTCAATCGAATGGGGAAAAGTCTGGTCGTGGTGGTAGGTATTCACCGCTGGATGAAATTTTCAGTATACGATCTACGTGTTTCTATCGGTTAGTGGTAATACATATTGGATAACTGGTTATATTATTGTACCGTAGCGTACACAATCTCGATTATAACTTCCTAATATGTTTTGTTAATATTTAAACGCATTTAATATTTTTAAACTGTGCATAATATGATCAACATCCATAATATGATGAAAAACCTCGTTTAAATTCAGTCAAATAATTAATATAATATGACATAAAGAATAGAATATACTATTTCTTTATAATATTAGGACATCCGTATTGATTAGTTCACTTTGCGACAGTCAATATTTTATTGTTTAGTGCTCTGTTATGTCCTATAATGTTTCCATAAAACATGTTATGTTGTTACCTATTGTTTCCGTGAGTATTGTACATGTATTTTAAAAGATATAGTATGACTGTCCGTTGAATAATTAAAAAAGTTTTAGCCGAACTTTCACACTAAGCTCTTTAAAAAAACAAATAACGTATTGCTATTGTCTGTAAACAATTGTTAAAAATTTCAGTTAAAATGGACATTAATAACATAATAATAAACGAGCAAGAGGGAAATATTTGAGTATAAAAATTAAAAATATATGTTTACCAAACGCGATTAAAACAATAAAAGCAGTCATTATAATTTATGTAATATTATTATTTTTATGACATAATTCTTTATTGTAAGCTTTTAAAAACAAAAGAAAGCAAGTTGGTTGCCGCTGAAAACAGTTTTCTGTTTTATCGGTTTATAACCCCGGAAGCAGTACTTTGTATGTGAAATTCTGGTGGTATGGTTATTTTGCGCCCTCTGCTACCCTTGTTATCGAACTGAGGGACTGTTAATGCTCACTCCCTGTCGCCAGCGCTCCCTAACTCTTCTCCTTTTGTCTCTACCTCTACTTTCTCTCTCTCTCTCTCTACTAAAAGAGCAGCTTACACTTTGTTCGGCTGGACTTTTATTATTATATTATAATATGCTTTATTTTTCTCTTTATGTATTACGGTATTAAATTTTTTAAAATCAGAATTTTGTGTCCATTTGTTGTATATTTTTTAGTATAAAAATGGTTTCATAAAAAAAGATATAATCCATTTATCCAATTTTATAAATCACATTTTGTTTTTTCATACATTTACTAGCCGTTACTCGCAGCTCCTCTCATATTTTTGCCGATTTTGAAAGAAACCGTATCTTTAACCCAAGCGTGGAACTCGAGTGCTACTCATATAAGCAGACAGAAACAAAAATTCTAGAATCAAGTTTTTCCATCAGATTTACAAAATATCCTAAATCCTGGAAAACTCCCAAGAAAACGAAATTACTAACAGAAGTTCAGTTACCTACCATTTTGTAAATTAGAATTGATTGTTTTGTCTTTTTGTACATTTACTAGCATTTACTTGCGGCTTCGCTCGCGTTAATGTCGACTTTTACAGGAACTTTACCTTAAACCAATTAGTGCAGCCCGATAAAAAGTACTCTACACTTTAAGTTTGGGTAGCAATTATTCAGTGTCAAATCTTATCAAAATTGATCTAGGTGATAGAAACAGTCAAGACGAACAAAACTTATGGAAACGTGTTTTCCTGTCTGAATATCATACAAAATACTCAAAAACACCGCAAGAAAACGAAATAACAGACAGACAATTTTAGATATTAGCAATTAAATCGAACTATAGGTGGCAGCGTGGGTAATATTCTAAGCGGGACGACCTTACAATTGCAACAAGTCAATGGAGTCTCCATTTTCTTCTGACTTTAAACGATACAACTATGGACTAGCAATGCTAGCTTCACTCTGAATCTGTGTTTTGACAGAATCAACAAAACATGACAGATTATAATATGCATTAAATTATATTGATATATGGAAATACATTGGACTAAGTGAAAGTGACATGCATGAAAAACGTTGAGTGAGGTGTATTGAAGAACACGCTAGAGTACTTGATTCTAGTTGTCCATTTCTATATCTATGGTTTAAGGCTCTGTCAGCGGCCATATTTGTGTCGAGGTGATCCTGCTTAGGAATAATTTCAGTGCCCCAGAATAAAAGTGTGTTAAATCCACTTTTTTCAAAAAGTGGTTTATTTCATTGAAGTAAGTAATATTAAGTCCTCTTTCAAATGCAAGACTGTTTTATGTCCTACCTAACTTTAATACTTATTTACAGAATTTAGAGCCGTGTTATGTCACACAATATTCTGGAATAAAACAATATTATGTGCCTAGTTACAGTTTCCTATTTTATATTAAGCGCAATTATCTAACGAATATTGAACAAACAAACAAAAACTTAATTTGCTTCTTCTAAATTTGAAAAATGCGACTTAATACACTTTTATTCTGGGGTAGAGCTATAGAAGTCGCAACCACTTTGAATTTAATCGCGAATTAGTTACGAAGATTTTAGAAAATATTACTGGAATAATTTAATAAATAAGTGTGAAATAAAAGAATAATTTAATGATTTTCTTGATCTTCTATTTAAATTTTAATTCAACCTTGCCTGTTATTATAATGACGCATTTAAAATCAAGCTTTGTTCGGTTAATGCCAGTTAATACGAATATGTTTTTCGCTTTTAAAAAAATAATGGTATTTCAACTTTACACAAATTACGAACTGTAAATTAACATGCATTTCTCGTACCTACAATATTTTAATTCATACCAAAATTTATTTAATATTCCTTTGTAAGCTATAATTTAAATGATAACATCTGTCAAAGTTAACTATGTACATTTTTAGAGTGTTGGGTCTCCAAGTCACTATATGATTATTATGAAGTATTAGAAATACCTTGTATTATGTCCGTCTTGTGACTTCTTGTGAATTTACACTACGCGTTTCAGCAACGAGTTGCCATCTTCAGGTGTGGTTAATTATTTTTAAAAAACATTGAGTATTCGTTAATACTATATAATATTATGATGCTAAGCACTGTGTATTATGTCGTGGTTTGTGAAGTACTGATTTAAATTTCGAGATTTTATGATTTATATAGTAGGTAGACGGAATGGAAATGTATGTGTGTGTGTTTATGTAGACGATTACTGAGTATTGGGTGTTTGTGTGTTGTTAATTATTGTATCGTATATTATGTTCGATTTGCTGAAACGCGTAGTGTAAATTCACAAGAAGTCACAAGACGGACATAATACAAGGTATTTCTAATACTTCATAATATAACTATGTACCTATACACCCCAAATTATGAACAATTAAATTCTACAACAACAAAACTAGTTTTTCTAAAAAACATTCTAGCATACTCTTCAATTTTATTATTATCAAAATGGATGTGATATATATTTTTCAGATGTCATAAATCGAAAAACATTGTTTAACATTTGAAATCTTGGTTTCGATGTAACTTTTATATATAACTTCTATTTAAATTTTAATTCAACCTTGACTGTTAAATTGACGCATTTAAAATCAAGCTTTAAGTTCGGTTAATACGAATATTATGTTTTTTGCTTTTAAAAAATAATGGCATTTCAACTTTACACAAATTACGAACTGTAAATTAACAGGCATTACTCGTACTTACAATATTTTCATACCAAAATTTAATTAATATTCCTTTGTAAGCTATAATTTAAATGATAACATCTGTCAAAGTTAACTAAGTACCCCATATTATCAACAACAAAACTAGTTTGTCTAAAAACATTCTAGCATACCTACTCTTCAATATTAACCCTTATCAAAATGGGTGTGATATATATTTTTCATGACGTCAGAAGTCAAAAAACATTATTTAACATTTTGAAACCTTGGTTTCGATGTAACCCTTAACATAAATTTGAATAACAATGAAGTTGTAACAAAAGTTTTACATATAAGCTTTTGTATCTATATCACATTATGTATAGGTTTAAAAGCTGCGGCTTCTGGGTTAAAAACACTATAAAAATACAATGAAACGTGCGTGCATTTTTTCTTCAACTGAAGCCATTGTACTATAATCAAATAATGTAATGACATTTGACAGTAAATGCGTTTTTTTAAGGATGACGATTCTTTGAACAGCAGACCTCGCTTTTTCATATTTTTATTGAGTTACGGAACACTCAATCAAAAATATACGTTGTATCAATAATTGATACAACGTATATTTTTGATATATATAAAGTGTGATCATTTTAATAATATTAAAATTCGACTGATGACCAGTCCTATACTTCCCACCTAGTAAATATTTGCAAAAAATAAACACTCTTTTTTTATTCTTTGAAAAAAAGCATGACCCTCTTTTTTGTTTGGTGATCTACTGATGGCTAGTAATAAGTATATCAAAAATCATAGTTAGGTACCTTGATTTACGTACAATTTTCTTTTTTTAGTAAAATATTTTTTTTCTCGAAAATTATACATTTTAGAAAAAAAAATATTTACATTTTTTCATATTATAACATCTAGAATTCATTTATATTTTTTTTTACCTATAGAACGTTTCTTTTTAATATCTCAGGATCCACTGAACCGATTTGACTCAAAATCTAATCAGATCTGATAAACACAATAAAACAATCGGCATGGCCGTATGTTGTTCCGTTTTTACGATATCGAAGGCGAAAAATTGACCACATACACACATACAGATACAGATATCAGTCAGAAAATGATCTTAAACGATTGCTAGGGTCTCAAAACGTGAAGATCTGTTAAAATCTCGAAATATTTTTTTCGGACTAAATCCATTACGTCCCTACCATAGTAGAGGTGGGAAGTAAAAATCGACGCTTTACGAACATCTACGGCTCATTGTTATTATGGTTGTGTTTTGGCTTTTTCTTTTCTTCAACGCACGGAACTAGATAGTTTCCGCAGACTAGTTCCACTCGACTAAAGAAACGTTCCGTATTCATTCCATCTCTGAACTGTTTTGCCAAAACCTAGACTAACCTTAAGTTTTCGATAATCTATAAATAAGTATTATCTTTCACATCCCTAGGATTCCATTCCATTTACAAACGATGTAGATAAAGCTCTTTATTGTTGTTCGTGTCAGTTAAAAAGGCCTTTATTACAATTAGAATATTGATTTATGTTTTTCATACACACAGCTGTAAACCGTTAAGTATAACTAAAGATAAAGCAAATTTATAGTGAAGTAAAAAGCATATAAACGTGGATATGTGTATACCCATTTCGTGTAAATGTGACCGTGTAAATTGCACTTTAATACTTGTCTGTGACAGGGACTGTGCTGCAAAGGTTCGCCTGGAATTTCAAAGTGCCAAATGCGATAAGTTGTCACATTCTAGTAATATGCGAACGCGTAATAGTGTATAGTCGCTGCCAAAGTTACATCTGCGAAGTAAACAAGCTAACGAAGTACGCGTATAATGCCTATCTAGACACACAACAGTGCAGTGTCAGCCAAGTTCGACAAAACGATGACTGTGTGTATATTAAATATTATACGGCTGTTTTGCAATTGAAAATTTTTATTGGAAGAGCAGCCAATTACATATAATTGATTCCTGCAAATATCGGAAACAATCATTTTGATAACTATATGTGCATATTTACACGAATCACTTCGAGCTACTTTTGAGCCCCCCATAACTCAAAAACTATTAGACCCACACACTTGCAATTTTGCATCTCTATAAAGAAGGCCCTCTTGAACACCTAGAATCCGAAATATGAATATAGGAAAGATTAAATGTTCACTGTCGGGCACTGTGTAGTAAGTGGAAACTTTCCCGACGCAAAATCGGGTTCTGGGTTCGAATCCCGGCGGTGCATTTACATTTTTCCTATACGACCTTCTATATAAATATCATGGCGATAATGTCGTCTGATATTCTTATGTATTTAGTTACGGTCTAGGGAATTAATCATATTGATTGTTTATCTCATGAATAACCTTATTATAATTATTAAGGTCTGAAAAGTGCCATTTTTATCACTCTCTCACTCATTGACTCACTCATCAAAAATCTAAACCACCTCTAGGTGACCTAGAAACTTGAAATTTGTGCATCATGGTAGATCATTAGGCGTATACAAAGGAAAAAAGACTGATGACCAGTCCTATACTTCCCACCTAGTAAATATTTGCAAAAAATAAACACCCTTTTTTTTTTATTCTTTGACTAGGCCCAAATAACCATAGCTGTTGGTGGTCTTTAAAACACAATTTAATTTTTATTCTTTGAAAAAAGCATGGCCCTCTTTTTTGTTTGGTGATCTACTGATGGCTAACTTAATATAGCAAAAATCATGGTTACCTTGATTTACGTACAATTTTTATTTTTTTTAGTAAAATATTTTTTTTCTTGAAAACTATACATTTTACAGAAAAAAAATATTTACATTTTTTCATATTATAACATCTAGAATTCATTTATATTTTTTTTATCTATGTTAATACGTGACATTGAGGACGTTTTTTTGAATATCTCAGGATCCACTGAACAGATTTGACTCAAAATCTAATCAGATCTAAGTTAAAGGCTGATAAACACAATAGAACAATCGGCATGCCCGTATGTTGTTCCGTTCTTAAGATATCGAAGGCGAAAAATTGACCACATACACACATACACACACACACACACACATACATACAGACATCAGTCAGAAAATGTTCTTAAACGATTGCTAGGGTCACAAAACGTGAAAATCTGTTAAAATCTCGAAATATTTTTTTCGGACTAAATCCATTACTTCCCTACCATAGTAGAGGTGGGAAGTAAAAATCTGAAAACTACAAATTATTTAAATAACAAGCTAAAAAAACGAAAATAAAATGTGATGGAAGTAATGGTTTGATTGGTGGGAAAGCGGGTTTACAGTAGTTTAATATGTATAAGTGACTAAAAATTTGTAAATAACTATATGTGTCTAGACAATAGACAATATTTAAGTAGAATGTAACTTTACAAAAAGTAATGATATCCTACCAAAAACTTAAATGTGAAAAATGGGCTAAGTTTGGTACAAAGATCATTCACCGAAAAAAGAATTGAAATCTAAGTGGGTGCCAAGTTTTCACTAGGCAAATGTTCATGTTTTATGTTATAAATAAATTAATCGTGTGTCATGAAAACTTACCAAGTGAAAACATGGCACCCACTTAGATCTCAATTATTTTTTCGGCAAAGCTGTTCCCTTTTTCACATTTATGTGTTTGGTGGGTTCTATATGTTCTAGTACAACTTGTACATTTTACAAGCACCAAATTTATCAGATATTTTCAGATTGGAGTTAAAAAGTTGCTTGGGATCATCATGCGACCTCACGAAATCGTTTGTGTTCATCTCAATTTTCACATCACTCAGCTGATTTAAAGTTAATCGGCAGCATTTAAAATCGATAAGGAAGGTATTCACTCTTCAATAAGCAAACAAGAAAGTCAATGTAAAGTGTGGAACTTCAAATGTTCATTTGCAAAGGCCACAGTAAGAACAACATTGTTACCATAGCGTCCTGGGTAAACCATGGCCAATTTCAGTATCTAGAAGCTGCAGATATGTCTCGATACTAATTAATCATTTTATAGAAAATAACAATTTAGTCAATTCTTAACCACAACAAATTATTTTATTATTGAATGTACATTTCGAGAGCTATACTCCCATCTTCAGCAAAAACTAAACAATTTAGTTTTTTGCTGATATCATTGCTTTCGAAATGTACGTCCAATAATTATTGTTGTGGTTAATAAGCGACTAAACAGTTTTTTTAAGGTCCTGTACCTTGGAAGGAAAAAAACGAAATCCTTATCGAATCAATCAATGCGATAAAAAGATACAGCTTTTTAAAAATCACTTATTTTGATATTGACTCATTCATCAAAATTCTTCTCGTTGACCTAGAATCTTGAAAAGCACTAGGGCTGATCTCATAGTACAAGTAAAGAAAAAAATCAAAAAACCATTATTAACTTCTAATTCTACGTGTAATTATTACGTGACAAACTTAATTTTTATTAAGTTTGTCAATTGTCAACCTCAACAAAGTAATTGTCAAATTGTTATAACGATACGGAATCCTTAGAGCACGAGTTCAACTCGCACTTGTCCGTCTTTTTTATAGTTAGTAGGGACCCCATTGCAGTAATTAACGTTGATAAAAATGACGC
Source organism: Mongoloraphidia duomilia (assembly GCA_039654895.1). NCBI lineage: Eukaryota > Metazoa > Arthropoda > Insecta > Raphidioptera > Raphidiidae > Mongoloraphidia > Mongoloraphidia duomilia. The sequence continues at coordinate 32,405,942 of CM077520.1, forward strand.
CGTAACCTAAGGAATAATAATAATGATCTTTATTATAGGTGCAAGAATGGCCGAAGCCGTTTTCATCTTGTCCTAAAAAACATATAAATATACAATAATAAACACATACATCATTAAAATATTTTGATAAAGTACGATAAAAATACAAAAATATTAAAATTTAAATTAAAATACAAGAAAAATGTCTGCTGATGTTACTTAAAGAATAATCAATATATTTTTTATTTAAAAAGAAATGTTCACATAAGCATGTAAAAATTTAGCTATAATTAATAGAGCTTAGCAATAGCTTGTGTAAGTTGCTTTTAAAATTGTCGTATCTCTGGGAACGTAGCGCTTCCGGCAACTTGTTCCACTCCCTTGGCCCACTAACAATGATGGATGTTGCGCCAACTGATGTATATATCCTGGGTATGATCAAGTCACTTGTATGCCTAGTGTTGTGTTGATGATGTGTCTGTAAGTAATCAACTTTCAGCGAAGACAACATGGACTATCTGTCATTAATCGTCGATACAGAAAACACAAAAGGTGAAAGAGTCTCTGATCAGCCATATCTAGTAGGAATATCCAGTAGGAATAAGTTAAAAAGAATATTCTCGTTTTCTAGATAAATAATAATCAAGCGTTTGTTTTTGTAAGTAATTATATTCCTACTTGCTAGAATTGAATAAGTTTTGTTGTCGGTTTAGAACGTTTAGATTCTATATGAACAAAGGTTTATTTTACTTATCCGTCGAAATACGTATGTCATACAGTATCTTTGATCAGTGCAAGTCGTTATTCAAACAGCTTACAGTTTAGAACGAGCCCAACAGCTGAACTGAGAGATAGCAGTTCCTACTTGCATATAGTAGTTGAAGTAGGCTGCCTTATCAAGGGATGGATTATTTTATGGCTTTACAACTAGATTTTGATTGAGGATTCGTTTTCATAAATGTCGACTTTGCCCACAAATTTGCTCGCGGTAACGTCAGTTTTGACTTAGGGGCGGATCCAGTCGCTCTGTTCGGGGGTGGCGTCTTGGGGTATAATTATTATAGGAGGTAGCTGATTCTGGGAAGAGAACAAACAAATAAAAGTTGTTCCACAGTTTTATGATAAAACGTGTAAACCTGGACTAGCTTTTTTGTTCCAAATAAAACTTTTTCTATTCCCCGTGCCTAATTAAAAAAAAATGGGTGTGTGCTTATGACCACACGACAGAGTTGAAAACTTCAGATTTTCTAATTTTTGGTGTCATCTATTATAGCGCATTTATGAACAAAAAATAATTTATTACTAAAATACTAAAATTGTATTTTTAATTAATTCCACCTTGGTTTCAAAAAAATTATAATTATTGTCAAAAAAAGAATATAACAAAAATAAAAAAATATATAAATAAATATCATGTAGAATTTAGAAAAAAAAAACGTCAAAAATTCTACGCTGGATCAGGTCTCGAACCCAGGTTCCTATGCATAGAACGCACTGCGCTATGAGTCGAAGTGATGTAGACGGCCGTTTTTATGATATAACTATGTTGCGAATTCTTACTGTAGGGTTGTGAATTCTTACGGAAGTAGTTCGGACGCTTCACATTTTTTCAGTACCCAGACAAAGAGTGCCTAACGCGCCTAAGAAAATTTTCACTTCAAAAACATATCCAAAATTCTGGATATTGAATTTTGAGATAGGGAGAGGAAGAGGAAGAGGGAGAGGGAGAGGGAGAGAGAGAGGGAGAGAGAGGGAGAGAGAGAGGGAGAGAGAGAGGGAGAGAGAGAGGGAGAGAGAGAGGGAGAGATTATATATTAAAGACGTTCCACAATTGAGGTCACTAATTTATAAAAAAAAGCTTCAATTGAATATTGATGAATAGAAAGCACCCACGGGCCACAACGATTTTTAGGGCCCATTTATGAATATTTTCGCTACTACATCAATAGTTATTCACAACTTGTTTTTAATTGAGTTTATGTATCAGTTTGATATCACAAATAGTTTTAGCATCCCTGGTATAACGTCTACACGTATTGTATGCAATATCAGTTTAGGCAAGTCGATGTACCGTAAAGCTTTATGCAAAGTTACAGTGTTTGTGCTTTTCGTTATCATATAAACATTCAAATTTCATTTCATATTAAGGCGTACATATACAGACTGTCACACAATAAATTCAGATATGAGTTATACTGTGATTGAATTGTGTAGCTTAATTTCTTTTGTCTTGTATGAAAATACATATTAACTAATAATTTAGAAACATATACAGAGTGTATCACAGGAAACCGAACATTGGGAAAAGTACACAGTCCAAATTAGTTAAGATCAGAGATTGCTTTGCCCTCTATTCATGTAAAAAACCATGATAATTAATTTAGTTAAGTTAGCCATGTAAATTCTATCTTTGTCACGCTATACTCATTTTGCTTATGTTTTCCTTGTTGCACTCATTACTTTTCTATGTATTCAATCCTGTGATACACCCTCTATATAGAAACAGTATTGTCAAGCAATATTCGGGATCAAAATCAGTCCTGGCATAAAGTTAAAGCAGCCTTTCCCTTTCCACCGCACCCACATAAAGTAAATTTCAGCCTCGATTTCAACTAAATATTATTTTTGTAAGGATTATACGCAAGGCTATACAGTTGTACCGAAATTTAAGAGCAGTGACTCATGCACTTATACAGACACCGTATGTATATATGTGACGCGTATGCTTTACATGCATAATATTATATACTGTTCCTGTATAACTGCTTGAGTCACTCCTTAAATTTCGCTACAACAGTACGTAGATACAGCAAAAATGATGTTCCCAATTTGAAACTCATGTAAGTCACCTTTAATGAAATTCAGATACAAGAAAATTGGTACCAATGGAAATAGTAACCCAAAAAGTTTGCTATAAAAGTTGCAATATATAGGAAAATTAAATGTACGCTGTCGGGCACTGTGTAGTAACTGCAGGAAACTTTCTCGACGCGAAATTAGGAGTTCTGGGTTCGGTCCCGGCGGTGCATTTACATTTTTCCTATACAGCCTTCTATATAAATATCATGGAGATAATGTCGTCTGATGTTCTTATATTAATTTCACTAATAATAGTGAATTTAGTTACGATCTGGGAATCTAATCATATTGATTGGTAATCTCATTGTTACCCAAAAAAGTTTTGTTTCACTACAGCACAGCTGAAAATATTGACCACGTAGTAATAGCGTTCGCCGCTGAGTCACTGTGTTGTGCGAAACAATAATTGTTATAAAATTGTTTATTTAATTTTAAAATGTATCTATTAACAAATTTTGCTGATTAGAATATTATTGCTTTGTAATCTGAAATTCTCTTACTTATTGACAGAGAATGTTGCTTACCAAGTAAGACAATAATTAACCTTCCAATAAGCAAGAATTCTTCCCGAACATTAGTAGAATAGATCCATTATTAGTATAATTTAAATTGCCATAATATGGCACATACACTGAAATTGACCCAATCGGACCATTTTAAGGGCGGTTTTTAGGGACAAAAAATATCAAAAAAAAAATTCAGAAATGTTTCAAAATTGAAATTTAACCCTTTAGTAAAGATTACAATCTGCTTCTAAAATTTTAATAAAATCTACCCGACAGGACCGGACCTACACATTTTATGAAAACACTCGTTTACGGATACGGATTTATTTACTGAAGGATGAAATGCAGATGTTGCAATATTAATAATATTTCAATTAAGAAAAAAATTTGATTTTAATGGATGTATTAAGGGGTAAACTTTTTTATTTTTTCCAAAAACAAACTTAACACATAAAGCCACAATGCCTGATTAGCAAATGCACTAATGCTGGATTTATCGTACAATTTTAACAGGCTGTTGTTTTAATCACGCTGTTAAATTTTGATTGCTCGTGTTCATTGGTTGCTGCGTTTTCATTTTGGCAAATTGTTGATCGATACCATAGCAACCGTCATTTAACAGCGTAATTAAAAAATAAAATTGTACGATAAACCCAACATAAGTAACACTCAGTTACATAAAAAGTGGATCACCTAAAAGTATATGTAATTTCGATTTGTTGTATTTTCAAAATTAATAAGCCGATTTTGAAAATTCTTTTTTTGTTTGATAGAGCAGAGTTTTAGGAACATTCTTATGTATGAATTTTGAATTTCAATCAAGGCTTGATTACAGTGGAGACGGAAGAATAAGACAATGTTTTTTTAGTCAAGTTTGAAGAATCCTACGGAAAGTAGCAGCAGCAGTGGAATTTTTTCCTTAATTGCATCTTATTCCTTGGCCTTTTTTGTATCGGTTCGTTTTTGTTTTCAGTAATTATCTCAAATAACACCCGAATTATAAAGAAAAATTCAAAAAACTGCATTTATTCTTTATTAATGTCGTGGTCATAAGTAGGCTGGGAATGTATCGGTGTTTAGGAACAAAACAAATGAGTAATATCTTTGGCAGTCCAAATTTATTGATGGTTATTATTGTTTATTGTTAAGTTTTTCATTTATGTGGATAAATAATGGTGCAACAAATAACTCCTGAATAAGTTGCAATCATAATGGCATTGACTAATGATGGACGCAGCCTACTTATGGCCACGACATTAATAAAGAATAAATGCAGTTTTTTGAATTTTTCTTTATAACTCGGGTGTTATTTGAGATAATTACTGAAAACAAAAACGAACCGATACAAAAAAGGCCAAGGAATAAGATGCAATTAAGGAAAAAATTCCACTGCTGCTGCTACTTTCCGTAGGATTCTTCAAACTTGACTAAAAAAACATTGTCTTATTCTTCCGTCTCCACTGTAATCAAGCCTTGATTGAAATTCAAAATTCATACATAAAAATGTTCCTAAAACTCTGCTCTATCAAACAAAAAAAGAATTTTCAAAATCGGCTGATTAATTTTGAAAATACAACGAATCGAAATTACATATACTTTTAGGTGATCCACTTTTTATGTAACTGAGGTATATTGTGAGCAGGGTTTAGCACTACGACCAAAGTTTTTTTTCTTTCTTAATAAGCGAGTCCCTCTATCAATATTAAGCTGAACCAAATTGTACACTGTACAGTGTACACAGAAATATTTTTTGTTTGTCGCTGTCAGATATCTTGCCGAGTATTAGTAAAATGTCGGTTCAGGTTAGATGTGCAAGCAAGCATGCACAAAGCATTTATATAAGACTTCAATAAGAACATGTAGGTTACGTTTTACGTACATACAGTTTGACATAAGTATGAGGTTATGTAAGCACATATCTGTTATATATTATCGAAGCGCCGTCTCATATATAGTTTGTTGTTCGTAGATCGCATGTTTGCCGATGCTTTTAGATAACATCAACAGCGCCTATACATAAGTAATTCGATCGTCGATGCATCTATAAATAAATACCGCGTACTTATAAACGCACCTTCCATAACGTATACACGTTAGATTGGAACAATGCCACAACAACACACCTTCAAGTCACGGTAATGTTATGTTCTGTTTTGACAATTTAATAAGTTAACAGGTTAAAGAATATAGGTACCTATTTATTTATTGTAGATTATAGACGCGTCGACATCTCAGGTCATTAGTGTCTTTCACCTACACTAAATAACAATTTTATTAAAACTAAATAACATCACAAAACATCCATGAACGCAGGTGGGATTCGATTTCACGACAGTCTAGTCTAGAGGCTGCGGTACCAAGTACGCTAACCACTATTTTATTTAAAACTATGCTGAAAGAAATTATTTTTCTATTTTTAAAAATTCTACAAATTTTTATTATGAAGATTATAATAATGCGGTAACACACATTTGGTTGTTGTGAATGGGAGAATGCAAAGGTAAGTTATTGTGAATAGGAGAGGTGTGTCCATAAGCATCGAAAATATTAATATGGTCGTGAATGTGGATAGAAATCAGATATTGTAAATTCGACAACAGAAGTCATAAGCGTACGGGATAGAATTAAGCCCTGACGTAATATAATAGTAGCGTAAGGGTCAACGCACACATTCTACTTTTTGTAGCACGATTTTTGCGATTAAGTCGCTTGGAGATCGTCAGATGTTGCTACAAGGCCGCACAATCTTCACTGAAATACAGAACTGATGTATCACGAACGCGTCATTGTCGAATACACTTCGAATGGAAGACAACTGCATGGATAGATCGAGCGTAGGTATATGCTGTTGCCAAATCGCTCGATCGAACGAGAAGTTTCGAGTAGCTGAGTAATTATCAAATAGCGATGCATTCGCGATGCAGTTGCTAAATCGCGCGTTTTCGATACATGCAAAAAGTAGCATGTGTGCCTAATAGTATATTTCATTACAAGGGATGAAACTTGGCGTTTGCAACCAGTGTGAATCACACGCGTTGCAAACACCAAGTTTCGTTCCGAGTAATTGCATATTATTTTTCACAACAACTATATTGACAATTCGATTTGAGGTACCTACAATTATTTGGGAACGCAAAAAAGTCGCAAAAATATTAGATCTGTCAGATTTATATGGGGTTATGTCTGTTATTTTGACGTTTTCGAATATTATATACGGATTCAATCGCTTTATCTCCCTCTTAACAACGTTAAAAAACAGAGAAAACCTACCTGAAAATTTTCATCCCTAGAGATGAAAACGGTAGCGGCGTTGTGAAAAAGGCATTTATCAAGCGACAACGTAACATAGCGGTACAGTAAGTTAAGATGTATCATCTATCTTTCTGAAAACATTGATGCGGTCACATTACAGTTATTGTGAATGTGGCGACGTGACATAGCGGCACGATAAGTTGTTATAAACGTTCATGGCATGTTCTGTTAGCAGTTAGCACTATCGAAAACATTACAGTTAATTTGAATGGAGATAGTAACAAGTGGCAACGTAACGTAGCAGTACGATAAGTTGTTATGAATGAACAATGTGAATCTGTAAAAATGGCGGGTATTAAGCGCATTGACTTAAAACTATACCTGGACGTGGATGTATGGCCAATCTCACTCTCTCAAAATAGTACCGTAATGATAGGCCACAAGTCACAACTATAATCTATACTCTATCCTCCTCACTCATATGAATCCGAAAATAACTACAACGACATACGCTAGAGCGCGTCCAGTAGTGTGAAGTCAACGGAGTATTGTCCGTCAGCGTGACACTATATGCGGCACGTTAAGTTGTTCTGCGCAATAACTGAAGCGTGTTTGTATAAGCATAACGGAAACATACAGGTGCGGTGGTTGTGAACGGGGAACGTGCACCGACCGACAACGTATGATATTTCCTCAGCATAGCGGATATTCCCAGCCCACTTTGAGTGCAATACCGTGTTAGTTTACTTATTCTCTATGCTGTGCTGTATATGTTTGCTTAAGAGACTACGGCACTGCTGTTTGTACATAAACACACATAGAGACATACCTTCATACCGCCGGCATACATATGTGTTGGTCTAGAATCTAGATGATTCGTGTGTGTGTGTGCTTGCGACAAATTGACTGGGGTGTCATGTATAAGGGACGTCCAGACGTTTATGTTTAAATGTTAAAATACTTTGTATCCATACAATTAACACTAAAATCACAGTTTTTAATCTTAACTGGCGCCCTTCTTCAAAATTTCCGCGACAGTAACTTGGTGACATGTCACGAAAGTAGTGTGTCGCAGAAGTTACACAAAGTTCCTTTGTCAGCTATTTTAAACCTTCTTTGGTCAGCTGTTTTTTTTGAGGTTATAATATTATGTAGCTGTACTCAAATCTGAATGTTTACACCTCTCTTGAGTTTACCGAGGACTCACTGGTTTTTTGCTCCCCAATGCATATCAAACTTTTTGTGTTCTTTTTTGTTTCTTTTGGTCTACCGTTTATTCCCTAAGTAATGCTCTATCAGTTGTCTAAAGTGACATTTTATTTCAATGAAAAATTTCCGTGATTTAATACCTTAGAAAATTACATAGTACTGTCTGAACGCCATTTGAAAAATTGGATTTGATAGATATTGGTGTGATATTATTGGTTAAGTGAAGGTTGTGAAAAAATTACACTCAATTGCATCTGATTTAATATCAAAAATATTACCTAAGCGGGTTAAAGACACTTTACTTGAGACGTAAGAAAATCGTAGTCATGAGTCTATTCCAGCAAAACGTAAAGGATTATGGGTTTTTTAAATTAATAAAAATGAGTGTCTCTGAATTTTTAGAAAGACATCATTAACCACTTTGAGAAATTCAAAGAGAAATAGATAATTTTTTATGCAATTTGGCAGTTAAAAACTAAGTGTCGACAGTTTGGCCAGCCATTTTATGAATATAGATGAAGATGCTGCATTTGTAAACAATGCATCTATTTAGATTTGCTGGACCGCATATAAATTGTTCATCCAACCGAAGAACCTGCAACAAAACGAAACCTAAGATCTGAAATTGCACTTGTGAATGGCGAATACACATAATATTATATACTATCTCTACATGTTTTAACCATAGAGAAATTGCACTATAGTCACTACGATGTCAAAATGTCTACTATATTTTAGCGCATGACATTGTATTCTATATAAGGACCAAAGACGATTCCTTGAAAACATAAAAATATACAATATCGATATAATATTATAAATATAGATCTAAAACTGCAATATGTTCAAATTCGTGCGCAAGTTAACCAAATTGGAAACGTTTTGTAGAAAATATAATCTGAAATAAAAAACGGAGTCTCTATCTGTAATTTTGTTTTCCTGAGTTTTCTAGGTATGTTGTACGAGAAAACACGTTTCCAGAATTTATGTGTCTGGGCCGATTACTTGGTACTCTATAGTTGGCACCTAAAATATGGGATATTTTTTACGCCCGGGTTAAGATAGAGTTCCCATCAGACAGTGGCGGACTAAAGGGCGAGGGGGGGCGGTTCGCCCCGGGCCTCTGATTCTGGGGGGCCTCCAAATCTCGAGAAGTCCTTCTTAATCAAATCCCAAACAAGGCCAAAATATGTTTAGTAAGTAAGAGACAGTTTGGAGTTGAATGCCCCGTACGTATACAAAATATAAACGCAGGTAGGTCATTTATTATAAATATTTGATTTTTTTTGTCAGCCATTACATCTATACCTATTATTCATTTTTTACGAAATTTACACTACAAATACATCAATTTCTAAGCAGACCGGGGGCCTCATTTAGTTCTGCCGCCCCGGGCCTCCGACGTGCTTAGTCCGCCGACCGCCACTGCCATGAGAACCTACATTAAAGCAAATTAAGGGAAAAAATGATGTACAGACGAATGAAGACTTGACAAGAGCTACTACTATTTTAGAGCTTATTCTAGTGATTTCGCTTGTGTGAACGTCGATTTTGCTGGCGTTAATAATTGGTTTTGACGGATTTCCTATCTTAAACCGAACGTAAAAAGTACTATACCCTTTAAGTTTATGTTTTGAAAATGTGTTTTGCTATTTAGATATAACATAAAATACTCAAAAATGCGAAAATAACCGTAAGAAAATCAAATTTTTGATAAAGATCTGGTTACAATTTTATTTAGATATTTTAATTAGAATTTTGTATATTTTAGTAATTAGTATTTGGATCAATATTTAATAAACTCATTTCTACAACTAAACCTACATGTTTAGCGCTGTCTATAAATCCTGAAGCAATTATGGAGGTAATTTATAATTACTGGTAGTTTTCAAATTATATCTAGTTTCAAACAATTATATCTGATAACAATATTGCTAATAGCCTAGGTTAAAATTCAACTATTAAAGGAAAAAAATATTTTCACAAGTGAAAAATGCTATAATTAAATGTAACTTCAATGAACAATAGAATATTTCTGTCTAATTATCCTGAAATATATAGGTCAAACATTTTGTACCAAATGATGAAAACTGAGTGTAAATTTGGGACACCTATATGTAATCCGTTTTCATGTCGAAGAATTGTGCAGTCACGTAAGTCAATTTTCTCAGTTCTTACCGGAGTCCGATGGAATATGACGGACAGCTGCTACGAGATAACATCACATATCATTCTTTTCTTTCTGGTTTATATGTCTAATATATTCATATTTTAATAATTTATACTGGATATACAAGACGTTCATGGAACCATCTATAATTATAATAAAAACATTAGCAACATATTATATTGGTAATTTTTATTATTATAGTACATTGTGCCACAAGGGAGGAAAGTGCTACATCTCCTCCCGCGTATTTGCCACCCGAGCCGAAGGCGAGGGTGCAGGCAAATACGCGGAAGGAGATGTAGTAATTTCCTCCCGTGTTGCGCATACTATTTTTTCTCCTACCTAGGCCGAAAGTTCGTACTTTCGTCCCTGCCAAGCGGGAACAAAGTCGCTCTTTATTCCCGTGGTACGGACAAGTGCGCGTGCGCAATAGTACTTATGCCGGCTCTCACGCACCTACTTCTGTCTCCTACACATTAAAATTATTCCCTTTAAAATTATTTTTTAATAGTTTTAATAATAAAATAAAAATAATAATTTTAATAATTTTTTTTTTCAATTTTGCGAAATTTCGGCCTGGCAGGAGAAAAAATAGTATGCGCAACACAGGAGGAAATTACTACATCTCCTCCTGCGTATTTGCCACCCTCGCCTTCGGCTCGGGTGGCAATTTTATACGCGGGAGGAAATGTAGCACTTTCCTCCCTTGTGGCACAATGAACTATTTTCTCCGACCGAAAGTTCGCAAGATTGAAAAAAAAAAATATTAAAATTATTTGTGTTGAATTTTAATGTCCATGTTATATATGACGATAATCAAATTATTGTGGGATACGGACGATGAAAAAACAAAAATTGAATTTCTAATTTAGCAACGTTTCGTTAATCAATGTTAACTTCTTCAGGCATCTATAAATGTGTAACAAATGCATAAATAATTACAAATAATGTACAGAAATATAGAAATTTAACCTAACTTATAAATTATAATAATTTTAAGTAGGTACCTTAGATGTATAAATTTTTTTGTTTTGTCCAAATTTAGATTTAGCCGTAAAAATTTTTCTTAAAAGTTTCTTTGCTAAAAAAAATTCTAACACATGGTGAAATCCAGTGCACAGTTTTATTCAAAAAGCAGTGTTTTCATTTTACATACATTCTGAATTAATGTTTCCATTAACACGTATACAAATAATGTCTACGGCTAAATCTAAATTTGGACAAAACAAAAATTTATACATCTAAGGTACCTACTTAAAATTATTATAATTTATAAGTTAGGTTAAATTTCTATATTTCTGTACATTATTTGTAATTATTTATGCATTTGTTACACATTTATAGATGCCTGAAGAAGTTAACATTGATTAACGAAACGTTGCTAAATTAGAAATTCAATTTTTGTTTTTTCATCGTCCGTATCCCACAATAATTTGATTATCATTAAAATTATTTTTATTTTATTTTATTATTAAAATTATTGAAAAATAATTTTAAAGGAAATAATTTTAATGTGTAGGAGACAGAAGTAGGTGCGTGAGAGCCAGCATAAGTACGCGCACTTGTTCGTATCACGAGAATAAAGAGCGACTTTGTTCCCGCTTGACAGGGACCAAAGTACGAACTTTCGGCCTAGGTAGAAGAAAAATAGCTTTTACGCGCGGATTCATACGAACGTCAATTTTGCCCGTAGATTCACTCTCGCTAGTAATAAGTATTTATGGAAATCCTATCTTTACGACTTTACCCGACCGTATCGGGGTAAATTTACATTGTATACAATACCAAATATTATATAGATTGTAGGTACAACTAAATACGTCCAAATCTAAAGTCTATTCATTTTCAAGATAGAGTGATCTGTGTGCGTGATCAGCTCGTGTCCCTTCGTTTCTTGACTTGTAATTAGTTGGTTGGAAGAATTTCAAATTTTGCAAATGTACTGGACCGTATTTACCTATTTATTTTGTTGTAAGCTGTAGGTAAAGTGACACTGTTAGAATGTATTTTATTTTTTTCAAATTACTCTATCTTGGAAATGAATAGACTATACTTGTATAGACATTTATTTATTTATTCTATATTATAGACACGTCGACAACTTAGGTCATTAGCGTCTTAATTACATTAAATATCAACATCCTTAAAACTAAATGACAAAACAAAACATCCATGAGCGGAGGTGGGCTTCGAACCCACGACAATTAACATACATTCCTATATATACGGCAGTCAAAAAAAATAGTACCATCTATGGACTCGGTGTAGCAACAATTGACTACATTATTTCTCTCTTTCTCCAATAGAATACTGCTAAATTATTTTTCTTAGCTACACGGGAAAATTGAAAAAATCTGAAAAAATTAATCTGCTGGTTACATTTCAATATTGTTACTAGAGATATGTCCAATAAAATTTAGCATCCCAAATCGCGCGCGGCGCTAGTGTTGCTTGTTGACAATTTTAGACCAGAGTTGCACGTATTTAAAATTAATATCTGGGTGCCGAGCTTTGCTCGGATGAGTTCAATAAAAATAGTACTTGTATGCTGTGAGATATTATTTTCTCAGAATATTATTCCGAAACGAATTTATTTCTGAAACATAATTTAAAATAATTGTTTCTGTTAAATATTTTAACTACCTATGTGTATTTTTAAGCGTAAAAACTAAGTATCAATTTGAATCAAGCATTTTTTCCTGTAAATATTATTTAGGTCGCCATTTTCAAATCTACCGCCGTTATTAATTTGTTGACTGAAGAACTCGCAAAAACCGATTTTCATAGATTGAATATCTTGTAAAAATGTTCGAATCAGATGAAATTTTGCTCGCCCGTTACCATTTTAACAATCCAATTTTAAGCATTAATACCAAATATCAACTTTATCGAAGTACTTTTTCTCTGTGATGTCATCTTAACAACTTCCATTAAATTTCAAATACTTTTTTTGCATAGGTACCTACTGAAAAACAAAAATCGATTCTTTTAATAACAAACGTCAGACTATATAACCTGCGCAAAACTTTTTTTGCATGTATCTTCACCATAGTTTTTAAAAATCGATGCGTTTTTACACAGACCCGCGGCGCCAGAAGTGCGGCCCTTCGGGCCGTCGTTTTGTTATTATTTACATATTGTGCAAGACACTTCTTATATTAGTGTTCAATTACAATTTTAACACTTGTGATATATTATATAAAATCTATGTAGAAATAGACTTCGAATCAATCTGACTTTAATTGAGCGAGTTATAATAAATAAAAAACACCTTTTTTTTAATTGCTTCCCTCTGGAACCAAAATTCCTACCTAGATCGATTTCTCGCCCCGAAAAATCCCCATTCTGTAAATTTCATCAGAATCGTTAGTCGTTTTTGAGAAAAAAAGGTCTAGGTAAGATTATACGTCATATACCACATTTAACGTACTTACCTATACATATTTTATATAGGTAATATAAAAATAACATACCTATTTATTTAAATATTAGCTAAAACTACTTACATAATTATGTTTAGATTTTATTGTTTCTATTTTGTTACTTTTCAAATAATTACTGATTATTTTAATAAGTTAAAGATTGACTGTCAGAGTAATTTTGACATAAATAATGAAAATAGTTTGTTTTTTCCAAAGCCTACTCACAATACGACACTGTTTTATGACGTTAAAAAACTGTTTTTTAAAATGATAAAATCGATAAGAAAACGAATTTTTCCAGGGATGAGACCTAGCTAGATCGATTTTTTGCCCCCCGAAACCCCTTTTCGGTAAATTTGATCAAAATCGTTAGAGCCGTTTTCGAGAAAATATTTATATAGGTACATAGAAACATATATACAAGATTTACTCGTTTAATAATATAGGGATGTAATATTTCTTTATACCTACTGTAAGTTTGGGTAGAAATTATTGATAGTGTGCGTTATAAAGATACTCTGCATTAAAGAAAATGCATACTTTTCCAATCAATAACAATATAGTTATGACCACATCTTTATTCTTTAAGTTGTAATGACTACATAGAACGTGGCAAGATACATTATATTAAAATAATAATAAAAATATTGTATAATGCACATTAAATTTATTTCTAAAGATAAAATAAAATGGTCAATTTAAGTATTCACCCAAATTATAAAAATTAAAAATGCTCTAAACTTTTATTTTTCTAGGTAGTTTATTGCAAATTTTAATTACGGAGTTCAGTGGACCCTTAAGAACACTAGATAGATAATATTAAATTACATGACGTGTTAAAGATAATACGAGATTTTCTTTACTTCTGGTGTCTGTTTAATATTGTATTATCAACAAAAAGTTGCGGAAATTTTACGGCAAAAAAGCACATTCAAGTATATATAAAGCTCGTAGACGGTAAGGATATCTAATTCGCGAAATAAAGGACGACTTTTAGGCGCGATCTTAGCGAAGCTAGAAGCGCCTATATACACTCGCTTTGTCTGTGAATCTGTGATTCTGTGAATCTGTGAATCTGTAACGGATTTTTTGTATCAGTCGTACAGCCCAAACGGATTAACCGATTTTAAAAAACTTTTTTTTGTTCCATTCCTCTCGGGGTCTATTTGATCCTAACGTCGCCCGATTTTTGAATTTTGGCCCCAGAGGGGAGCAAATTAGAAAAAACGGTGTTTTTTGCTTATAGTTTGCTCAATTTAAGTCAGATCGATTCGAAACCTGTCTTAAACGAAAGAGCAGAAAATTTTAGATAGATTTCATGTATAATATTGTGTCAAAACAGTTTTTTATACAGATTTATATGATTATTAAACTAAATAAATGCGACTTTATCTAATAAATCGCGAACTTGTTTCGGTTGTCCTTGTTTGTTGCACAGTGTGATACGGATATTGGAAGATAGCGTATGCTCTATCTTATATTGCATTATTTTAATATAGTTATTCAATTTTTTGACTGCTGATGTTTGAATTTAAGTTTAAAAACCCTGGCCTACTGAGTTAAAATGACGTGTAACTAATTATTGACGTCGATCGGATGGCGAGACCTAGGGATCGGACCAAAATTTCTCGACGTTCATACCTTCCCGAACAATTTGACTTTCTCAGTCTGTATGTCCCTTTGTACGCTTATAACTCGAGAACCACTGATCCGATTTACATGATTTTTTTTTCAAGTAAATAACTTCTAATGCGATTGCGAGTTTTAAAATCTTCTGGCATCACGGTTCGTCCGGGCGTAA